>JAJHZJ010000526.1:3066666-3479030 GCA_023548195.1 Bettongia penicillata ogilbyi | reverse complement strand
TCCTCTATAATTTTTGCTACAGTTGTGTGCATGTTAACTGGAACAAAGTAAAACAATTGAATTTATTGAGTAATACAATAAACCTTAAATGTTTTATATTTTAATAAAACTTTTAACATGTAATATATTCCATTCTTCTATAATTACTTATTTGACATGATTTGGATTTTGACATATGTTTTTTAATTCTTCATCAAAACTAAATTTGCCTTTTTTCAATTTCACTAACTTTCCATCTCCAGCTGTATCATCTTCCCTTATTAAAATGTAAATCCCTTGAGAATAAATACCATCTTTCTTACTTGTATTTTTGTTCCCTGACCCCTTAACTCGGTGTCTAGCACATTGTAAGAACTCAATAAATATTTTTTTCATTCATCTATATGAATGAAAGACAGCTTTGGAGCCAAAAGACCAAAGTTCAAGTCCATGATACTTATACTTACTAGCAGTGTAACCATGGGTAAGTCACTTAATAATCTAAATTAATGGTCTTCAAAGTTTTTTTGATTATGCATCAAAAGTTTTGAGCATAGTCACCAATGTGTGCAATATAAACATATTTATATGTATGCATTACTATAACAATAATTATTCTGTTATAAAATATAAAATATGAATTTAAAAGGATATTGTAAAGACAGCATACTACTTATTCTAGAGTCAATAAAGAGCCACTAGAATTTGGTTCGTTGGTTGTTGTCTATTCATTCTCCAAGACGACCCAAATGAAAATGCTATGTTGGAGTCAAGGTAGAGTATGTTTGGCTTGGCTGATCAGACCATAGCTGGAAGGTCCTAGCATAGGTCAGACACAAATAGTCCACATCAACACTTGAAGTGAAGATGTTCTCTAAATTTGCATCTTGTGTTTCTTTTGAGCTACTGAAATTTTGCTTCACTCATAGAACACAGAGCCTTCTTTGATGTGGGCATGCCATGCTAGGTGGTTCTTGGCCAGTATCCCTATTGTCATACAATTGATTCTAAAGTTCTTCAGAGAGACCTTGAGAGTACTCTTGTATTGCTTCTTCTGACCTCCATATGAGCACTTGTCTTGTGTTAGTTCTCCATAAAATAAAGTCCCTTTGGTAAACGCACATTTGACCATTAGAATTTATTGAGGAAAGTAATAATTGCATGTCTTAGGAAAATCACATTAGCAGGTCTAAGAACAGACTGGATTAGAGGAAGACTGCAAGCAGAGAGTACAATTAGGAAGCTATTGCAGTTGTCCAAGCAAGAAGTGACAAGGGCTAAACTAGCATGGTGGCTGTGTGATTAGAGAGAATGAGAAACTGCTGTGAGAGATGTTGATATGGAACTGAGGAGACTCTGCCACTGATTAGACACATGGGTGCTGGATGAGGGAAGTGGAGGAGACAAAGGTGAAATTGGAGTTGTGAAATGTGAGTGACTGGAAGGATGGTGATGTTCTTGACGGGTAACAAGAAACTTTAGAAATAGATAGCGTGGGGTGGTGGTGGTGGTGAAGATACTGTAATGAAATCAATGATACACTCTATAGTCCGTCCATGCTTGCTTAACCCGTGTAATTTGATCTGTCCCACATAGAATGAAAAGGTGGTACAATGTAAGAGTATATCAATAATGTATACAATATAGATTTCCAAAGACTAGTAACAGGATTGCAAGCAATTGCCTACCCATGAAATAAACAAACAAAAAAAATGAAAATGGGGGGCAGGGGAGAGGCAGGTCTCTTATTCACTGGGTCATTGCCCTCAAGCTTAGACTACAAAAGTTCCCTTTTCTTTGAGGACTGCCTGCTGCAGCCAAGAGGTAGGTGACGGATGAAGGCAAAATCTCCCATGACAGCACCTGAACAACTTTTGTGAATAGTGATTAGTTTTTTTTTCTTTATTATAAATTTGTTTTGATATCTTTTATTGTTTACATCGCATCACGTTCACTCCTTACTTTATCCCTCTTCCAATTATCTCCCAGAGAGTCTCTCCTTATTATAATTAAACTAGGCAAAGGAAGAATTCAGCAAAATTTTTAAAAAAATCATTTCTAAAGAGTCTGACCTATGCAAGTTCCACACCCATAGTTTCTGACCTCTGGAAAGAAGCAGGAACAGATGCTTTCACATGTCCTCTGGATATTTTCACACATCTTCCTGCTTGGTCAGTCATCATTTCTCAGCATTTAGTCTTGATGTTTTGTTATTGTTATGGTTGTTTCTGTTTACATTGTTGCAGTGATCATGTATACTGTTTTCCTGGCTCCGCTTACTTTACTTTGCACCAGTTCTTTTAAGTCATGATTCTCTGTATTCATCCTTTTCACCCTTTTTTACTGTACATTCCATTGCATTCATATACTACAACTTGTCTAGTCATTATACAATTGATAGGCATCTACTTTGTTTCCAATTCTTTGCATAGGTTAGTTAGGTCAGAGGTTCTCAGAGTGAGGTCTTCAGATTCCTAGAGGTTTCTGAGACCATTTCAGGAAATTTGTCAAGTCATGAATATTTTCATAATAATAGAAAGCTATCTGCCTATAAATACTCTTCCCTATTCCAACTGTGTGAGGCTGGATTTTCATCATATTCCTCAACCAAGACAACACATCACAACAAATTGAATGCAGAAACAGATATGAGAATCCAGCTGTCTTCTATTAAGCCAGATATTTAAGAGATTTGCAAAAATATGTAAAACAATGCCACTATTCTCACAACTTTTTATTTTGGAAAATAGAGTTATTGTTCATAAAAATGTTACTTATATTAACATAATAAGTTGATTATTGTTATTTTAAAATGAATTAGTAAATACTTTTAAAAATGTATCCATTTACATTTCTAATACAGTTAAATAACCCATATAAACAAAAACTCTTTGAGTTTCTCAACAATTTTTAAGAGAGTAGAGGGGTATTAAGAATAAACCATTTGAGAATTGTTGGTTTAAGGGATCACTTCCCTAAGGAGCTAACACCTTTTTCAGAAGGGGAGAAGTTGGGAGATTGTACAACAGAAAGAGGTTGAATATATAGTAGGGGACTATTAGGGGATAAGGGTAGATATGATTGCGTTAGAGACAAACCCCATGATTGGTGATCTTAGCAAAGATAGGATATATCCTATCTCACTGTCCTTCAATTAATTGATCCCACACATCTGGGGTTCAGAATATGGCTCTCCTGGAGCGATAGGACCTCTCACATTGGTGGCCACTGCTCTAGGCAATTCTAAGTCTCTAAGTTGCAAAGAAGATACTATCCTGCATGGGAAGATGGAGTTTCCTCATCTGGAACTTGTATGTATGTATGTATATACGTATATGTGTAAGCATGCATACAAGCATGCCCACACTTACAGAAAGGCAGGTGTGTGTAACCTAGGCTGGGCAAGAGTTACATCCTGAGTTGTAGAATCTTCTACCTCTCAACTGCTGAAGCCTAGAGATGTTAGAATGTAGGGCTGCTCCAGAGACCCTTAGGAGAAGCTGTAGATCAGGGATGGGAACTTTCAGCCTCGAGGCCACATGTGGCCCTTTAGGTTCTCAAGTGTGGCACTTTGACTGAATCCAAATATCATGGAACAAATCCCCTTGATAAAAGGATTTGTTTTGTAAAACTTGGACTCAATCAAAAGGCTACACCCAAGGACCTAGCGGCCTCATGTAACCTCAAGGCCATAGGCTCGCCATCTCTGCTATAGACTGGAAACTAGTTTTGTCACTTTGTTGAGTAGATAAAACAATAATTAGTTGTAGCACTTTGATTAGACATGGTTGCAATTTTTGTGAATTGAATTATATAAATGGATATACAATTTAACAAGAGAAATCCCCTGGAGAAAAATAAATGCCTTGAAAACACTATCACCTTTGTCTCTTCCTTCTTCATCTCTCCTTCAATATCAGGATACAATTAATTTTCAAATCTTTTTGTTTCTATTTCGGCAATATCTATTAAATATGCTCCCTCCTTTGTATTTCCACCACTCCTGTTAGGCTTTATTAGATCTCCCCTATACTGAACAGCACTGTCTGAACAGATTTTCCTGTTTTCAGCCTCTCTCTGCTTTCATCCATCCTTCACACTCCTGACTATATGACCTAAAGCATTGTTCTGACCATACCATTCCCTCACTCAGAAATTTTCTGAGGATAGGTGGCTTCACAATCACCTATGGGAATGGGAAACTGGTGTGAGAGATGTCCTGACTAGGAATGACTCTTCTTTCCCATCTGTAATGTTAATTAGAGAGTTAAAAATCTTCACCCATTAATGGGTCTGTCCATTAAGGGAAGCTTGATTAGGGAAGATTTCTTTTGTAGGAAGGCCCAAACCTTTTGCTAATTTCTAATGAGGCACTGTTTCTCAAGGGTGGTGATGGCCTCTGGCTCTGAAAAATACTGTGAAGTAAGGTTTTATTTTGGCGCTTATTCATTTGAAGTGTTTCTTTGGCCAGAAGAGACTCTGGGCAGCCCCCAAGGTCCCCATCTTTGAAAACCCAGATGTTGGTGCTTCTCTCTTTGGTAACTATGTATGTATGGTCAGACAGTTGGATCTGTCTGTTGATCTGTGATGTATCAGACAGTTGGAAGCTCTCTCTGTCGACTATGTTTCTCTGAAGTTCACATGCTAACTTTTTTCCCTTGGACTAAGTGAATGATATATGTGCTTGATTAAAGTGACTGTTGACCCCTTAAAAGTTGCTTTCCTTTTAGAAAAGCAAATCTAAAAACCTGTACAGCAGGCCATCCTGTGTATGTCAGGGTCCTTGCTTTTTTACACCACCCCTATTCTACCAGTTGGAATCCATCCCTTCATTCAAGGCAGCCCAGAGGCCTCCTATTCCATGAAATCCTTCTTTATTTTCCCAGTAGAAAGAGGTTTCTCTGTGCTCACATTTCTCATAGAACTTTAGCAGGACCTATTATTCTTTTAGTTTAAAAATACTCATTTTTATTGTAGTCGTTTGTATCCATGTTATATCTTCTCTATTAGATGATCGGCTTCTTGAGGGGAGAGATCATGTCTTTTTTTATTATCTTGTTATTTAATGTCACTTTAATTTGTAATACATCCTCTCTGCTCCCCTAATCAGAGAGCCTAAGAATGAAAGAGAGAGAAAAAAGACAGAAAGAAAAATCTTTCCAAGTCCAATAGCATACGCATATTTTTCTCATTTTTCTCCTCAGGGACATGCTGGGACAGGAAGAATATTTTATCTAAATGTTGCATTGTCACCACTGCCCCATATAATGGGCACACAGTAGACACTTAATAAATGTTGACAGAGTTAAACTCTTCTATTTTCAGTTGTGTGCTTTTTCAGACAACTGTCAGTTTCAGATACTTTAGGTAATTACCTGCGTGAAATTGAGGAGCTGGACCATATAATTAGGCTCCTACCATCATAAATTTGGAGTCTGATTGAGGGTCTACCTAGTCCAACCCCTCATTTTATAGCTGGGGATACCGAGTCTAGAGAAGTTAAGTGACTTGTCCAAGGTCATATCAGTAAGATAGCAGAGCTAGGATTCGAACCTAGGTATCTTGACTCCAAATCGAGTATTCTTCAGGTCTCTTTAAGTTCAAGGAACCTGTTACTTGATAATTTACCCTCCTTCCACACTCCCAACCTATTCTTCATTCCTCTACACAAATACTGACTACATTAAAAAAAAATTTCTCTTTTTCATTATATGCGTAAATACCTTTCGATATCTCCCTCTTGAAATATCTCAAGACCCTTTTGGCAAGCAGAGGAATATGATCAAGCCCTTGGCATGGCAGTATCCCAATGTGGGATCTGAGCAGTTGTCTACAGCATTCTTCCCTACTTCCTGTTGGGAACAGCTGTGAGATGCTGTTTGTTAAATAGTTGCCCTTTCCCTACTGGACACCCCAGCTCTCCCTGAAGGCCTTGTATTGCACAGCTGGTACTAAGTGAACCCTCAACATTGTCAAGTTCCTAAAGGACTCTAGGTCTTATTCTGAGAAAAAAAGAAAGACAGAGAGAGAGAGACAGAGAGAGAGAGAGAGAGAGAGAGAGAGAGAGAGACAGAGAGACAGAGAGAAACAGAGAGAGAGATTTCACAAAAGTAAGTTCTTTTACTCCACTGTGCTATTAACAAGTGGGGTTTATTAATAAAAGCAAGTTGATAAGATAATAAAATGTAATTGTCAGGGAGTCTTTAAAGCACATCTTTCCTTGGATGAACATTCTCTGATTTATCCCTTTGAGATAAACCCAAGTTGTTGATACAAGGAGGTAATGCTGGGACATGGAGAGGAGGAATGATGGACAGATTTGACAGACGTATTTTTAGTTTCTGCTCTTCTCTGAACACCATTTGCAGTCTCTTTTCCTTACAGAGTAAGGGCACCTAAGAAGTGTAAAACTAATTCCAGAATCTAATTTGATATTGAGTACGATTCAAACAAATCCCTCTCCAGGGACACAGGTAACTCCTCACATTTCTCTGGGATGGCTTTATTAACTTCTTTTGCCAATAAATGCTGATAGCCAATCTGAGTGCTGTGGACTGGAATTGCTCCAGGGAAAGACCTTCCTTCTAAGTTATCTCTGCCCCTGCCCCCTCTACAGACGTGCACAGGGAATCCACATTGCGATGTAATCTTGAATTAAAACATTTCCCCTTAAATAGGGCTTTTGAGTTTCCCCAAAGGTCTAGTGGTCAGATGACATGGCTTTATGTATAATAGTATGAGAGGCTTGCCCATTTTCCCAATGGAAAAAAGAGGTGGGGAGGAGGAGGAGAAGGAAAAGAGAAAAGGCAAGAAATAGAGTAAAAATAAAGCATCGATGCTTTGAATAAATGCCAATTTGATGAGGTATCACCATTTCTTGATATTATTGAGTATCATAGGCAAGTTTGGGGTTTAGCTTAACAGATTTAAAAAAAAAAGACAGAGAAATGAAAGAACAGAGAATGATGAAACACAGAGTAGATGCCTAAGATATTTATTTTGTTTGACTATAATTCACCAAAGATGCTAAGAAAAGTAAACTGAAGCCCTTTTCCCTCTCTAGGCCTCAGTTTCCCCATCTGTGAAGCAAAGGTCTATATGACTGGTGTCTTCCAGCTCTAACATTCTATGATTTAAAGGTCAAATACTCATCCTTTTGCCTTAACCCTACTGTGGACTACTGCTACCCTAACACACACAACTAACTGCTGACTGGGGTAAGGAAGACAGTGATCAAAAAGGAAGGACACAGAAAGAATAGAATACACTTTATTTACCTTCAAACGGTCACAGACTTTCAGTGATTCCAGGATGTTCTCTGCCATGACTCAGAATTCACTCAATAAAGTTATATGACCGTAAGTCATAGAACCCAAAGGATAAGAAAATATAACATGATGAATGAATGAATAAATGGATGAATGAATGAAAAAGAATTTGAAGCAGCTTCTATTATGCATAAGGCATTGTGCTAGCTGCTATGGACAAAAATACAAAATCGACATATTCCTTTGCCCTCAAAGAGTTTATATTCTAATGGCAAAATCAGCATATCTAGGAGACAGGTAATCAGGGAAAGGGATTTTGATCTAGAGGATCAGAGGGATGGTAAATGGAGCCACAGGATAGTTGATTATCATTTCTTTTCCAGAATCAGTAATAGAATAGATTTGATTATGGTCCCAGAATAAGAGATGGAAAGGGAGGAGACAAAAACAATATGTGTAGTTAGGTGCTTTGGTATGAATTTCTGGATGCGATGAGAAGTGTGGTCAGGATCTCTCTAGATATACTGGGTTAGTTGAGTTTGTACTCAATTACCAATCACAACCATTCAGCTATTGTGCTAAGTCGATTATTTCCCCTAGCAATTGTATATACATGTGTTTGGTGTGGGAGTTGGTCTCTGGAAGTATGGTCCAAAGGGTGCTGTTCAGGCAGACAGAAGGGTGGCAATGCAGATCTCAAGATCTTCAGAGGGAATGATTGAATGGGGTAAGAAACGTGGTTTGAGGTGTGTTAAGAGGTATACATGAAAAGGAGGGCCAATCAAGCAGTATCCTTTCTAGTATAGACTTCACCTTTTCTCATTCTCCTTGGCTAACTGGTCAAGGTGGGAGAGTTGGGATACTCTTTGGTCCCTATTGTTACTTTCAGGTTTTTCCCAGCTCTGTCACCCAGTAACCTCTCTTCCTTCAAGCTTCACACTATTCATATCTACCATCCAACCAAAATCCTGGTAGCTTTTCTCTACAGACCACACCCCACCCCAGGTCACTCCCTTTCCTTCCTCAATGTGTTTGGTGCATGGCTCACAATATTTTTCTCATCCTCATCTTCTGTCCTCATGCAAGGGGACTTCAATATACATTCTGATTCTCCCTCAAATACCCTAACCGCTCAGTTCCTCAACCTATCCACTTCTCATGAGCTACTACTCCCTCACCCTACCTCAGTCATACAAAAGGATGTTCATCACCAACAAATGTACCACCTCTACACTCTAGAATTTTGAGATCCCCTTATCCAACTGTAATCATTGGCTTTTCATCTCTCCCTCTACCTTCTCTTACAAAGCTCTACTCTTCATCCATACAGTAACTTCCAAACCTTTGACTCCTCAATTGTCTCTCAACCATTTCCTAGTACTAAGCACACTTTTCTTTTTTTTCCATCTTGACCTCTTGAAGAACCAATTCAACTTGGCACTATTCTCCCCTCTTAAATACCTGTTCCCTTTACCATATCATCAATTATATCCAGCTTTGCCTCAGCCTTGGATCAATCCCACCATTTCCCACCTTCACTCCTTTACACATGGCTGCTCAATGAAGACAGAAAAAAAATCACACAGTGATCTAGCCATTCTGGAGAGCAATTTGGAACTGTGCTCAACTTGCTATAAAACTATGCATACCCTTTGATCTAGCAATAACACTACTAGGTCTGTATCCTAAAGAGATCATAAAAAAGGGGAAAAGGACCAACATGTACAAAATTTTTTATAGCAGTTCTTTTTGTGGTGGCAAAGAATTGGAAATTGAAGGGATTCCCATCAATTGGGGAATAACTTAATAAGTTGTGGTATATTCATATAATGGAATGCTATTGTTCCATAAGAAATGATAAGCAGGTGAATTTCAGAAAATCTGGAAAGACTTATTTGAACTGATACTGAGTGAAGCGAACAGAACCAGAAGAACACTGTACACAGTAACAGCAACAGTGTGCAATGACCAACTTTGATAGACATAGTTCTTCTCAACAATACAATGATCTAAGGCAATTCCAGAAGGCTTATGATGGAAAAGGCTAGGTAAATCTAGAGAAAGAACTATGGGGTCTGATTGCAGATCAAAGCATACTATATTCTCTTTTTTTGTTTTTTTTTTCTTTTGGGGGTTTTTCTCCTGTTATGATTCTTCTTTCACAACATGATTAACGTACAAATATGTTTAATATAATTGTACATGTATAGCCTATATCAGACTGCATGCCATCTTGGAAAGCAGGGAGAGGAGAGAAGAGAGAAATTTAGAATTCAAAATCTTATAAAAATGAATGTTGAAAACTAAAACTAAATAATTTTTTTTTAAAAAAAGAGATATATACTCTCAAAAAAGCAAAAGAAAAAAATCACACAATCTCTGCCTGGCTCCACTACATATTTATGTTATACAGCTTCAACTAGGTCCTCACTGTTGCTAGGCAATCCTTTTACATTTTTCAAATAAACTCACTATCTTACTTTTCACAGTGACTCTTCAAAATTTTTTCATTCCTTCTCAAACTTTCCATGGCTCTCTCTTCCTTACTCTCTCAGCTGAGAATTATTCTTCATATTTTACAGAAAAAAAAATGAGTCTATTCACCATGTATTCCATTTTCTCACATATTCCTAATTTTTTCACTCAGGTACCTCCTGTCACTTTCTCTTCATTCACCCATATCTCAAATAATGGCCTTCTCCTTACCACAGCTAACCCTTCTACTTGTTCAATTGATTTCATTCCATCCCATTTCCTCCAACAGCTTGCACCTTCTCTTATCCCCACTCTATCATTCATTTTCAATCTCTTCCTACTAGCTTAATTCCTACTGCCTACAAATATGTCCATGTCTCCATTATCCTGAAAAAAATTCGCTTGACCCTTCCATCCCTGCTATCATCCTATATGTCTTCTGCTCTTTGTAGGTAAACTCCTTGAAAAGACAATCTACAATAGGTGCCTCCACATTTCACCAAAACTGTTTTCTCCAAAGTTTCTAATGATTTCTCAGTTGCCAAATTTAACTAAGAAATTCTTTTTATTCTCATTCTCTTGACTTTGCCTCCTTTGACACTGTTAATCACTCTCTTCTTGAAACACTCTCTTTTTTCTGGACTTTTAGGACACCGTTCTCTCTGGTTCTTATCCTACCCATTGGCTTTCTCCTTCTCTGTGTCCTTTGCTGAATTGTCCTTTATATCATGCTCTTTTTATTTTTTTTTTAATTAATTAATTAATTTTTAATTTTCAACTTCCACTTTCATAAGTTTTAAATTTTCTCCTCCCTCCTCTCTCCCCTCCCCAAGACAGCATGCAATCTGATGTAGGCTCTACATATACATTTTTATCAAACATATTTTCACATTAATCATGTTGTATGGAATCATTAGGATGAATGGGAGGAAACTTGAGAAAGAAAAAGAAAACTAGAAAGAAAGCAAATAGTATGTTTTGATCTGCATTCAGACTCCATATTTCTTTCTCTGGATGTGGATAGCATTTTTCATCATGAGTCTTTGGAAGTTGTCTTAGGTCTTTTCATTGCTAGGAACAGCAAAGTCAGTCATTGCAGAATGTGGCTATTACTGTGTACAACGTTCTCCTGGTTCTACTCACTTCACTCAGCATGAGTTCATATAAGTCTTTCCAGGTTTTTCTGAAGTCCATTATCATTTCTTATAGCACAATAGTATTAGATTATATTCATATACTGCAACTTGTTCAACTATTCCCCAATTGATGGTAATCCCTTTAATTTCCAGTTCTTGGCCACCACAAAAAGAGTTGCCATGAATATTTTATACATGTGGGCTATATCATACTCTTTGACATCATGAGTGTCATTCAGGATTCAATCCCAGCCCCTGTTCTCTTCTACCTCTACAATACTTCAACCTCATCAGCCCTCATGAATATAATTCTTTCCTCCATGATGATGATTCTCAAATCTACCAAACCTCCCCAAATTCTCTGTTGACTTCCATTCTCTTATCTCCAACCACTTTTCAGACATCTCAAACTAAATGTTTAGTAAACTTCTTAAATTCAAAATGTCCAAATAGGGACTCATTGTCTTTGTCCCAAACATCAAATACAAAAAAAAAAAATTATTTTTGGAATTCAAATCCTACATAACCTACCCTCCTCCTACATTTCCAGGCTTCCTTACTCCCTAACATGTACTTCAATCCAGTTCCACTGAATTTTCAACAAACAAGACACTGCATCTTTTGTCTCTGGGCATTTTCTCTGGTTGTTCCCCACACCTGGGATTCTCTAACCTCCTGGAACCTAAAGACCTTTATTTTCTTTAAGTTCCAACTAAAATACCATCTTTTACTGGAAGATCTATCCAACCCTTCTTAATGCTAGTGCCTTCCTTCCATTAATTATTTCCAATTTATTTTGTATGTAGCTTCCTCTGTGTGTGTGTGTTTGCATGTTGTCTCCCTCATTAGACTGTAAACTCCTTGAGGACATGAACTATCTTTTGCCTCTTTTTGTATCCCTAGTACTTAGCACAGTGCCTAAGACATAGTAGGTACTGAATAAATGTTTATCACTTAATTGTTTGAACAGATGGATAGTATGACTACTTCCTTGTTGCCAAATGAGACATTAGAAGAGCCAGAGAAAGGTTTCCAATGTACTCTGTGAATGTTGTATAGTGGATTTATAGAAAGACATAAAAGAATTACACAGGGTAGGAACAGGGTACAAACAGAATCACTGGAGGGATCCTCCTTGACATTGCAATCATAGATTTGTCAAATTATCAGGTATAAAACAAGATTGCAGAAAAGAAGTATATTCAAAATTGTTGGGGAGAGATAATAGGATCTATTAAGGCTACTAAATAGAGGTATTATCATTTCTGGTATGAATATTTTCCATACTCCTTTGTCACATAGGCTGGACTAGTTCTTTTCCTTAAATATTGATTAAATTGAAGATTTAATTGGCCCAAGAAAGAACTAGAGATATGGGCCACTGATGTAACTTCTTCTTGTATAAATACAACAGACGGCCACCATGACCAACACCGTCAGGGGAAAGCTGCATTCAGCAGAATCAATGCTACAGCTTCATTAAATATCCTTCACTTGCTATGGTTAAATAAATCTCTTGAAAAGTGTTACATGGACTACAAGGGTTTCTATTTTGCCTCAGTCTTAAACAAGAGCTACCACAGCTCTGGTCTACATCTTCTGTAGTTTTCATTCATTTTCTGAAGGGATATCCTAAAGCTGTTTCACTTACTTCAGTGGCTATTCCCTTCAAAAGGCATAATCCTCTATTTAATTATTCATTTGTTTCCTTCTTCACCATTTCCCCTCTCTCACTGTCAAATAAAAGAGTTCCAGGTCTTGAATATTTCATGTGAGGGTGGCAGGTGTCTCCTGAGTATTCACACTATTGTTTCCTCTAATTCCCTGAGAATCCCATTGGATTGGGGTCTCTCCATTGCCTGTTAATATAGCAGATGACATGTTAATAGGGTAAATTCCTGCTTTCTTCCTCTTGTGACCTCCAGCTTGACATTAGACATAAACAATTAATTAAGGGAACCCAGTAATTCACAATACACCTTTTTGTTTCACACACACACACACACACACACACACAAACATAAATTCAGACATTTCTGCATGATAGGAAAGTACCACAGAAAAATATACCTCTTTCTGTAAAATGATTCAATTTTTTAGGAATTCAGAATGCAATTGGTTCTCCTTGGTTTTAATTAAAGAATCCAAAAAAATGTCACCAGTCCAATTCATCCATTTTCCATCAAGGGGCACCTTGGGAAGTTTTGTGATAGATTTTAATTGTCTAATCTACAGAAAAACGGTTCAAGTAATTAGCATCTGTGGATACCTCCACAAACTACTTATATTTTTGTTATACTTCTGTTGAAACAATGCATCCCACAAGTTAACTACCTACTGTTTAATAAGACTGTCCTTCAGGGGAGGAGCCAAGATGGCGCAGTGGAAAGATTCACATATGCTAGATCCTAACCCACAGCCCATAAAATACCTGTAAAAAAGTACTCCCAACAAATTCTGGAGCAGTGGAAGCCACAGAAAAATGGAGTGGAGAAGATTTCTGTTCGAGAGAGACCTGAAAAACTGACACTAAAGGTCTGGCACGCACCAGAACGGAACAGAGACCACCCCTGCCATGGCCATGTGGCACCAAGGGGAGCAGATCCAAGCAGGCTTCAAGGATGGGGTCTCCAGTGGCTGTGCAGATACCTCCACCCACAGGTACCAAAGGTCAGTGAGAGAGCCTTTTTGGCTGGCCAAGAGGGGAGCTGGGTGTCCCCATAACTCAGGCCCCCTTGGGAGGCAGCAGCAGAGGCAGCAGTGGACAGGGGCTCCCAAAGAGGCAGGAGTTCAGATACATTGTTGAAGGTATCCACGTAAACCCCCTGAGGGAACTGAGCCCCTGGTGGCAGTTCTGCCCCAACCTGAGTACCTGAATTTAATCCCACACTGAATAGCAGCCCTGCCCCCACCAAAAGCCCTGAGGCTGGGGAGCAGCATTTGAATCTCAGACCCCAAGCACTAGCTAGGCGGATGATCTGGAGGTGAGGCAGGGGTGGAGAGGAATCTCAGAAGTCAAGTAACTGGCTGGGAAAATGCCCAGAAAAGGGAAGAAAAATAAGACCATAAAAATTACTTTCGTGGTGAACAGATATCTCCTCCCATCCTTTCAGAAGAGGAAAAACAATGCTTACCATCAGGGAAAGACATAGAAGTCAAGGCCTCTGTATCCCAAACATCCAAAATAGATATCCAATGGACTCAGGCCATGGAAGTGCTCAAAAAGGATTTTGAAAATCAAGTTAGACAGGTGGAGGAAAAATTGGGAAGAGAAATGAGAGAGAAACAAGAAAAGCATGAAAAGCAGGTCAAAACCTTGCTAAAGGAGACCCAAAAAAATGCTGAAGAAAATAACACCTTGAAAAAGAGGCTAACAATTGGCAAAAGAGGTTCAAAAAGCCATTGAGGAGAAGAATGCTTTCAAAAGCTGAATTAGCCAAATGGAAAAGGAGGTTCAAAAGCTCACTGAAGAAAATAGTTCTTTAAAAATTGGAATGGAACAGGTAGAGGCTAATGACTTTCTGAGAAACCAAGAAGTCACAAAACAAAACCAAAAGAATGAAAAAATGGAAGATAATGTGAAATATCTCATTGGAAAAACAACTGACCTGGAAAATAGATCCAGGAGAGACAATTTAAAAATTATGGGACTACCTGAAAGCCATGATCAAAAAAAGAGCCTAGATATCATCTTCCATGAAATTATCAAGGAAAACTGCCCCGATATTCTAGAACCAGAGGGTAAAGTAAATATTGAAATATCCACCAATTACCGCCTGAAAGAGATCCCCAAAGAGAAACTCCTAGGAACATTGTGGCCAAATTCCAGAGTTCCCAGGTCAAGGAGAAAATGTTGCAAGCAGCTAGAAAGAAACAATTTAAGTATTGTGGAAATAAAATCAGGATAACACAAGATCTAGCAGTTTCTACATTAAGGGATCGAAGGGCATGGAATAGGATATTCCAGAAGTCAAAGGAACTAGGACTCAAACCAAGAATCACCTACCCAGCAAAACTGAGTATAATACTTCAGGGGAAAATATGGTCTTTCAATGAAACAGAGGACTTTCAAGCATTCTTGATGAAAAGACCAGAGCTGAAAAGAAAATTTGACTTTCAAACACAAGAATGAAAAGAAGCATGAAAAGGTAAACAGTAAAGAGAAATCATAAGAGACTTACCAAAGTTGAACTGTCTACATTCCTACATGGAAAGACAATATTTGTAACTCTTGAAACTTTTCAGTATCTGGGTAGTTAGTGGGATTACACACACACACACACACACACACACACACACACACACACACATACACACACACATGTGCATGCACACACAGACAGAGAGCACAGAGTGAATTGAATAGGATGGGATCATATCTTAAAAAAATGAAAGTAAACAGTGAGAGAGATGCATTGGGAGGAGAGAGGGAGAAATGGAATAGGGCAAATTATGTCTCATAGAAGAGGCAGGCAGGAGACTTTTTAGTGGAGGGAAAAAGAGGGGAGCTGAGAGAAAAACATGAAGTTTAGCCTCATCACATTCAACTAGAGGAAGGAATAAAATGCACACTCATTTTGATATGAAAACCTATCTTACAATACAGGAAAGTGGGGAAGGGGATAAGTAGGGTGGGGGAGATAATGGAAGGGATGGCAATGGGAGGAGGGAGCAATCTGAAATCAACACTCATGAGGAGAGACAGGATGAAAAGAGAGAATAGAAGCAATGGGGGGCAGGATATGATGGAGGGAAATATAGTTAGTCTTACACAACATGACTATTATCGAAATCATTTGCAAAACTACACAGATAGGGCCTATATTGAATTGCCTGCCTTCCCAAAGGGAATGGGTGGGGAGGGAGGGATGGGGAGAAGCTGGAACTTAAAGTTTTAGGAACAACTGTTGAGTACTGTTCTTGCTACTAGGAAATAAGATATACAGTTACTGGGGAATAGAAAGTTATTTGACCCTACAGAACAAAAGAGAAGATGGGGACAAGGGAAGGGAGGGATGATAGAAGAGAGGGCAGATTGGTGATAGGTGAAATTAGAATGCTCGGTGTATTGGGATGGGGCAAAGGGACAAATGGGGAGAAAATTTGGAACCCAAAATTTTGTGAAAATGAATGTAAAAAGTTAAATAAATAAATTTATTTAAATAAATAAATAAAAAGGGGAAAAAAAGACTATCCTTCATTTGTCCTAAAGCTACTTCTTCATCCATTCCCCAAAATCAAATATCAGAAATATAGAGAAGCATCGTAAGATTTATATGCGAGGTAGCATGGACTAGTAGATACTGGACCTGAAGACAGGACCACCTAGATTCAAATTCTGCTTCAGACAATAACTAGTCACAAAAAGATTGACAATTATTTGTCCTTTCTGTACTTGTTTTCTAATCTTTAAGTGAGAGGACTGGACCTCATGTTCTCAGGTCCCTGCCAGCTCTAAACCTATGATCCTAAGAGATAATGCAGAATGAAGTAATAGTCAAGAAAGAAACACAATAACTTTAGGGATCAGTGGCCCTGGGTGAGTCACTTAATCTCTATTTGCCTTAATCCACTGGAGAAGGAAATAGCAAACCACTGCACTATTTTTGCCAAGAAAACTCCATGAATAGTATGGTCCGTGGGATCACAAAGAATCATACATGACTAAACAACAGTAGCACATAATAATTATTATTACTATTAAGACATAGGAAACAGATTCTTTATAGAAGGCAGAGAAGAGAAATAGTGGGATGACTCAGGTCCCCTAGATACTGAGACAGCTAGATGACTTGATGGAAGGAAGCCCAGGTCTGAGATGAGAAAGTCTTGAGTTCATATCCAGCTTCAAATGCTAGCTACTTGATCTTGGGCAAGTTATTTAACCTCTGTTTGCTTTCAATTTCCACATCTGTACAATAGATAATGACAATACCTACTTCTTGTTCAAAAGAAATAACTGTAAAATGCTTCACACATAGTGCTATATAAATGTTAGTTATTATTACCACCTGATGCAGTGTATATGAGGGGAGAGAAATAGAAGGGTGAAAAGGGCATAGAAAAGAGAATTTGGGTGCAGCTAAGGACAAACTTGTCTAATTTTGTTATCTTGCCTGAAGCCCAGTTTGTATTCACTTTTCAGCCTTCTGGGGTTTCACTGCCCCTCTACCACACACGAACAAGCCAGTACATCCAGTGGAAGTGTCGCTCTCCTGAGAAGAAACTGTCCTCTCCAAATATGTTAAGAATACCAGCTCCAAGGCTGGCTGCAGGGTGGTTGAGATCAGGGCTATTCTGGGGCAGACGAGTTGTGTTCTGCTGATAGGGGAGGATTAAAGAGGCAGTCTGCTCATCCGTTGCAATTAGAAACAACGCTAAAACTATTCCCAGGCTATTTCTATGCAAGGAACTTGAACTGCTCATCAGGCCTTACTCACTCAGAGACCTGTGGGTAATTAGGGCCACGTTAAATTTAGGAGAATCAACTCAGAGCAGTCCCATCTGTGCTGTCTCCCTTTGGGGCTGAAGGTGCAGTGTACTATTAGCTAATTCTCCAAGGACTATAAAAAGGGGATTTAGCATATACCATAAACTTTGAGGGTTGCTTAGCAAAAGTTAAACATGTCCCAGCCTCAGCCCCATATAAGGCCCTTAGGACGCAATTCAACACCAAAATCCATAACAACCCTAAGAAAATGTCCTGGCATTTATGGACTCTGATTAACCAAGCTCATATATTTGCCAGCAGAACTTTCAAAGGGTAGTTCAAATCTCCCTCCTGGAGAAATGATGATGAAATACAACTCCCTCGACAGAGAGGTGGGGGCTTGTGAATATGGCATGGAGCTTGCAGTCAAGCATAGTGGCAGTGGCAGGTGGTTTGGCCTCAATGGTTTTCTTTGTTGCATGGGAGAGTTCAACATGGCTAAGTAGGAGTTGGAGTTCAAGAGAAATGATAGCAGAGTATAAAGACTTTTAAACCTTAAAATTAAACTTAAAAAATAAAAGCAGTTCTATCTAATGTTTGGCATAGGACATTAAGGAAGAGTTTGAGTTGTGGAAATCTGAAGGTTGAACAAGTTAAAACAAAGGGTAGAAATGACGTGTAATGGCACATTCATGCCTTGTGGCATTGGGAAACTCTTGTGTCATTATAAGGCACTTTCATGCCCTTATACAGAAGTCCATCTTCACTATGCTGATTCAGCAACCAATATCCATCCGTATGTCTAGAGAATGTTCTTCTGAAGAGTTTAAGAAAAAAAAATTAATGGGTATGAGATCATTTCTCCCAATGTTGTTAGGAAGTCTAAAGGGTTCAAGTTAGTGTTGTCCCCATTTTATAAATGTGATCATTACCCCAATTATGTGCAAACTAAAGGCACAGAGTTTAAGAATAGACTAATGAGCATAACTCACACTGAACCCTAAAATTCTCACTAGTCAGAGGAAATTTATTTTTTAATGATCTTACCAGTAATAAGCTATAGAACTTATCCATCAATATCTTGGGGAAAGATTATAAATGGTCAGTAAGTTGGGCCCAGAATTAAACAGGAAGAAGAGAGAAGGCCATATTGCCTTTGGGAAACTAAAACAGTCCTTCAATGACCTCAAGTTTCTCCCTAGGAAAAAAGACCCATCTTTTTTTTTTATACCAATATTTTGCCAGTGTTGTATGACTGTGAGTCAAGGATTATGACAGTCTCCAAAGAATTGAAAATGAGTATCACTCAGAAGGCTATGGAGAAGTGCATGGTGGGTGTAAACAGACTGCAGTAGGTACCAAACAAGAAAATATGAAGAATAACAGCTAGCATTTATGTAGTGCGTTTAGGTTTGCAAAGCACTTTATGAAGATTATCTCATTTGATCATCTCAACAAATCAGAGAGGTAGGTGCTATTACTGTCCTCATTTTACAGAGGAAGAAGCAGGCAGATAGAGGTTTTTCCTAGGGTCATACAACTAGTAAGTGTCTGAGGTCAAATATGGCATCGTCTTCCTAACTTTAGGTCTGGCACTTTATCCACTGCAAATGTTATGAAGAAAATGGATTGGCCACATGACAAATGCAAGGAGTAACCAATGGACTGTAATAGCTATTGCAACTCCCTGAAATCCTTGTAAGGTAAAGAGAAGGCCTATCTAGGTTGAATGGAACTCTTCTTCTTTTAAGGGAGGTTATGTAGAATACTAAAAAATGTATAGCTGGGATCTTGACCCATATAACTCAAATTGCTATCTATATCAATGAAATCAAAGTATTTGAGAAATAATGTTTGATTGATAATTGCAAACTTTAAATTGCAAACCTATAAACATCAGCTATATGATAGATATTTACATGTGTGTACACATGTGTTTGTGTATGTATATATGTATATACACACATATACATATATATATATATATATATATTCATTCATTATTTACCACTGCCTTATTAGGTAGGTGCTGATATTAACCCCATTTTCCAGATAAGAAAACTGAATTTCAGAAGGCATCAGTGATTTATCACTGGTCCCATTAATGATGAATGTCTGAGGTAGGACTCAAACACACATCTTCCTGGCTACAAATCTAGACCTCTGTCTGCTATACTTCACTGATCTCCTAAGGGAGGCTCTGAGAACCAGGTATAACATAGTGAATATGGTTTAGTCAGGACAAAAATTAAATTTCAAATATTTCAAAAAGGTCTTCCTCACTTCCTTCATCTCCAACCTTAGACATTTTCAATTGCAGAATTAACAATTTCAACAGAAAGGAATACTCATTTCCTTTTGGTTGCTGCTCCAGACACATTGCCTAAAATACCCCTCATCCAAATAATTTCTCAAACTGGCTTAAAATCCAGTGGTGTCAAACTCAAATACAAACAGATCCCTGCTGGTCACATATTGACTTAGAAAATGGCAAATTAACATTATCTATGTTTTATTATATTCCTATTTATTTTGCTAAACATTTTCCAATTATACTCTTATCTGGTTTGGGATGCACTCTGGAGTTTTGCACTGCATGCAGTCAGTCCCTGAGCCCAATTTTGATGTTTCTAATAGTATATAAACTATTTGAAAATTAAAAAGGTGAAGGAGTCCTACCAAATTCTTTCTATGATATGTGTGGTTTTGATACCTAAACCAGGTAGAAAAAGATAAAGAAAACTATAGACCAATCTCCCTAATGAATGTTACAACAAAAATTTTAGATAAAATTCTAGCAACAAAACAAGCAATACATCACAAAAATCATACACTATGAACAGGTAGAACTTATACCAGAAACTTAGATGACTCAATATTCAAAAAACAAAAATTGACCATATCAATAATAAAAATGATGGTTATATTGATGCAGAAATAACTCGATAAAATACAACACATTTTTATGAAAAACAATAGAAATCATAGGAATCAATAGAGCTTCTATTAAAATGATAACCAGTATTCATCTACAACTAAGAGTGACCATTATCCTTACTAGGAATAAATTTGAAGCCTTCCCAATAAAATCAGGGTGAAGAAAGAATTTCCATTATCACCACTATTATTCAATATGATACAAGAAATGCTGGAAATGGGTAATTTTTATTGCATTGTGATCTGAAAAGAATGAATTTGATATTTCAGCTTTTCTACATTTATCTATAAAGCTTTTCTGCCCTGGTATGTGGTCAATTTTTGTAAAGGTGCCAATGTACCATAAGAAAAATGTATATTCCTTTCTATTCCTATCCAATTTTCTCGAGATGTCCATCACATCAAGCTTATCTGAGATTTTATTCATTTCCTTGACTTATTTACTTTTTGGTCAACTTTATCTATTTCTGAGAGGAGAAGGTGGAAGTTCCCCACTATTAAAGTTTTGCTATGTATTTCCACTTGTAATTCATTTACTTATTCCTTTAAAAATTTGTATGCTGTAACATTTGATGCATATATATTTAATACTGATATTACTCAATTGATATTATTTCATTATCTCTGGTAATTTTTAATATAATGTACTTTCCCTATTCATCTATTTTATATCTATTTTAGCTTTAATGTTGTCTAAAATTATGATTGCTGCCCTTGCTTTTTTTGCATCAGCTAAAGTATAATAAATTTCTACTCCAGGCCTTTATTTTTACTCTATGTCTTATCTAGTATTTTTAAATGTGTATTTTTTTGTAAACAACATTGTCAGGTTATAGTTTTTGATCCAGTTTGCTACTCATTTACATTTTGTGGGTGAATTCTTCCCATTCACATTCAACATTACAATCAAGATTTTTCTATCTATGTCTCTCTCTCCTCTCTCTTCTTCCTCCTTTTCCTTCTCCTCCTCCTCTTCCTACTCCTCTGAAATCTAATTTACTTCTGACCATTGTCTGCCTAATCCACACACTTTACTAATTGTACCTCCCTTATCCAAGCCCATTGACCTCCCATTTCTCTGTAAGTTAAGAAGACCTCTTTAACTCAGTTTTAAGAATAAGATTTCCACACTATCTGCCTTTCATTCCCTTTTCCCCTCTACTATAACAATTCTTCCACTGGAGCCCCTTTTATATGATATAGTTT
Source organism: Bettongia penicillata ogilbyi (assembly GCA_023548195.1). Classification (NCBI taxonomy): domain Eukaryota; kingdom Metazoa; phylum Chordata; class Mammalia; order Diprotodontia; family Potoroidae; genus Bettongia; species Bettongia penicillata. Next base: position 3,457,599 of record JAJHZJ010000526.1, on the reverse strand, counting down.
ACTCTATTTTGTTTTCTAGGATCATCCCATCACAATCACCCAAGTCTTCTAACCTATGTATATTCTTTTGAACTATCTTAATAATTATAATATTTTTAAGAATTATAAATATCATTTTCCCATTTAAAAAGTAAACAGTTTAACCCTTCTAATTAGTCTTTCATTTTTACATTCTTCTGTTTCTCCTGATATTTATAAGTCAAAATCTCTGTTCAGTTCCAGCCTTTTCCTCCACAATACCTGAAAGTCCTTTAATTCATTAAATATTATTTTTCACCCTTGCAAGATTACACTCAGCTTTTCTGGGTAGGTTATTCGTGGTTGCAAACCCAGCTCCTTTGCTCTTCGGAATATCATATTCCATGCCCTTTGATCTTTTAATGTAGAAGCTACTAAATCTCATGTTATCCTGACTGTAGTTCCACAATATTTAAATAGCTTCTTTCCAGTTCTCTATGATATTTTCTCCTTGACCTGGGAGCTTTGAAACTTAACTATAATGTTTCTACAATGTTCCTGTGAGTTTTCATTTTGGGATCCCTTTCAGGCAGTAATCAGTGGAATTTTTCAATTTCTATTTTACCCTCTAAACATAAAACTTAAGGGCAATTTCCTTAATAATTTCTTGTGTTCTTGCTCCTTATGATTCCTCCTGTGACCACAATATCAGATCCCCCTCCTGTTCCCTGGAACTGAAACCAGGAACTCTCCTTTCCTGGGAGTGACCACAACCAACATGGCCCTTGCCCCTCTTTGACCACACTTACTGGTATGTGCTTGCCCCTCCTATACCACAGTCACAGCCTGAAACTCTGTCTGGTTAGTGCACCTGAGCCCCTCATCCAGCACCAGCAGAGAGCCCCCACAATCTTCCTTTGATCAGCCACCACCCTATCACCACACACAACACACACACACACACACACACACACTGTCTAAGAGCACAGCTGTCCCCAGGGCTTGTTGTTTGTCAAATCTGTACTTTGCTCTGGCTAGACCACGACCCCAGGAGGTCAGATCTTTTCTAATGTCCTCACAAGTTATCCTAGACTGGACAACTGTTTTACCCCGGTTTTTACCTATTTCTGCCACTTACTTTGAGTTATCTTAAGTTAGAGTGGGGAGGGATTTGGGAGAGTCAGGTAATTTCTTGCCTTATTCTGCCATTTTCCCATAATTCCCTCTATTTTCTTCCTTTCAGTAAAGTCAGATGACCACAGACTCATAGATTTAGAAGTGAAAGATAACTTAAAGGCCACCCCTTCAGGTTTCTTCTCCCCACTTGGAAGAATAAAAATCTTGCTAAATATCGCTATGAATTACCTCTGTTTATAATGCTAAATAAGGTTCATTGAACAAAGCTTCCACTTTGGGAGAGGTTAGGCCCTAGATTTTTAGACTTTAGATTTGTGTGTGGTCTTTATCCTGAGGAGAAAATTCATTCAGCCTTAAGGGAGAAAAATAAATGGACAAGTCTACAAAATTCCAAAGGGGGAATGGACAGGGAATTAAAAACAAAACAAAAAAAGATATGGCACAGAGCCATGGCATAGAAGTTATAGAACACTTCAATTATCTGGACATCTGCTGAAGTTTTCTCTTTGCCAAAAGCAGAACAGCTAATAATTTCTTCTCTCGACTTAATGATCATTTCATTCTTCAAAGAGAGAGGAACCAACAAGGGGAAATTTTATTCTGGATCTTCTTCCTACCAACAGGGAGGAAGTGGTTTCTGGGGTGAAAATGATAGACCTTGGAAGGAAATGAGCACTCCAGCCTACAGATTCTGTGATCAAGAAGAGAAAGCTATCAATGGTCTGACATGCACTCATGGACAAAAATTCTACTGGGGAAGTCTTGCCAGGAGGGATGGAAAGCTCTTAGGGACACAATTCTAAAAACAGAGAGAAACAATGGGGCAGGTGGCAGAGACATCATGGGGAGGGAGGGGGAAGCCTGGCACCAAGGGAGAAGTGAACAACAAATCATACCAAATTCCTCCTCCTGACTTTCTGTGATAGTCAATCCTGGGACATTTCTCCAACATAACCACACCTCTAGTCAGTTGCCCATTTGATCTCTGCTTCTACCTCTCCACCTCTCATATCTATTTTCCTTTTCTCTCCGTTCACAGCCACTACCTACAAAAAATCCTGTGGATTATTTTTGACTGTGACTTCTTCCAATCTCTTATGGATTTAGAGCACAAACAGATTCTGGCTATCAATGCAGGGAAGAAAAGAAAATCCACATCTATTTATGAAGGCAAGTAGACAATTTACAATGGTAGCCAGACTAATGCAGGTGCAAGAGGACATCCCAACAAACAAACCAAATTCTACCAAATGGTAAATTGGAAATGCTAGTACAGGACAACATTTAACAGAAATTAATATGAAAAAAGGAGAGGAAAAAAGAGCAAATGAGCTCTCTGGAGATCCAAACCATCCTCTTCACAGCTGGAAAGTAATTTTCCTAGAGGGTAGCTCTGACCATATCCCTCCCCTTCCCAACAAACTCCATGGACTAGGACTTGGAAATAATGGGCCCCACACCAAATGATATATGCCTGAACTAGAGTGATAACTTTCTACATATTCTCTCTCTCTCTCTCTCTCTCTCTCCTCTCTCTCTCTCTCTCTCTCTCCTCTCTCTCTCCTCTCTCTCTCTCTCTCTCTCTCTCTCTCTCCATCTCTCTCTCTCTCTCTCTGTCTCCATCTCTCTCTCTCTCTGTTTCTGTCTCTCTCTCTCCCTCCCTCCCTGCATGTGTCTCTCTATTTGCTTTTTTATTTACCTATTCATTCATTCATTCATTCATTCATTCATTCATTCATTCATTCATTCATTCATTCATTTGCCACTGAGGCTACTGGAGTTGCTTCCCAATAGATTGAATAGTCAAGGAAGTATATCGATAACAACATCCATTTTTCCCTCTATTTCCAGACCCACCTTCCCCAATCCTATAACTAAACAGACCTCATTCCTTTGCTCTAAAACCTTCAGTGGTTTTCTACTCTCTATAAGGTTGATGGACTAGTAAAGGGGTTCTTACCATGGGGTCTGGGAACTTTAAAAATATATATTTTGATTATTGCATTTCAATATAATTGGCTTTCTTTGCAATCCTATGGATTTCTAACATTTTAACACATCCCAAAAACTAGTGCCAGGCCACCATTATCTGGATAAGCATCCTCCCCCAAGATATGAACAGAATGCAGCTCTCAGAGGAAGAGCCAATGATACTTTTCATGCCAGGATGTTCAGGAACACCAAGGTATCCCTAGACCATGCTCTATGCATACCCATGATCGTCTCTATTTTTCTAAGATACAACCAGGGACAGCAAGTAGCTTAAAGGGCTCCTGCCTCTGTACCTTTGTTTACATTTTGTCCTATGCCTGTGTTGTCCTCTCCCCCTCTTCCTGATGAATTTCTACCTCCTTTAAAACTCAGCTGAAATGTCATCTCATTCAAGAATATTTCCGATACCTTCTGTTATGACCTTTCCCTGTCTTGTATTTCAGAGAACTTATAACTCTCAAGTATTTTATTTTTTTCATATCAAACTCTTTCCCCTAATAGACTGAACAAGGACTGTGTTTTCTAGATATTTTATTTCCTACAGTGCCTTGAACAGTGGTATGCAGAGCAGGTGCTTAAGCAGTAAATGTTTATTGAATTGAATGGTCCAATTTTGATAGTCCATTAAAATTCTAACCCCCTACTTTGACATTATTATTTCACCACTATCCATTTGTCCTGCCCATCCTGTGTTCCTTTTATCTCAGTGCCTATTCTCCCCCCAAAAATGGAATATTACATAATCTTTCATTCTTCTTCAACGGTACCGTGCAGTAATTCCTCCTGCCTATACTTTGTCCACTTCTCTTACTTTCATAAGAGAAGGAAAAGACATTAGAATCAGAAGATGCTGCTTCCTGAAAAAGGGATTGATTGAACCAGATGTTAATGTATGATGAGTCCTCTCCTTTTGCTAGCCTACTAAACCAATTAATTTGATTATTTCTTGTCCCTCCCTATACACAAGAAATGTCCAAAGGATTCAATATATTAAAAATCTATCTACTCAGTGCTTAAAGGTAGACATGAAGTTATTCTGCGTGAAATGTTCAAATAAAGGTGAAACCTGTATTTTTTTTGACTGTATTTCAACCCTCCCTTGAAGCTTCTAGGCACCTGAGGAGGAACTGAGTTGGAGGGAATTAAGTTTCTTAAAGAATAGCCTGGTTAAACCATATTGTTTCCATACAGTGGTTAACATTCCTCATGGATAGAGATGAAGTAACTTCTAACAGATTAGTGGAAAAAATATGGATCCAACTCAGAATTCTTGGTAGACCAGTTCTCAGGATTTTTGACTGCCTTGTGCCAATTTCCTTTTTCAAAGCATAATCTTTAACATCTCTGGCCTGTCTGTCTCTGTCTCTGTCCCTCCTTCCCTGCTTCCAACCTTGGAATTCATACATTGAAAATAAACTCCAGCCTCTGTAGCCTCTCTCTGATTGGTTTACTCCTCTCAGAATCTCCTTTTAAGGAAGGCATCCAACTTAGTCATGTCTCATTCCTCTCTGGGCTCCACTATGATCTTCCTCTAATTATGAATCTTTCATGTCTTTCCTCTTCTTTTTAGCTTCTTTTTATGGATTGTCTTCCTCTATTAGAATATAAGACCCTTGAGGACAACAGATTGTTCCTTCTTCTTGTATGTGTATACCCAGTGCTGAGAAAAGTGCCTGGTGGGTAGAAGGTACTTAATAAATGCTTGTTAACTGTCATACCCACAGAACTCTGAAAGTTCACAAAATAATCAATGTGATTATGTTTAGTTTGGTAAGTTGTGTTCTCTGAACTCTATTATTTCTAGGTAAGTTTAAAATTTATAGGAAATTTCCATTGCAACTAGGCCTTCTGGGATATTGAGATTTAATAAAATCCTAGAGTTTAGTTTTGGTTGTGACTTTTTCCCTACTTTTTTTGTGGATTTAGAGCATAGATTTTGATTATCAATACAGGACAATGCTACTTATGGAAATAAAAGAATTATTGGCTGTAGTAGCCAGACTAACACAAGTATAAAATGAAATGCCAAGAAACCAAATTCTACCAGACAGTGAGTTGGAAATGCCAATAACAGGAAACATTTAGTGGAAATTAATTTTAAAGAGCAATGATAAGAGAGAAAAGTAGTTGCAGAAACACAGCTGCAGAAACTGTGGATAAACATCGCCAAAGAACCAAATGAGAGCAAAATGTACCCAGGGAGAGCATCATTACCCCCAGCTCTGTGATCTGACCAGATGGGAAGATTGTCCTTGATGGGAGGTTTGTCGCTATTCTGTTGTTAGAATTGGAGTATGGAACTTTTCATTTAAAGACTAGGTCACTGAGTCCCAGAAGAAATGAAATATCAGCTCAGGGGCTCAAAATGGTCATGGGTATCCATGAACAAAGAAGATTTAGGCAAGAATACACAACATCCTGAAGAGAGAAGACTCACCCACGGAAAAAAAAAGAGGGTGAGTGTGTACATAACCCCCCCGACACACACACACACAATCCTTAAACACTCTTCTCCTCCTTTACGTACACCCCAACACCCTGAGGCAGTATAGCTTATTTTTTTCCTTTCTTCATCTCTGCTTCCTCCAAATATACATATATGTATGTGTGTGCCTGTGTCTATCTGTATATATATATATATATATATATATATATGTGTGTGTGTGTGTGTGTGTGTATGTGTATCTCTCTCTCTCTCTCTCTATATATATATATATATATATATATATATATATATATATATATATGTATGTATGTATGTATATAGATACATACATATTTAACCCTATTACTTGTGAAGCAAACTACAAGGTAGGAGACCTGGGAAAGCAAGAGATATGAGGTAGGGGAAAGTCAAGAAAAAGGGACACAGATGCCAAAAGAATTTTCATTTTTATAATCAAAATGATTTTTTTTTACATAGACAACAGAAACACACCAATATTTTGTGCGAAAAATATTTTTAAATAAATTTTTGTCTTTTTTTGTACATTCTGATATACATATGTAACAAGGTTTATGGCACTGTAACCAGAGTCAAATCAAAAGAACAAAGGAAAGGAGGGAATCAAAGGTCATTGCTTCTGTTTTACTTCTTCCTAAATCCAAGCTGACCATGTTTGTCCTACCTGTCTTATTAAAGAGCCAGCTCTAACTGGTTTGCGCACTCAAAACATTTCATTATTGCACAAGAAGCCGATGAAAGTATATGGCGTGATGGTCAAGTTCCTTGTTGTTTAGAAACCTTTTAAACCCAAGAGGGGAAAAAACCAAAACCAAAAACAAAAACAAAAACCCAATCTCAGCATATGAAGCAAACATAATCAACAGTACCTTTTATCTCTTTAAAAGAGTGAGTGAAGGGTTCTTTAGGCGATTAAAGCTGTCTTGATACTTTCTTTTTACTGATCACCACAGCTGGGTTTGGTTTGTGTTTTCTGTATCAACAGCCTTGGCAGAATCAAGGCTTTTTTTGTTTCAGTGTCTTTAATGCTTAATTTTGGCTATTTAATTTTTTTTAATTTTTAAGTAATTTATTGGGTCTATGAACCTGCACAGACTACTGAGCCATAAAGTCTACAAGTAGCTGAAAAAAGGAGATAGAATGGGGGTCAGGAATTCAGGTGGTACAACAATACCAAGTGCTGTTTTATTTCTACCATTTTTTTTTATGTGACCTCTTTAGTTTCCCTGTTTTTTGATGAATTTGTGGGACGTGAATCTCAATGTCATCCGATGTGAAATTGTTCTCACACTTACTAAAAATAAAAAAGATTTAAACGTTTGTTTAACTAACAAACTTTACCCCCAATCTCAAAAAGAATATTAATAATTATAATAATAATAATAAACAACCTCAACCCACCCTTCTTCCATATCAAACGAATAACATCACACGGTGGTCACACAACTGTCTCCACTCCAATGAGCTTTGGCGTAAGGATTCTTGGCGTCACTCCATTATTGAGGTCTTCTTCAAACTCCAACAACTGCCCCATAAAGTTAAGGTTGGGAGAAATAATTGGTCGTTTGCCTTTGACAAATTTATAAGCATCAGTCATGGTCATCCGGGTGTGCTTCATCAAGTAGGCGATGACAATGGTGGCCGAGCGAGACACTCCTGCCTGGCAATGGATGAGAAGTCCTTTCCCACACTGGTGAGCTTCCTCTGAAGAAGAGAGTGGGAATAGAGGGGAAGGAAGAAGAGGATGGTGTTTACTCTTATCTGAGTGTGGGCTCCATTAAAAAAATAGCATAATTAGAACAGTTTTGAAAGCAAGTTTATAACTTAGTAATCATATCCCAATGAGAGAGATGACATGAAGGACAGAACATTGGACAGTCAGGAAAGCCTGAGTTCTGACACGTATGAGTTGTGTGATTAAAAGTAAGTCACAGACTCTCAGTGACCCTGAAATTCTGTTAAGACAACAAATTACAGATGAGTTGCTGACCAGCAGTGGTAGAAGGAAATTTCCATATAAAGAGTTCCCCATATTGATGAAATCACAGTTTTCCACTCCCTCATGCAGCCAGAAACCAGACAAAGCTGAAATTAGCAACAGTAGTAGAATAAAATTCTACATCTATGAGGATTTATGAATAAAAACAATTGAGCATAACAGGAGTATGAGAGGAAAACTGAAACGTGTTTTTTTTTTTTCATGTATTGAAGGAAAACTACAATTTGCTATATAAGTAGTAGCAACTGTGGGATAGGTTGTCCCCATCAGCTCTGCCCAAGTATACATAGAACAGTTTTTGACATTACGCTTCGAATGCCTTAATATTTCAGACAATGGTGAGGAGAGTGTAGAGACCTCGGGAGACTAGTTATTTTGATTGCATTGACTTTCAGGGTGCCCTTGAGTTAGAAATTGACATTGGGCTCACCAAATATCCTCATTTGCTTTTAGCTGTCACAGAATGTTGCCCACTAGCCATAGCAGCACCTGTAGTTTTCCCACTAGTTTATAATTTCCTTCACAAGAACATTAAGGAGGCTGGGCTATGTGACTTCTCCAGTCCCTTACAATTCTATTTCTTTTTCCCAGATAAGGAAAAGGTACAGAGAGGTTAATTAACTTGCTGAGGGTCAAACAGGTATTGGAAGAGCCAGAATATGAATCCAAGTCCTCTGATTCCAATGATAATATTCTTTCCATTTTGTTATGCCGTTGCCTTACTAATAATTTTTTTTTATCTATTTACCTACTCAAGGGCAGCTTTAGGTCTATATAGATGTGCCAGATATAATATTTATAATCTGTGTATCTCTAGCAACAAAGACAATGTCTGTCACACAGCAGCTACTTAATACTAAGTGATTTTTAAAAAAAGATTCCCCTTCCCCTATTACTTGTTAAGGAAAGGGATAAAAATTTCATCTTTAAAAAAGTGATTTTTTTAGAATTTTTTAGAACATTAAACTGGTTCTGAAATGGAGACTTGAAAAGCTGCTCTATGACTTTTAGTGTATACACAATGATTTGCATCACTCATGGTCATCCGGGGTGTGCTTCATCAAGTAGGCGCTGGCAACGGTGGCTGAGCGAGACACTGGAGTAGATTACCATGACCGATGCGCGAAAATATCTGCTAAAGGGCTCAGTGGATAGAGTGCTCAACCTGGAGTTAGAAAGATTCATCTTTTCTTCCTGAGTTCGAAAGCAACCTGAGATGCTTCCCAGCTGTGTGATCCTGGGTAAGTTACTTAACCCTGTTGACCTCAGTTTTCTCATTTGTAAAATGAGCTGGAGGAGGCAATTTCAAACCATGTCTTTGACAAGAAAACTCCAAAAGAAGTCATGAAGAGTTGGGCATGACCGACTAAAGGACAAGAACAAAATGCTTGCCTACACATGTGCTTGTATGTATACCATGACAACAGGAAGCTATATGAGGTAAAGAGACTGTCTTTTCAAAACTTTCTTATCACCCCAGATCCTAGTGTACTATCCCTGTATAGTCGGTGCTTAATTCGTGTTTTATGAATAAATGAAGGAGGAAACTAAGCCATACTACAAATGCCACAGAAACAGAGAGAAGCACCATTGAGTACATTTTCAGAAAAAATGAAGACTGTAAAGTAAGACTGGGTCTCCTTTAAAAAATTTTGTTAAAAAGAGTGGCTGCCTAGGAAGGGGAGGGGGGAAGAGAGACACTAAAAGATAAACATGATACAAAAATGTATATCAATAAAAATAAGATAGAAAACAATTGTGGGTACTTAGGCAGTATCTTCACTAAAGACTGAAAATCAAGGAAACTTCTTTGAATGTCAGTTTCAGAAGTAGCATGACAAGAGAGGGGATATCAGGATGTAATTTCCTTAAGCAAATCCTATTGGCTTTCAAAAATCTAATCAGCTCTTCTAAATCTAATTTTTATTTTAAAAACCATAGATGAGACAGTGAGAACCATGTATTTTAAAATGCATCCTCTGTATGCTGGGTTTTTTTTTTCTTGCTTTCTTATACTCCTAGACTTTTAAACTATTTGGCAAATAAAATTTGTTTTTGCTGCCTCAAACTGAAAGAAGAAAATCTGAGGTGAGGGAACAGGATTGTGGTCAGGGTTACTTATCTCAAGATTTACTCATGGGTCAAACAATTACTAGCCCCCTGTGGCCATATAAACTATGGTTCAGATCATTTTTCAATACATTTCCCCCACCTTTGACTTTCTATTTTCTTGTTCTGTTCCAGGGGGTCCTTTTAAATGCTTTCCAATGTTAATTTCTTAGTTGACTTATTAAGGAGCTTGAGGTATATATGCTCTAGGATGATTCTCTCCTCCTCTCCCTCCCCTCCTCAAAGCTTTCCCAGTTCTATAAATTATCCAGTTTTGACTGGCTAACCCAGTGCAATGAAAACAATTTCCTCATGCTTCTCATCTGCCCTAATTAAGCCAGACTATATCATCAGCCACACATCAGTCTATTTTTCACCTACATCATGATGATGAAACCCTTCTTACTCAAAGCCAAAATGTGGAATGTCCTCAGGGCTCAAAACTTGGCTCCAATATGGTCAAGAAAGGAACTGAAAGTTTCTGTGTAGCCATAATTAATTATGGCTTAGTAAAACTAAAAGGAGAAGACTATAAATTACCCATTACTAACTACTGCTGGAGTGAGTATAGTGCTTCAAATGAACACTTGTGGATGGGGTACAAGCATCGTTGCATGGTTCTGTGAGGAATCCCAGCTCTTCTACAATATTCTTCTCTGGTGACTTTGACCTGCCAAAAATTCTCTAGGCCTCAGTTTCTTTAATTTGGAATTGAGGGAAGGGAGATGTGAATGAGCTCATCACTCAGTTCTAATAGTCTATCATTTTAAATACAAGGAAAACAAAAGCAAGAAAGGAAAAAAAAACAGCTCTAAAAAATGGCTCTGATTTTCATAATAAAGGAACACCATGTATATATTATTTTTTCTTAAAATGATAAAGACTTGCTACTGATTATAGCATTTTGGATAGCAGTGTGTATGTCCCCTTCCCCACCTTCATCTAAAGACTTTGATTTCTTTTTTCTAATCATTTCTCCACATCTAGAAACTTTGCTGCCCATAGTACTCCCTTTTAGCCAAAATAAACACTAAATTTTTTTCCATTCATTTATTCATGCATTCATTCTCTGTCTTTGGATACTGCTATAGCTTCCTAAAGGTATTCTTTTTTCTATTTGTTGTGTGTCCCTACTTAACCAAGCAAAAGAATTGTGAAACCACTTCACCAGGACTAAGATTCACACCTCTTCTATGCTAGGCCACCAACTTTTCAGAGATGAAAACCAAACCCTTGGCAAGTAAAAGAGGAAACCCATACAAACACCACAGCCCCATTAACATTCCTGCAAGACTTCTTAGAACTGAGTTTAAACAAATGGGACCCTGCCCTAGCCTCCCTTTCCTGTCAAGCAGTGCTCTAGGAGCTTATACTAGGGCAGTAAAAACCACTGGGCAAATAGAAATTTAGCCAAAAGAAGGTAAGATGGGAAAAAGAAAGGCAGGAGTCTTTCCTTCCCTGCCTTCCCTCATGGTCCAGAGGAGGAACAGTATCAGATATGTTACCCTTGGCAAGAACATGTTGAAGAGAAGGGATACATGAATCCCTGGATTTTGTAGCCCACTAGGATCCAGATCAGCAGTAGCCTATGAAACACTGTGCTTGTAGAAATTGTCTCATTCTATATATTTATATCCCCAGCACTGAGCACCATGCCTGGCATAGAGCAGACACTTAGAATCAATGCTTGTTGATGGACTGGGGGTAATTGATAGATCCTTGGATTTAGAGTCTTAGAATCCTAATCCTGATATTTAATTGGTCAAACCAATGAGCCTTGATTAAGTCACCTACTAGATGCTGGGCACTGCTAAACCCCTGGGATACAAAGATGGGTGATAATCAGTCCTGGATCTCAAGAAGCAACTAAAAGATATACAGGGTAAACTGGGTGTAAGTCTCTGATGGGTCCTGAGCAAGGCTTCTTGCAGAAGATCAGATTTTTAGCTGAGAAATGAAGCTAAAGAAGAAACTAAGAGGAGGAGATGAGGGGGAGAGAAAATATCAGGCATGGACAACAGCTAGTGAGAATGCTGAGAGCTGGAGTATTTTGTACCCTGTGCCTTTTGGCAAGTCATAATTACACCTCTCTGAGTCCCATTTTCTCCATTTGTGAAACAGAAATACTATGTATTCTACCAACCTTACAAGGCTATCTTTATGAGCCCTTCTGATTTGTTGTTATCATCCTCTTAGATGTACTTCTCATCTCACTTATAGATCATTCACTCACCTCTTATTATAGATGAATTGGCCTTTTGCTATCTGAACAAGTCTGAATTTGATTTTTGAGGGTAATATTCAAGATAACTCCCTTTCAGAACCATAATTGGATATGTGGGTGATAGGAGCAAGCAGCAGAAATGTTAAATCAACTTTTCAAGACAAAGTCAGATAAGGAGGAGGAAAGATTCTGTATCCTCCACCCCCAGTCTTGGGCAGAGACTGGGAGAGATGGGAGGGAAGGAAATGAGATGGGGCAAGTTAGGGGAGAAACAAAGGGAGGAAGCATACTGTCTGGTAGCTTTCCATTTTCTCTAATTATCCTTGATAATTAGCTTAGTTTTTGCCGTGGTGGTGAGGAGGGGAACAAGTATTTTTTTTACAATATCCCCTAAATTCCGGTACCCTGGGTCAAGGCCCTAATTGTCCTGGCCTAGTTCTGGTTCTTGCTCCTTTTGAGTGTATAGAGGCAGGAGAGGAAGAAAGGAAGGAAGGAAGAGAGGAAGGAAGGAAGGAAGGAAGGAAGGAAGGAAGGAAGGAAGGAAGGAAGGAAGGAAGGAAGGAAGGAAGGAAGGAAGGAAGGAAGGAAGGAAGGGAGGGAGGAAGGAAGGAAGGAAGGAAGGAAGGGAGGGAGGGAGGAAGGAAGGGAGAGAGGAAGGAAGGGAGGGAGGAAGGAAGAAAGAAAGGAAGGAAGGAAGGAAGGAAGGAAGGAAGGAAGGAAGGAAGGAAGGAAGGAAGGAAGGAAGGAAGAAAGGAAGGAAGAGAGGAAGGAAGGAAGAGAAGAAGGAAGAGAGGAAGGAAGGAAGGAAGGAAGGAAGGAAGGAAGAAAGGAAGGAAGGAAGGGAGGGAGGAAGGAAGGGAGGGAGGAAGGAAGGGAGGGAGGAAGGAAGGGAGGGAGGAAGGAAGAAAGGAAGGAAGGAAGGAAGAGAGGAAGGAAGAGAGGAAGGAAGGAAGGAAGGAAGGAAGGAAGGAAGGAAGGAAGGGAGGGAGGAAGGAAGGAAGGAAGGAAGGAAGGAAGGAAGGAAGGAAGGAAGGAAGGAAGGAAGGAAGGAAGGAAGGAAGGAAGGAAGGAAGGAAGGAAGGAAAGAGGAAAAGGGAATTCTTGGAATCCAGACAATTGATATTCCTGCCCTTAAAGCAGAAACATAAGAGAAACAGGTAAAGGAATGCCCAGAGGAAATAGTTACCAATGAACTCAAAAGCCTCTTCAAAGTATTGCCTCAGGTTCTGTTTGTTGCTGTCGGTGGCAGGCAGACGTTTGTAGTTAAACAAGCCCTTCTCATAGTGGTAGAGGGGGAGGTGGGTGGTGACATTGATGATGTAGCCGATGTTTAGTCGCTGCATGGTGTCCAGGTCCTGAGCATCATGTTCATTGCCGAGGAACAAGCAGGGCAGGATGGGGGTCAGCTCTGCATTCTCAATGTCAGGGGTGGTGGGGGGGAGGGGCTGAGGTAGCACGCTGGAGGCTGCAGATGCTCCCCCCCCACCCTCTGGGCACTCCTGCAGCTGGAGAGAGCTATCACAGAGGTTTTCATGGTTCTGCTTAAAACTACTGAGTCCACCTAGAAAGGGAGGGGGAAAAAGAGAAATTCAAATGGAAACTCATTAGATTTTTTTAAATTGTGGAAATCTTTTTTTTTTTTGGTCCCATGAAATGGACATGAGTTTTTAAACGACAACTGATATTTATATACATGTATAAAATAAAGTGAAAACAGTAAGAATGCACAAGGAAAGTATTCAGTCATGAGTTTTACTGGATGCTTTCACAGGCTGTATATCTACCCTTATCACACTCAATTTGGGGCCACATTTGGACTCAGTTTTGCAAGTTGTATCTCTCCAATGGATTTTAAGCTCCTCAAGGATAAGAACTGTCATTTTTCATGTTTCAATTACTTTCCAAATTCATTTCAACAATCATTTGTTATTTGACAATAACAATTCACATATATTTAGCGACAGTTTTTGCCAAGATCTTTCTTTATATGACCATTTATGTGCAACTATTTTACAATGAAAAAACTGACATTTAGATTTGTTAAATAATTTGCACGTAATTTGCACATAATCACATCTAGTCTGTGCCGGAACTAAAATTTGAATTCAAGGCTCTTGATTAAAAGGCCACTGACCTTTCTATGGTACTACACCTATAAACCACAGCATCCTTCCTACTGAAAATACTTCTTAGGTGCCTAAACTGTGTCCTCCAAACAATGATTTGTCTCCATTTTATTTTGCCCATAGCCTAAAGGAGATGTATAATTTTAGAGGCCAGGAATAAATAGCAAACGTCTACCTCCCTGTATATTACCACCTAGCATTAAAGTATCTATTCTGTTCCTTTCATGGAGGTGGTCAAATTCTAAGCATTCTTTTTTTCTATCCATGAATGGAGGAGGGGGAGAGATGAAAAGAGGGCAGATACTCTCCAAGATTCTCTTCTTTACAGCATTTTCTACTTTCTCTTATGAATTTTATCTACCTCAACTTCCAATGGAGATAGAAAATCTTCTTGGAGGAAAAAAAATGGACATGTGACTTTCATGGACATTCACTTGGATACCTAATATATATTCTATCAGAACAAGACAGTTCTGTGAATCAAAAGAAAATGGTAAGTGTAGCAACCCAGAACTAAATACAGAACATATCTATTGACACCTCCCTGAAGTACTTAGCACATAGAGAGAACACAAGAGTTTACATGTCTTAGATATAATGATGCCCAACTGCCTTGATAATACCAACAAAATATAGGTGGTAGGTGAAAGAACGAAGAGGATACAGTTAGGTTAAAAATCAATTTGGAAAACTTATTACCTCATCAGTTTCTGAACCTAATGCAAGTTCCATAGTCTTTCCCTTTCCAGTTTCATCTACAGTAACCCCTCCAGGGAGCATAAAATAAAACCTAGACAATATCTTAGAATGCAGATACCAATAAAACTGGTAAGAGATAAGGTGAAATAGAGAAGAAAATGGATCTCTCCTAAAAAAACATGAAGGGTCAATGTTATAATTGCTGAACTCATTCAAAAATAAAAATAAAACAGCTTTTACTTGGAAAATGAAGAAAGGTAAATGTACTGAAAATACACTGGAGCTGTAATTGGCTTCCATGTTTAGATTCCTCCAATCATGAATATCACTAATCTACTTGCCAAGATAACACTGGTCATAAAGATAGTCCCAAACAGAATTTTTTAAAGAGAAAGAGGGGTGGAGGAAATTCAGAAAGGGAACAAAACCCCTTTCTGTGAGAGCTCTCTTTCTATGTCTCCCTCTCTGTCTCTTCACTCTATCAATGTCAAAAAAATCAATCACCTACCAAAACCACCCACTGGAGGACCTCTAAATAATTACAAAAACCTGCTTAGTCTGTCTCTCATGGAATTCAACTAAGTACTTCCCACCAGGCATTCATAGTTTAGATCCTCATCCACTTTCTTTGAAGAATGAAGAATGAAAAAGTACACTTTTCTGCATCTGATGTGAATAAGGTCTGATCGAAAACAAGCTACACAAAAATTCTAAAGGCCAAGGGGGAAAAAAGTGTCTGGGCTGCTATTATTTAGTACACTGAAGCTGTGTTATATCTTAAAGAGAATAATCTTTAAAAGGGAACAACATACCCACACACCAAAATACAACCCCCCACCCCAAACAACTCACACTCAAAAGCTGTGTACAGCTTTTTCAAATTCCCTTTCTATACCTCTTTTCCCGATGACATCAGCCTGAGGCTCCCCACCTGCCCAGTTGCCATAGCAGTTACACAAAGACACACAATGACATCAGTTGGCATGATATCAGCTCTTTGAGTGCAAACAATACAAGAAGAACTACTCTGTTTAAAGACTTTGGTACAACTGTGTTCTGGGGAGCCAATGATGTAATGTGAACAGGTGGCTTGGGCCCTCCATTTGCCTACAGGGCAGGAGGGGGGGCTGGGAGATCCGGTAGGGCAGAAGGAGACCAGGCATGACGGATACCAAAGGAATACACCATATAGTTTGGAGTATGTGCATATACATTTTACGTTGAGGCCATATGGAGCCCTACACACACTCGATATACTTGGTGAGAAAAAATGGTGAAAGGTGAGGGTCAGTGGAAAATATGGAGAAAATATACTGGCTGAATAGGAGATACTCGCTGAAGGGTCCAGGGAAATATTCTATAGTTTAGTCACCCTAAACTTCTCATCCATTTTCATTTAAGTAAGTAGAAATATATTAATGTGAACACACATACACATGCATATGAAAGAGGCAGGGAAGGAAGACAGGTTAGAAGATGATTCTTGTTCAAGTCTATGCTGTCCTAGATGGCTTCCAGAGTTCCTTTTCTAAACATGAGAGTGTATGATAAGTGCCCCCACAAACTCACATTCACACACACACACACACACACACACAAAAGGTTTTTTTTTTTTTTTTTTTTTTTAACGTGGGCATAGTAAGAACGAAGAATAGGTGGAAGAGATGAAAGTGGGAAAGAAGAAATTAGGTAAGATCTAAAGGAGTTTTATGATTTTTGAAAATTTATATGGGGAAGTAGTAGAGTGGAAGAAAATCTATTCTCTCACTCCCTTCTCTTAATAATTTCTACCAGAAATATATATATATATATATACATATATACATATATATATGTATATATATATATGTATATATGTATATATATATATATATACATATGTGTGTGTTTATAAAACCAGCCAAATATTTGTGACTGTAAACTTTAAAGTTATCTAAATGTTAGCTATTATTATCATTATCATAGTATATAAAAGCCAGTGTATCACAAATAATTTCAGGAACACCTCCCTGGAACTATGGGAATGTTTAAAGTCTTGTGGTTTTTTTAAGTTTATGGCAAAGGTCCTAAGTAAAGATCAAGCTTTCCCTTTTAAAACAGGGTGACCATCAAGAAATCTGACCTGTTTTATTCAGCATTAGAAAATGAGAAAAAAAAACTTAGTTAAAAAACCTAAGAAAACAAATACTCCCCTCTTCCTGAAAGGTTAAAATCCATCTTTACTTAGTTTGCAGGAAAATGGTCATCAAAGCTATCTTTGGATGGATGACTTTTTAACAAGTTTGTTTTAAAAATGAAAGTCTATGGTTTTGGCCACAGGGCTCTCCTTTCCTTCCACTTAACAGTTATCAGCACAAATGTTTTCTAAGCATGAGCAGCTCAGCTAGAGTAGAGAATGAATGCTTTACATTATTTCTAAGGACCAACAGCAAGGCACTTTGGGGCACTCCTGAGGAGCCTCTCCCTACTTTGTGTAATGAGAGGGATTGTTCCACTGAATTTGAAACTCCTTGACAAAGGAAATGTGTGGCAGTGGAACTGATGCTCCCTGAGAACTTCGGTGATGTATTGAAAGCAAGTCTTCTCTACATGGTGAGTTTAAGAAACTTCTGTGAATATATGAAACAGAAATCCCTTCCATGTGTTAAATATGGATAGAACTTTTATACATAAACTCATGAATTTAATGCTAAGCTGGAAAGTAAGCATTTTCCAAAGACTTCCCAAGAGGAGCAAGAAATAGAAATGTTAAGTGAAAGTAGCATGTAAAGTGAATTTCTCCTGGATCTTTGTTGACAGAGATGCTATTGCAAATTAATGGGCTGAGTACTAGATTTGAAGTCAAAAAACCTTGATTCAAATTTCAAATCTGATTCTAATTAGCTGTGTGACCCTGGATAAGTTACTCAGCCTAACTGTGCTTCAAGTAATTCCATAGTCTTGGATTACTAGAAAGATTGCTAGATTCGAAGAAGGAAGACCTGAATTCAAATCCTGCCCCTACTGATTACTGTGTGGATCATGGGCAAATCACTTAACTTCTATGGGCCTCAGTTTCCACATCTGTAAAATAAGGGAGTTAGACCAGTTGACCTTTGAAGTTCTTTTTGTATCTGAATATACAACCAGGTCATTTATAAATTACCTGCATGAGTAAAAGGAAATCCTATAATACAGGTTTCCCAGAAATGCCTATTCAGTGTCAAAGTATTATAGCAGTTCAGAAAAGAGAAGAAGGAAGGAAGGAAGGGAGGAAAGGAAGGAAGGAAGGGAGGGAAGGAAGGAAGGAAAAAAATTTATTAAGTATCTATTATGTGCTTAAACACTGTGCTAAGTACTTTATAAATATTATCTCATTTGATTTCCACTACAGCTCTGGGAAGTAATTGCTATTATTATCTCTTTTTTACAATTAAGGTAACCGATGCAAATAGAGGTCAAGTGACTTGCCTAGGGTCACACACCTGTTAAGTGACTGAGGCTAGATTTGAACTCATATCTTCCTGATTCCAGTCCCTGAGTTCTATCCACTACACCACCTACACATTCCTAGGAGAGAGTAACAGATGATCGTGAGTTGGGATACTCAGGGTTAACTTCACAAAAGAGCTAGGATTTCAGGTGGGTCTTGAGGATAGGGAGGAATCAGATAAATGGAGAGAAAGGAAAAAAGCCACCAACTCCAATAACCAGGGATGGAGAGACAGTATGATATAGTTATTAAAGTACTTGAAATCAAGAAGAACTCTTTGGAATTTAGGCTATATCTTCACTCACTCTATGGCACTGAGCAAGTTAACCTCTGTCTCAATTTCCTCTTCTATATGATGGAGACAATAATCACACACAAATTAAAATATTGCTATATCAAATGAGATAACACACATATAAAGTGCTTTGCAAAACTTAAAGGCTCTAAAAATATTGGTTAATATTATGTAAACTCATCACAAGACACTGCAGGCAAAAGATACCAATGTAGAAAAATAAAAACAATAATAATTATTACTATAGCTGTATTTATTATAGAGCTTGGAGGCTTGAAAAACACTTTTAAATATATTATCTCTCATAACCCTGTGAGGTAGATGCTATTATTATCCCCATTTTGAAGATGAGGAAACTGAGGCTGGACACAGTTATATGACTTACTCAAGGTCAAATGTAACCAGTCAATGTCTGAGGTGGGATTTGAACTTGTCTTCTTGATTCCAGCACTCTGTTACACCATCTGGTTGTCTTTGTGAGGGGACGACTTTAGAGAATCTCCTTGTATGAGACTCATGTTCTTTACCTTTCAGTTGTCTTTTTACTTCAAACTCTGTGAGACTGGGGGTGAGGAGGCTGTGTGACTGCACGTACATGAAGACTGCACGTACATGAAGACTGCACTTGGAAGCATAGGTAGGTCCCTATGAATACTTTCATTCACTGAGCCACCACTAGAAGTCAAACTCTCCAGTTGCCAGTTGGATATTTCGCAAAATCAGAAGCAACTTGGTGACACAATAGATAGAGCACTGAGCCTAGAAAACCTGCCCTCAAATACAAACTCAGATACTTAATAGTTTGGGCAAATCATTTCACTCCTGTCTGCTTCAGTTTCCTCAACGGTAAAACGGGCATTAATAACAGCTTCTACCTCTTAGGGTTGTTATGAGAATCAGATGAGATAATACTTGTAAAGTGCTTAGCACAGCACCTGGTACACAGTAGGTGCTTCATAAATGCTTTTTCCCTTCCTTAGTGCATAACTTTTAATGCCTCCTTTATTCCCATCTGTTCCCATGGAACATATTCCCTTGTACCCCACTTTTACTGAAAGGTCCTAGGTCTTCTTTTCTCTTCCTGGGCTCTTTATTCTATATTTTATGCAAAATGAACTATTTATGTGTTTATCCAAAGCTCATTCATTTTCTCTCCCTCCTAACCACTCCCATCTGGATGTGGTCTGTATTGGACTGCAGGCACCCAGGCTCTAAGGGAGGGATGGAATTGACATAATATCACTTCGTATAGGATTTTGCACTACAGCTACAGAAAGAATTATGTTTTTACAATATCTCTGATGCTGTAAAGGATACCAGCCTGGCTGAAAAACTAAGGAAGGCTTGGATATGAATGATGAATATAAAACACACACACACACACACACACACACACACAGAGTTGTCTCTCCTTCATGCTTATTTTGTGTTATAACCAAAACAGGCTGATATCCCTTACAGCAACTGTCTTCAGTAAATGAGGAAATTCTTCAAATAAAACCATTTAGCTGTTATTCCTAATGGTTTATCCCTACCGTAAGCTTTCCTGTACTTGATTTAGATTGCTTTAGACAAGCATATTTTGACAGTCTATCCAAAATGTTTCAGTGTCGAAGAACAGCCTCTCCGCATCCCCATCATCCCCATCGCCGCCACCACCACCACCACCACCACATGACAGCTGCCTAGCCCAGTCCCCTTATCCTAGATGGTCTTTCAATATTAATTCTCCATCTGTCATTTCCAAATGAAGATTTAATGGCTGATATGTCAGGCACAACAAATATATTTTGATAATATTTGAACAACATGGGCAGACTGTTTGAGAGGGTAGTTGAGATATGTGTAAATATAGCCTGTTCCTTTAAATCTGTTACCTCATTTATTTACATTAGAAAGGAAAGCAAGGCCAGAAGCAACAGCTGATGACAATCCTGTGTAATTTTCCACAAGGACAGCAATTAACCAGCGTTGGGGTGATTTAACAAGTAGAAGACTTTTATAGGTGGCAGATTCTAACTTCGAGGGCTCTGAGGTACCCAAATCTAGCAGACTTTTGAAGACAGATCAGAGTGCCTAAATTTTTTCTACAGTCTTTCTATAGCACCTTAGGGTCCCCAAAAGGACTAGGCTGAAAGGGTCTGTGAAAGGGAGAAAAAGAAAGACCAGACCATCCTCAAAAGAGGGCTAGGCTAGTAGGAGGCAGGCAGCAAGTTTTATGCTAGAGCAGAAGTCAGAAGATCTGGGCTCAAATCCTATTTCTGACACTTACATGTGTGACTATGGGCAAAGTCATTTAGGATTAATAGGTTCATATATTTATATGCTAAGCCATATCTGTCAAAAAAGAAAAGGCATATGACAAAAAAGATTTCTTGTTTCTATTAATTTTAGCTTACTCTGTTATATTCTTTAAAACATACACACACGCGCGCGCACGTACACACACACACACACACACACACACACACACACACACACACACACACCCCTTTTATAACATCTGTAATTTAAGAGCAAATATTCCTTTATTTTAGAAACTGCAAATTGAGTGGATAAGTGACTTCCTGACAACGAATGAAGAGGCAAGGAGAAAAGTCTGTCCTTTTTCACTACACCAGCCAGTCCCATCTTTTTTCCCAGAAACACAATCTGGCCTCTAGCAGTTTCTACAGACCCTCCTTTTAATTTTTATAAATGGAAATTCCTCTCTGTTTGGCTTCATGATGAAGGGTCTCTTTATTTTCAAAATATCTTAGGCCCCTGCTTATTAGCATACCCTTAACATCATGAGATGCCAAACACAGCCTGGCAATTTGTCTTTCAACAAACATAAGAAAATGTGAAGAAAAGGTTCTAGTTCATAGAAGACCTCATAGCCTAGATACAGGACAAAAAGGAACTGAATGCCCTCTTCTACCCTAGGAAGGCATATGCTTGTGAGCTTTTGTCTCCTGTTGGATTTTAATCATTGGAATAGGTTAGTTTTCCTCTCGGGGTTGAAGAATCTTGTTAGATTTGCCATAACCAAACAATGAAGACAAGGTTAGCTTCCAATTTCAGCCTAACAGAACTACTAGCCTAGACTGGACTCACTCTGAGGGGCTGACCTAACCTGGCCTGATTGAAGGTCAGAGCAAGTGAAGGTGGGGGATGCCCAAAGGCCCAAGCTGCCTCTGAAAGAGAAGTACCCTGGGACCCCTCGGAGCCAAAGTTCTCTAGAGCCCACCAGCCTGCACTCCAGCCCATATACAACTGAGTCCTGGCTTTCTCCCATCTTATTCTCCTGACAATTACACAGGGCATCTTTTACTCCGGCATAATCACCATCCTGGATCACTGGATCTACTGGTGTAGACATACCACAGGGGTGCTTTGAATCCTACTTTGGGAACCTTCTTTGTATCCTATCTATACCCACCAGTCATAGGGGTCATGGATGAGAACTGGAAAGAACCTTAAAGCCATCAAAGCCAACTCCATCATTTTACAAATGAAGAAACTGAGGCAGGCAACCAAGATGATTTGCTGAGAGGTCAGATGGCTGGCTAGTAAGTGTTTGAAGCACAGTTTGACCTCATCTTCTTGACTCCAAGCTCAGCTGTGTCACCTAGGGCTACCGACCATAATTTTTGAAAAGTTCACTAGTTAAATAGGTCAAAATTATATATGCATATATATGTATATATGTGATACATGTGAGGTTATATTGGAAAGTAGGGGAGTAGCATTAATAGAATGATAGAAAGTATGGTTTTCTACTCTTTTCCTTCAAAAGACTCATTTTATTGACTTATTCTCTGTGGGGAAGGAAAGTATTCTTTGCCTTTCAATGTAGATAAAGTGTCACTAAACAAACACATGCCAATCAAAAGTCCTAGCAAAGCTTTTCATTAAACATGACCACTGTAAGGAAGGCAGACAGCAGGGAAACAAATAATTGTTTAATAATCTCCAGCCACTAGAGGGGCAGACATTCGCCTTAGATCCCAAATTAAATGTATCAGAACTTTACAGTAAAAGTATGTTTTCTAGTGGGTTTAGATCTAACATTCTGTCCAATTAAATACATCTCTAGAAATGTCAAGAGCCAGACTCAAGGGAGAACATACTTCTACAATGAAACATCCCTGTTTGAAATTGCATTGAGAGATCATCCAGAAACATTCATGGTACCATGAGGAATATATGGTCACTAGATCCAGATAGCTCTAGAGGAGAAAGTGAGGCTGGTGACCTTGCACAGTTATCCCTCGCTTAAATCAAAGTCAACTGCCAGTCATGTCATCATCTCCCTGATGTCATGGTACTCTTTGAGAACATAGGACAAACACAAGAATGGTGCCATGATACATGGAGCTTATGGCTTTTGTCCCATAAGGGTACTAAGGAAGAGGAATTGTGAACTGAGAAGCAAGTAGTTGTAACAACCTCTGGCAAAGTGATGGCTGGTCACAAAAACCCTAGGATTTTTTGTCCTTCCCAGTTTGGAAAGAAAGGACACTAAGACTTAGCCCTTAGCCAGGGGGAAGGAGGTTTTTCCACATATGGACTAACACTTGGGACTCTTAGGAGAGTCAGACATCCCATGGAAGTAGCAGGCCCATAGCAACAGTCCAGTCTGTGACATCTGAAGTTTCCTTCTGCAAGACTATGAGAGATGACTTCTATCTAAATAGACAAATTGAGAGAGGGAAGAAGGGGGGGAGTAAAGAGGGAGGGAAGAAAGAGGGAGAGAGAGAGTAGGTTTTTATCATGGGTGCTAGCCCCAGTAGCAGGAGTCCTGAGAAAAACAAGCCAGTTGAGAGGAACATTCAGGCCCTACCTTGGCCTCAGAGTTATTTCCACTTAACTGTGTCCTTTTAAATTTTCTTAAAGAATACAATTGCTAGATTTATATCATTTCTCATAAACACCATAAACAACCTTCCAGGTTGGCCCTGTCCCTAAGACACTGGGTATTCTTTTATTTGCTTCATGAAAGCGTAATAGTAGCCATGTGTGAGAGAGGGACCTTTCTTCTAAGGCAGGGTTAGGAACTCCACCCATTATTAGAGAATTTTAGTATCTAACTAGGGGCATGGGTATCAGCTATTTTCCCCCTTTTCCTTTTTGGAGGTAATCAGAGTTAAGCACAGGGTCACACAGTTAATAAGTCTGTGATGATGGATTTGAACTCAGGTCCTCCTGACCTGACCCGAGGGCTGGTTCTCTATTCACTGAACAACCTAGCTGCCCCTGCACCCACTATTTTGAAATTACCCTTTTAAGTATGGAATGAATATGAACAAGGACAATACTTTATAAAATTGTCATCTAGACAGAAGCCTATGTCATACCATGAAATATCATGAGTTTGCACAATAAAATTTGTGTGCTCTCCACCAGTATCCTTTAAAATGGTGATGCTGAATATCAATCCGTTGATTACGTTCAATAAACCACCCACGCTCAGGCAAGACTAAATCCTCATGACCCCAGAGGCAATGTGGCATTACAGAGAGTGATGGACTTGGATTCATGATGCCTAGGTTCCAACAACAGTTTAGAATCTTAATATCTGTGAAACCTTGGACAAGTACCTTTGAGTCTCAGTTTTTTCATCTGTAAAATAAAGATAATGTAGCACCTACTTCACAAAACTGTTGCGAAGATTGATTGAAATAAGCATATAAAGCTCCATATGCATGTGAGCTATCGTCACTGCCATGAGAATCACATCCACCAATACTTCCAAAATGCTTCTGAGGTTAAAGGATAGGGGTGGCTTGGAAAACAATAAGGATATCTTCATATATCTTCATATATTTCTAAGGAATTCTACTTAACCATGAGTTTTTGGCTCAGAACAACTACAAGCCTTCTACACTCACTCAGCCAAATTCCCTATTTGGCCAGGATACTTAGCAAAGTCAAGTATCTCTGATTAACCTCCAGAAAGTGTGAGTTTGAGCATTCTCTTTTCGCAGTTATCATCACAACATTGACACTAAACTTACCAACCATGCATGCATGCGCGCGCGTGCGCACACGCACACACACACACACATTTTAGCAGGTTATTAACCAAATTAGGCTAGTTTGAGACCCAAAAAGTAAGAAGTGATGTTAACTCATTGACCCCCTTCTATAACAAAGTGAAAAGTTGCTTCACAGGTCTATCTTATTTAGTTTTATGCAGCCATTCCCAAGGAAGTAAAAGAGACCTGGAATATGTGTCTAGATCCCTTGGGAACACTTTTCCACTTAATCAACTGTAAACAAAATCCTTGGGTGTCATCCAGAAGCTGTCATAGGTTGATGGCTATATTTTCAAAGTGCACACTCAGAAACACATGCAAAAAAAATGCTGAGTAAAGACAGACCAGGGTCCCCCAAAGGGATTTGTACCTAGGTTTTCAATTCAGCAAGCATATAACTATTGTGTACAAGGATAAGAAAAAAATTATATCATTTCTTAAAGAAGGCTTACAAACTGGTATGGGAATAATAGATGTGTAATAGATATATGCCATTAGTAATAAGAATAATAATAAACAAGTTAAAACGATGCATATGCATAGAAAAGTGGTAAGGGACTGAAAAAAGAAAGATGCACTCTTATCTGACTTGGAAAGGGGTGGGGGTAAGACATAAGGAAAAAGGTAACAACTGTCACCTTGATGAAAGGAAAGGATTTTATAAGGTAAAGATATGAAAGGAATTCCTTCTAGATACGGAGCATAGTCTGTAAAAATGTACAGATCGGGGAGGGAGCAAGTTGAAAATCAGTCAATTAAATCTATATTAAGTGCCTACTAAATGGCAAGTACTTTGCTAAATGCTTGACATACAAAGAAAGATAAAAGCAATCCCTGGCCTCAAGGAGCTCTCATTCTAAGGAGGGAGGCAACATGCAAATAACTATGTAAATAAAAATATATACAAAGGAGATGGGAAGTGATCTCAGAAGGAAGATACAGTTTTGGGAGGGACTGGAGAATGGCTCCTGAATGAGACTGGATTTGAGCTGACTCATAGAAGAAGACAAAGAAGCCAGGACATGGAGGTAAAGAGAGAGAGCATTCCAACACCACTGAAAAGGAACTGACTCAGGAGATAGGGGACCATGTTAGAGGAATATCAAGATAGCCAGTGTGGCAGGATCATGGAATACATAGAGGAAAATAAAAAGTAAGGAGAATGGAAAAGTAAAAAGAGGTAAGTTTGCAGAGGGCTTTAAAAGCCAAACAGAAGATTTTGACATTTGATCCTGGAGATAATATGAAGTCTGAAACATAAAATGTAGGAAGGAGAGTAATGAGAAATGATGTTGAACAAATATGTTGAACTCAAACTTTGGAGAGCCTTGAATACCAGGCTAAAGAGTCTGTCTTTTCTTCCCCTATTAGGTAGAGCAAAGCCACTGAAGGTTTTGAGTGAAGAAGTCACGAGAGCAGACTTGTACATTCTAGTGTTCATTTTGGAAGGATAACCTGGAGAAAGGAGATAGGAAGAGAATTTGTAGTCATCATTGCTACAGTAAGGTAAGCAGGGATGCAAAGAAAGGAGATGTGACCAAGAGTGTCACATACTACGCAAAGAAGTATGGTCAACAGTGTCACAAAGTGGACACCAAGTGTACACAAAGAGGTCACATACACAAAGAAGTATGGTCAACAGTGTCACAAAGTGGACACCAAGTGTACACAAAGAGGTCACATACACAAAGAAGTATGGTCAACAGTGTCACAAAGTGTACACCAAGTGTACACAAAGAGGTCACATACACAAAGAAGTATGGTCAACAGTGTCACAAAGTGGACACCAAGTGTACACAAAGAGGTCACATACACAAAGAAGTATGGTCAACAGTGTCACAAAGTGGACACCAAGTGTACACAAAGAGGTCACATACACAAAGAAGTATGGTCAACAGTGTCACAAAGTGGACACCAAGTGTACACAAAGAGGTCACATACTACACAAAGAAGTATGGTCAACAGTGTCACAAAGTGTACACCAAGTGTACACAAAGAGGTCACACACACAAAGAAGGGTGGCCAATAATGGCACATACTATATCAAAGGGCAAAAGAAGAAAGGAGCTGGGGAAAGACCACTGGGGACCCTGGAGAGAGAGGTTTTAGAAAAGTGATGACTCCAGAAGTCATATTGCAGGGGTTGAGAGAAGAGTTAACAGGTGGAGGGGAAGTGGAGGCAGAGAAAGTAAGCAGAGATATAGGGAGGATCGTTTGGAATAATGGTAACAGGATAAACAGAAAATTTTCTCTTTGTTTACTTGCTTTAAGATAGGAGAATTCTGAATATGTTTCTAGGTTGTGAGGAAAATCCTAAAAGAGAAGAGGGAAAGTGAAGATGAAAAGGAGAGAATGGTGGGTGGAAGAAGGTCCTACCAAGATGTCATTAATGACATTGGCGGGGGGTGATGAGCAAGGAGTGAGGTATCTCAGCAAAGAAGATCACACCTCATCAACTACGCAAACTCAAGGGCAGAGGGAAACAAGGTTACATGGAGAAATTTTGAGCTGTTGAGGGGGGAAATTCAATTCCATTGATTCCACATTTATTAAGTAATATGTGCAAGGCACTCTATGATGTGTGTGTGGGAGGGATACATGGACAGAAGCAAAAATCATACTGTATTATGGAAATGTTTGTTGTATTCTATAAATAAAAAATGAATGAATGAAAAAATAAAGAAAGAAAACAACAGCTCCTAACCTCAGAGAGTTCCAATCCTGCTGAAGGATTCAATAAGTACAAGAAGCAGTAAATGTAAAATACTTTGGAAAAGGAGAGCATATTGACAACAATGGCGGCAGGAGTGGATTGAGAAAGGCCTCAGGGAGGAGGTAGCCTAAGAACTGAGCACAAAGGGAACCAAAGATTATAAGAGGCAGACGTGCACAGTTCAACCACAGGGAACAGGCTGTGCAGATTCCTAACTTGTGGAACAGCAAGTCAGTGAGTTTGGCTGGAAATTGTAGTGCCAACGGTGAGGAAGCTCATGAAAGCCAGGGTCAGTTTTCTAAGTGAAAAGATGCTCATCTGCTACGTAGGCTTCTATCACACTGAGTCAGCTGGAGAGGTGAAGATGAGCCTGGAGATGGGAGACTGATTCTGTTGGAGAGAAGAAAAGATTTAGACCAACTACAGTAGGGTCAGTAGTCTACAATCAACAAAAAGACTGCTGCATAGTTGTAAGGATCCATAGGAAGAGAGTTAGTCAGCAAAATTTGTGATTTTTTTTTCAGAGGCATTAAGCAGGTAGGGAGTGAGGAACAGGAACAAATAGATAGAGAGGGTCATCTGGAATTGACAAGGGATAAGGGGACTAAGGGATCAAAAGTAGACCTAACTATAGAGTCAAGGCTAAAGGGAGAGAAAGGAATCCGGGTCGGGGGGGTTCCAGTTTCCAAAGGAATGAAACTGCAAGAGAAGTAGTTAAATAGGAGATTGATGTCAGAGGGGGAAAAATTCAGAGAAAAAAATTCAAAATATCAGAAATGGAGCAGTTTTGAACAATGGTAAGGTCCTAGATAGAGGTTGTGAAATCTGATAAAATAAGGGCACAGGGTATTCAAAGGATCATCAACACAAATAATGAAGTGAAAAAAAATCAACAAAGTTTATGGCAAGTGAAAGGAAAAAGAGGACAACTGCTGACCAGGTGTTACATAAAACTAAGGAAGGTCAGAGTGTGACTTAGAGGTCAGTAGATAGTGGTGGTAAGAATCAAAAGAGGGCAATAAAACTGGATGCCACGAAATTCAGAAGATGGAGAGATGATTGGGGGATGGCAAGGTTCTGAAAATGGCAAGAGAAAGGTAAGGAAAATGCTGACTCTTCCTTTTGGCCCTGAATCAACCAAACATTTTTAATGACTAACACCAATCTGGAATTAATGGTAGCCGGATAGCATAGCTTTTTATAGTTGGCAAAGGAAGAAAAAAATCAAGCGAAAGAAATAATCCAGTATGACCCTTTGGAAGCCATTTAGAATTGTCAGCAGATTATTAAGAACCAGACCAGTATCAAGAATCTATAAAAGCAGGGGCATATTCTAGACTTTGACATAATGGCAGAAGTGAGATAAGCTGCAGATCTCACCTCCAGATTCATTGTGCATAACAGTGAATGGCAGGATGGAATTCCCAAAGACATCCTGAGAAGTCATTCCTCTATTAGCACTGAAGGTTTGGGGCAGGTTGGTATAGTAGGAAGAACACTTAATGAGGAGATGATCAACCTGGGCTATATTTACAAATGCTTTCATTCATTGACTGGGAGGTAATCGATAAGTTGTTTAATTCAACAACAAAAGAACATAGTATGTCTCTGGATTTCCATTTCCTCATTTGTCAAATGGGAGAACTGAAAGAGGGGTTCTCTAAAGGTTACCTGCAGTACCTTGAGTTTATAACAACTCAGTTCTGCTAATGAGGACCTAGGGAGAAGGAGAATCAATTCAATTCAAAACCAACATTTGATGGTCTACTACAAGAAAGATGTTGGGCAAGGAAGTGGAAACACAAATGAAAAATAACCTTAAAGGGAGCAGAAGTGGAAGAACAACTTATATAACAATATCAATTCTGTGAAGGCAAATTGGGAGACTTAAGAACTTGGATCAATACAATGATCGCTGATGATTCCAGAGAACCAGCGATGAAGGATACTACTTACCTCCTGACAGAGATGATAGATTCAAAATGAATACAACTTATTTTTGGATGAGGACAATGTGAGAATCTCTATTGATTATATTATATTATAATATATTATATAATAATAATAATATTATTATATTATATGTTATATTACAACAGGGGTTTTCCTTTTAATGAGAATAGGAGGTAGGAAAAAAACAAATGTTTGTTAATTGAAAAATATAATAAAATGGGGGAGAAATAACCATCAAGTCACTGGCAATCTCTGTGAAAGAGGGAAGAAAAACAGTCATCAGCAGCAGTATCCAGAGCAGCCTAGAGCCATGGTGTTGGACAGAGGGTGTGTCTAAGAAGGATATTGGCAAAGAGCAGTAGGTTTGGAAACTAGCATCTTCAACAACAGCATCCTTCAGCAGCCATACAGTATGATATATATATGTATATGTGTGTGTGTGTGCATATATAGGTACATAGCTATACATACATAATATGCATTGTGTATCTATTAATATAAATGTATTTTACACTTGTATATGAATGCAGGCATTTATCTGTAGGTTATAACAAAAGTTATCAGGGGTAATCTTCAAAAGATGCTACTAAGGGGCAACATTCAACTTGACAAGGGAGTAGGGTTGAAGAGAGGGACATGGATGACGAGGTCAAGAAAGGCCAAAAGAACAGTCCTACCACAATTCTAGGATGGAAAGATGTGTGGTTCACCTCGTGTGTATATGCCTCAGGTCCTTCTAAGAACCAGTATTAAATTTAGAAATTAGAACTTAGCAGTATTAAAATCCATTTCCTGATCTGAGTCTCTGCCCAGAGGACCTGGCCCCTATACCACAGGAGACCCTACCACCAGCTCTGGCTACAAGTCAAACATACTATTTGTATATGCCTAAAATGCATGCTGACATGTATCAGTCTTTTCAATCACACCTGTTCATACAGTGACCCCTGTGCTAAACAGCACCATCATCTCCTGCAGAACAATGGACAAATGAGAGTGGAGTCAGAGTCCCTGCCAAGCACCCTCAAAAGAAGGACAGTTTGGGTACACAAGGGACATAATGAATTCAGACATGTCGACACAGACCAACAAGGTAATTTCAAGTCATTGAAGCCAAGGCAGAGAAGCAAAAGGAGCACTGATCCAAGGAGCCAAGTGACCTGGGCTCTAGTCCCATGTCTGAGTCTGAGTGGCCTTGGGCAAATCATTTCTTTTCTCCTGTAACAGAAGTTTGGTAAGGTTCCACTGTGTAACTCTGACAAGCAGATGTGACACTCCATCAGCAGAGCAGGGAGCCTGCTAGGGACTACTGCAACAGAGAGTCCAGTAGTCTCCAAGTTTATTCTTCTCCTTGGCTATTTCACGTTCTGTGCTTCTCCCTCTTAGCAATCTGCAAACCAGACTGATGTCCCTGTGGTTACAGAGGTTCTGAAACCTTCCTGGCATGATATGAAGAAGAGCTAAAGGAGAAGGGCCAGGAGATGTCTTCCTTCTTCCTCCACTGGGGACGTTAGGGAGGCGGCAAAGACCAGCAGGCAGAGGGCTGGATTTGGAGTCAGAGAACTTGAATTCTGCCACCTACCACCTCAGTCAAGGTACCTCATCTCTCTAGGTCTTAATTTTCTTGTCTGTAAAATAAAAGGGTTGGACGAGATGGCCTTTGGGGCTCCTTCCAACCAGCTCTAAATTAGCAGGTCATTATGACACATTACTAAATACTTTGCTGCTACCTTGATTTGAAAGAAAAGAAGAAAAAAAATTGTCAAGAAAATGAAACTGGGGGAAGGAAGAGCTATTCAAGAGCCTCTCTGTAGGCTACATTGAGAGGCACAACATAAAGGATTAGGTAGATGATAGCTCCCCATCCTCTGAATGCTTAGACCACATCTAGGGAATAGGATTCAACTCAGCCACGTTTTCAAAGGGGCTCTGAGAAGCCAGAGAGTATCCAAGGAAAGGCAATCCAGAACGATAGCATAAAAACATCAGCTAAAGAAACTAAGACTATTTAGTCCAAAGCAGACAGGACTTGGAGCAGAGGGTGGAGGAGTGCAGAAGCTGAATGAGGTAGAGACATGATAGCAATCTCCAAGTATATCAAGAACTAGCATGAAAGTCTATCAAGAGCTAGCATGAGAAAGAAGGGATGGTCTTAGTTCACTGAGATGCAGAGGGAATTAGGAACTGTGGTTAGAAGTTATGAAAAGGAATTGGAGTGAGGGAAACATTTTAACAATCACAGCTGTCCCCAAATCTTGGGAATTAGGGGATTTCCACTCACTAGAGATCTTCAAGCAAAGGGAATATGATAAGTTGTCAGAGGTAAGGATTAACCAGTCCCTTCCAGCTCCGATTGTGTGATTTCCAAAAGCTTTCTTCATAACTAATGGGCCACTCTTCATTTTTGTCCCTGCGATGACACACTTAGGTGAAGAGTTCCACTTGGCCCTTCTTTTTGAATCTGCCCTCTAGGGATACACTGGTATAAAAAATTCCAAGTTAGTGACCTGCAAGGATATTGAAAAATCATACCTCTTTGAAGGAAAAGAATGGAAAGAATAGAAGGATTTAAAAGCTGTTTTGGAGGACAGAGAAGGAAGCAGAATTCAAATTTTAGTATAAAATTTTTTATGCCTTCGGTCTGGAAAAACATACCAGCTGTGAAGATCACCAAGGACATAATGTACATAAACATACTTTGCCTTAAATAAATGACAGGGTTTGTTGTGTTGGTGGCTTGGGAAGTGAAGAGAATATTGAACTTGGAATCATAAGACATGAATTCTAGGTGGCAGCTCTGCCACTTACTAGGAGACCTTGAGCAAATCACTTGAGCAAATTCTGAATCATTCATAAAACACAGGTAATGATTTTTGCAATGTCTCCTCAAAGGTTGGAAGGGGAAGGGGCAAGGGTTTTGTAAATGGGAAAGTATTAAATAAACATGAGCTATCCCATCATTTATAAGATTCACAAGACAATGGAGAGGTTCACAAAAGTTCTTACTCTCTGAGCAGACTCTCTGTGTGTTCTCTTTCACTTAGTTTATGTGAAACTTCTGAAATATCACATTAACTTCTTCAGAAAGATATTGAGTCTTCAGAAAGCCTCCCTGCTTTGGATACCACATCTATCATCCCTCAAAGTCAGACCAAGAAGTGTGGAACCAAACGACATCCTCCTCTCTTTTACCTGACTGCATTACCTGAGGACTTCTCTATCTTCTCCACTCACTGTGCCTGAGGAAACTCATTACTGGGATAACCTCATTAACAGACATCTCCTCAGCCTTGGTATTTCATCTCATCACTACCTTCTGCCCTCTTTGATTGAAGGATGGGAGACCATGAACTCCAAATCTCTGCTTGGGAAACCCCAGCTCAGGCATGTCTTCCTCCTTCACCTGTCTGCACTATTTTGAAACTTTTCTGATTCTTCCACCATGTGCCCATCCCAGGTTTATCTTCCCCCAGCTCCCCTGCTTTCAACTTCTTTTTATTTTTTGTCTTTCCCCGTTAGATTCTAAGTTCCTTGAGGGCAGGAACTCATAAAAATTAAAAGGGTTCTTTTTATCTCCAGAGCTTAATACTGTATCTTGTACACAATAGCTATTCAATAAATGATTATCAAATGTTATTGACATAGGTTAGAATCCCCAATTCCATAATCTGTATGCCCTTAATAAAGTCTCAGACTCTTTGGGCAGGAGGTAGACTAAATGATCTCTAAAGCCCATCTAGCTCTCATATGTAGTTCAAATAAAGATAAAATATCTAAAATTAATAATACATTTAATTCTATCTTGAAATGTCTAGCAGACCTTCTAAGACTATCTTCCTTTGACTCTATATATATCTTATATGTGCCTATACATTTACATTGTCCTTTCCATTATTATGTACATTTCTTGATGGCAGAGATTGGTTTTGTGTGTGTGTGTGTGCGTTTTGTCTTTCTTTCCAGTGCCTGCAACATGGTAAGTGCTTAACAAATAAATGCCTATTGATTGATTGAGAATCTTGACTTAATTTGGGGACAAGAGGTTTTTGTTTTGTTTTGTTTTGTTTTTAAAACAAGTCTTGTCTCATTTGAAAAGACTCTTTTTGAGTTGTTAAAGCACTTTCAGAGCTGGCCAAACTGAAAAACTTTGTTTAAACACACACGCACACACACACACACACCCCTCCACTTCCCCCCCACCCCATGTACCACATACCATCAGTGAAAGCCAACTTGAACCTAGGAACAAAAACTTGGGAGTGACCAATGATTTGATTAAGGAGAAGCTGTTTTCTTTCTATCCAAGTCATTCCCTGACATGACTGCTTCTGCTTTTGAATACCAATTATCAGCTTTCATGGAAAAGTATGAGCCAACAAAAAGAGCCCATGCTTTGGAGTCAGGAAACATGAGGTAAAATCCTGGTTTTGGCATTTTCTACCTCTTTGGGACATTGGAAAACTCCAATCACAGGACCTCCCCAAGCTTCAGTTTTCTCATCTGGAAAATGATAGGTTTCTACTAGACAACCTCAGAGGTTCTTCAAGCTTTAAAATCTTTGATGCTATGAACTTATAGCTTCTAAGTTAGGACTCCAAGGCTTGGTCATAGCAAATTTTCTAGCTTACATGTTGGCAAATCAGTGTTGATGAAAAATATAAAATTATTATATTATCTTATAGACAACACTTCTTAATATTTGTAAAATGTTTATTTGTCTTTGCTTATTTGATCCTCATGATAATCTTGAAAGTTAAGTACCACAGATATGATTCCCTTTTTACAGATTAAGAAACTGAGACTGAGGAGAGGAAGTAACTTGCACATGCTCACACAGCTAATAAATGTCATAGGCAGAACTCACATCCAGTTCTCTTCTGACTATATTTTTTTAATCTACCATGCTGCCTTTTATTTGCTTTCCTCCCTTAATACAAATGTATTTCGAGAGATCTAGCAAATAAAAAGAAAGAAAAAAGGGAGAGATGGTTTGTTACTGTTGAGTAGTTTTTCAGTCCTGACCCCATTTGGAGTTTTCTTGGTAAAGATACTGGAATGATTTATGATTTCCTTCTCCAGCTCATTTTACAGATGAGGAAACTGAGGCATACAGGGTTAAGTGACTTGTTCAAGGTCATACAGCTAGTAAGTATATGAGGCTGTATTTGAACTCAAGTTCTCCTGTCTCCAGTCATAGTGCTCTATCCATTTGCACCATCTGGTTGCTCTAGGCATTTCACTGATCAGATTTACACTATCAAGAAATATAAGACAGGCATTTTAAACTTTGAGTATATTCGGTGGCACAGTGGAGAGAGGGCTGGATCTGGATTCAGAAAGACCTAAATTCAAACTTAGGCTCACACATGTCCTAGATGTGTGACTCTGGGCAAGTCACTTGGCCTCTATTTACCTCAGTTTCCTCATCTGTAAAATACAGATAATAATAGCTCCTACCTCCCAGGGTTGTTGTAAGAATCAAATGATTAAACATATATAAAAGTGCCTCATAAACCTCAAAGTGCTAGATAAAAGCTAGCTATTGGCTACTATTATTAAACAAAGAAAATTCGTTTTGAGGTTTTAGGCCTCAGGAGCCTAAGTAGCCTAGATAGTAATTGTCTAAGGTTTCCTAAGATTATATCCCTTTCGCATCATGGCAATTCTTCACACAGAGTTATCTAATCAAACTAGTGGAGACGACGAACTTTTCTAGGCCTCTTAAAAATACCCATCAAGGACACACAGATTATGCTCTCCTCTTTCCCCTGTACCCACCAATCATGGGGGAAGAGCTAGAAGAAACCTAGCATGATCTTGTCCAGTCTCCTGGTTTTATAGGTAAGAATCTGAGCCCCAGAGAATCCAAAAGTCATCAAGTGGTAAAATGTGGTACAGTGAGGATTTGAATCCAGCTCTTATTTCAAATCCAGCCAGTCATCTCCACAGTAAAGAGATTACCATTTTCTCGGTGTCCTCAAGATCACTACCCAACAATGGGTATGATAAATGCTTTAGGTACAAAGAGGAGGAAATACGCTTTTTTGAATCTAATGAGGAAAGTATTCAATAGCCCACAGAGGTAGGTTAAGAAAATACTAAGCCACCTAGTAAGCACTTGGGCAATGCATCCTGGCTGGGTATGTTGTAGCAAAATCTGTTGGTTTTAAAATAACTCAGGTTTACTAGCCAAGCGATTTCTCACTTATGAACTCTTGAGAGGGAAAGACAAGCTTAAATCAAACCTAGAGTATGCCTTTCCTTTTCCCTCCCCACTACACCGGTATTTCCATTTTTTCTGTGGTGGTTTAGAACAATTCACTGAACTTATACATTTACAAGGAGACTAACAAGCTACAGAATGGCTAAACCTTTTACATTTTTTCTAAATAATTTACAGTTTCAGACTCTTCTACATCTTGGGCCAACGAGTTTCACTACCCACTGTGCAAATACATACTTCTGCTTATTTTACCCTAAAATTCTCTTTCATGCATAAATAAGTGCCTCCTAGCTCCCAGCCCCTATCATGCCATTAAAGAGATTACAGGCTTTAGTCATGTCACCCCTTCTAAGGAATAGTCTTCAGATGTTTTTAAGGATTATCGTCATTACTGTAGATCCATCACCTTGATTTCTCTACATCACTAAGGGAAGTTAGTAACACCTAACCTTTATGAATGATATCAAAAGAGATTATCATCTCCTTTTCATGAAATTTCATAAAACAACAGAGTTGGAAAGGGGTCTTAACAGCCCCATAACTAGGGAAGAAAAAGAAAATGGAGAGCCAAGATTCAAAGCTACCCCCTCCATCTCCAAATCCAATATTCTTTCTGCAGTACCACAGAGCCACTTGTATATTGTGTCTAGATTTTCTATGGCCTTTCTACCAAAACATTTATTATAAAACACCAATGTGTACAGCAATGTGACAAATGCACTGGGGGGGATACAAAATTTGGGTAAGATATGCCTCTCCCATACCACTGAGGATGCCCTCCATTCCAGTCTCTACTGCTTCTCATATATGTCAAAGAATTCAGGCAACCTCTCTCAAATCTCTCCTTCACTTCATTGCCAGAGTAACTTTGTTAATACACTTCTTTAATCATGTCAGTCTTCAAATATAAAACTTTCTTCGGCTCTCCATTGTCTCCTGAATAAAATTCCTGGGGTCCTAACAATTCAACCCACCTTTTCAGTCTTAACACACTACTCCTCACCACATACTCTATGTTCCAGGCACTTAGACTGGAACTTCGCCCTTCTTTCTTCCTGTCTTCTGTGATGGAGACTTGGTTTACTCTACATGCACACTCTCTTCCCTATCCCCAACCATGCCTAGAAAGTATTTCCCTGTTACTGATCCCCATTTCATCAGTAAAATGTCCCTAGCTTTCTTTAATGACCACCTTTACTACCTTCTCTTTATGAAGCCTTCCCAGATCCCCTAATCTGATTAATGGTAAACTCTTAGTCCCAAACATTTTTATAGCACTTTTTCTGGGTCTTTCCTTTGCAATTCCTTACACGATGGTAATTGGAATACATCTCTTTCACTACTACAACCCTAATTCCAATGAAATCTTGATTTGTTTTATGTCCTTCTTTCTCTTCCCAGCTTCTAGTAGAGTACTTTGTATGAAATCAATGTTCATTGAATCCAGTGTTCAAGTGACATTGAGAAATTGCAGTGAATATTGGCAATAAATAAATTCACCATGACAATGAAACCCACAAGGTTAATTAGGATTGGAGCAGCCAACTGTACCATTGGAGGCAATATTGTTAGTATTCTACCACTGGGCAGGTAGGTGGTACAGTGGGTAGAGTACTAGGCTTGGAGCTAGGAAGACTCATCTTCCCAAGTTCAAATCTGGCCTCAAATACTTATTAACTGTGTTACCATGGGCAAGTCACTTAACCTCATTTACTGCCTTAGTTTCTTCATCTGTATAATGAGCTTGAGAAGGAAATGGCAAATCGCTCCAGTGTTTTTGCGAAGAAAGCCCCCAGTGGGGTCATGAAGAGTTGGATGAAACTGAAAAATGACTGAATGATAATAAAATTTCCCCACTCCCCTCCCTATGGGTCCTTTACCATTTGTCCATTGCCCACCTCTCTCCTTCTCTTTTCTTCCATCTCTCCTACTTATGGTCTAGGTTTGCCCATAGCAACAAATAGCAGGGTTTGGCTGAGCAACAGATTGCAATGCCAATGAGGCTGAAGAACCTGTGGGTAGAAAATATAGAATTGTGCTGCCAAAGGAAGCATGTGTATGTGGGAAGAGATTCAGGGACATTTTATACAAGATATACCAGTATCCAAGACATTTTTAAAAGGAGTCTTCAAGCAAAAGATAGGTTACCAAGTCAGGCACATATGTTAGAGAAGATTCTTGTCCAGGTTATGACCCTGAGAAAGACCTATCATTGTTCAGGTAAAAGGTTATACTAGGAGACCTCTGTTCTAAGATTATATATGACCCTGAGGAGGACCTACCTGTGCTGGGGAATTTATAGAAGTATATCAATAAGAAATCACACAGGATGAGAGGGCATTGATAAGCTGTAGCCTCTCAGTGGACAGAATGCTCATGTCAATGAGATTAGAAACTCATCAAAGAATCCAAACTTACAAAATAAAATGGGGTCTGTTTTCTTCATGCTATGATATAAAATAATATGAACTCAAATTATAGGAGATACTTAATTTATTCATTGGAACCGTCACATATCAGTTGTGTGCCCACGGGAAAGGCTACCAGTCTCAATCTCAACATTGCTATCTATAAAACACATATGTGATGGGGAGAAGGTTTTTAATAAAAGCTGTAGTACACATGCCCTTCACCACAGGACTGGTGAAAGCACGAAATGGGACAGTCTACAAATATTGCATCTCCTTGTGCCAAGTACTGTGCTAGGTGGTAAGCATACAAAAAGAAAAGCAAAACAATCCTTGCCCTGCAAAAATGATTACAAGATGTGTGTGCATATAGGCACATAAAAAATTGCTAAAATATTTAATTTTGGTGAAAGACATTAGTTCCTTGGTGTTGGAAAGGGAAGAATCAGAAAAGGCTTCATATAGAACATGCTTAGGGACTCCAAAAGCAGAATGAGGACAAAATGCATTCTAGGCATGGGGGACAACCCATGCCAAGATGTAGAGATGGGAGAGAAAGGGTCATGTGTGAGGACAGTAAGGAAGTCCTGCTGGACCATAGTGTATATGAAAGGTGATAGTATTTAATAATGCTGAATAGGTAGGATGAGAATTAGTTGTTAATAGCTTTAAATGCCGAGCAGGTATATTTAATAGGATTGAATATGGGATTGGTGTGGTCAGTTGGAAAGAGACCTAGATATAGAAGCAGAGGGCCTGGGTTCAAAGTTTTGCTTTACTATGTATTAACTATAACACTTTCCCCACCTGGGAGTTGAAGGGATTGGACTACATAACCTCCAAAGTACCACCCAAGTCTAGATCTAAAATGAGCAAAACAAATGAACAAAATAATATATGGTTTTAAAAGAATCAGAGGGGATTTTGCTTCTTAAATTCAAGTTTCTTAAGTTTCCTGAACCTCACCATAAATATAATAATTAAAAGCCCTGCAAAATAAATGCAGAGCTTTTGACCACTCCTAAGAGCCCATCCACATTTTCAGAAGCATATCATGGAATGATAGTTTTTAAGGAATATACATATTTCTTTAACTGAGATTTTTTTAACTGCAACTCAAAGATCTTTTCCTTTAAAAAGAATAAACAAATTCCCCATTGCGAGCAAACAGTGACTTTGGTTTGCCAAGTTCTAAGTAATGAAAGATGAGGCAGACATGAAAGAATGACAGTCAGAATCTTCTCCTGAGTTCTAGATTAAGGAAGGCTGTCAGACACCTGGAGAAATCTGAAGACAGACCTGAGACCATGGGAAGCAAATATACTACTTAGAATCCCAAAAAGGAAAAAAAATGAATGAGTAGATTAAAACTTCACTAATTCAAAGTGGTTGTAGAGATAAAAAAGCAAATGCAAACAACAGAAGTGGAGAAGGTTTTAAAATGAAGGTGATAGTAATTGTCATATTTCTGCTTTATTTTTAAAGCTAGCGAGTTAAATCATGAAATGATTTTAGAGACCATCATGTTCAACTCCCTCCTTTTCAGATGAGGAAAACTGAGGACAAAGGATAGTAAGTCACTTTCCTAAGGTCAAACAAGCAATCAATATCAGAGGCAAAATTTAAATTAGAATCCTCTGACTCCAGAGCCAGCATACTCTTTCCACCTTATGGCCATTTCCCCGAGATCAAAAGTCACCTGTAATTGGAACATTAAATATAAATAAGGCTAGTAACAGGTTTTTGTTTTTTTTATCTTGCTTAGTAACGACCTCACCCTTGTCTCCGTAATCATGTTCACATAAATGTTGCTGTGAGACCTCTTCTTACAGATGATCTATGTGAATAATCAAAAATTCTGAATGAGACCAAATAATAAACTTTTACTATACAACCCAATGGATTTATTGATGTTCTTTCTTGACCAGAGATCAAGCCTTCAACTTGAAACACCTGAAGTTTTACTTTGGTACAATGAGTACTAAAGAAAAAATGTATTATTTTTTGAAGGTGTAAGCACAGAATAAGGACATGCTTCTTAAAAGGGAAGATAAAAACTCTATGCAAACATGAACCTCAGAGGACAGCATCATATCCAGGTCATGACCCACTTCTGAAATAAGATCAGTATAAACTCAATGCTAGGGGGAACAAAAAAAAAAGAAAGAAAGAAAGGGAAAGCAAACAGGAACATAATGATATCTTTTGATTGTGGGTCTCCAAGGAAGAAGTATAACAGGTCACTGACATTCCAACAAAAATAATGACCCAAGTTAAAATTCAGAACTGAAAAGGGAGGGGCAACTAACCCTAATTCAACTCAAAAGTGTTTTAAGCAGCATGAGACTCCATCTAAAACAACGAGCTAGAGGCATACCACAAAGATAAAAAAAGATGTAAGCCCTGTCCTCAGGGAACTTATCTACTACTATAACTAAGATGTGAACACGAATAACTAATACAAAATAGAAGATGATAAGCATGCTCTTACGGAATGGGAAAATAGAATTTCCAATTGGGGGAAGGGAAGCAAAATTCAGAAAAGGCTTCATGAAATAGGTAGCATTTGAAATGGGTGCAAAAAAGGATGTCAGGTTTGAAATTGACAGAGATTGGTGTGAGGAAAGGAGAACAGTAAAGAATGGTGCTTAATGTATTTAAAAGCTTGCCTCTCCAGTATTTGAGAAAATGGGACTGCAGTCAAAGTACAGTCAAAATTTCATAGAATAGTGTGAATCCTCCTCTATGAAACGTACTGTGTGAAAAGGAAAAGCCTAAGATAAAGGTTGTAAAAAGCAAGCTGGTACAGATCGTATAGGGCCAATCTTAAATCCCAGTTTGAAAAGTTCAGACTATTTTCAGCGGGTGATAGGAAACCATTCAAAGGCTTTGAGCATGAAGTGAAATCACTAACGTCACTATGCTTTTAAGGTGATTAAAGCAAAAAACTGGATTAGAGAAGGAAGAAATATGGCACAGGGAGTTGACTTAAAGAAACTATTTTCAATTAATCCATATAGTTGTTGAATTCCTGATAACTGGACAAGGTTCACAGCAATGGGAATAAAAAAGAATTGAAAGAAAACTCAAAAGTCTGCTGATTCAACTTGTATCTGAACAGTATTTCCTTTCACATTATCACCAATACGTGAGGTCATCCAAACAGTGCCTGAAGATCTCTCACAAGAGGGGGGAAATGTACTACTGTCCCAGGAAGCCCAATTCCACATATGGATAGCTCAAATTCTTAGGAAGTTTATATTTACATGGAACCTCAACCTGCATCACAACAGTTTCCATACAATGCTCCTAGTCCTCTGGGCCCAGGTAGAACAATCTTGTGACAATTTTTCAAGCTGAGAGTCATGTTTACTCTCCCCATCATATTCTATCAACCAGGATTAAGTCTCCATTTCTCCATGGCATCATCTCAAGATAGCATGATGTCTAATCCTCCAACACATTTTCAATATGAAGTCTTTCCTGGTCCCCTCAATGGCCAGTACCCTCCCTCATAAGCTACCTTGAATTGAAAAACTTTATTATCCCTACATTTATTCTTCATATACCTATATATGTTCATTTTGTGTCTTCTGTTAGAATATAGACTCCTTGCAAGTAGGTATTGTTTCATTATTTTGTTTGTAGCTCCAGCACTATGGTTGAGGCGTAATAAATGCTTTCTGATCAATATAATTGATCCAAGTTACCTCTTTCTTGATGCTTTGGTAGATATGTTGTAGGAAAATGGAAAGGATGTGGAAAGTAAAGAGAGAGAAGGCTTCAAGCACAGTTCATTAGGAGAATGTGGGTTCCTTTAACACAAATAAGGTAATCAACAAGAAGAATAAACACTAGTGTGTGTGTGTGTGTGTGTGTGTGTGTGTGTGTAGGTGGAGATGTGGGTGTGGGTGGGTGTGGGTTAAGTTCTGTTTTGGACATGCTGGATTTGCAGTTCCAGAGTATCATTCAAGTACAGCTGGGGTAGGGAAGCGAGGAGGAAGAGGAGAAGAGACAAAGACAAAAACAGAAAGATGGAGAAAGAGGCAGATATATACAGAAAGAAAGGGAGAGAGATAAAGGTAGGTGTCATTTTCATCATGTAATGACTAAGGGAGACAGTTCAGAAAGACAGATGACCAAGGGAGATGACCAGTTTGACCTTAGGAGAATAGCTATCATGTTAACTGCTCTAAAGTAGGTTACAAGTCCTCAACAAGTATCTATTCTTCATATGAGCCTGTACTAACTTTGTACTTTTGAGACCTTATGCTCTCAACATTACTACTGAGAAAGCCTTATCAAAGTGCCTTGGGCACCAGCCAGGCATTTATATTCCTATCTTACACATTTTACAGCTTCTCATTCTATGAAAAAACTTAATATCCTAGCAAACAGGGGTCAGATTGATTGTGGATTGCCAGTGAAATCTAGAAATAATCCTACTGATTAATAACAAATTTGAATCTAGATCTGTTCAATTGATCTTTTAGTTGGGACTTGAAAAGTCTAATGAAATGCAAACAACAATACACCTTTAATACCCACCACCCCTCTCACTCCACCAAAATCTTAGGCATCATTCCTGATGCAAGAATTCAAGGAACAAAATGGCAGAGATGATCTCCCAGAAGGTTAAAATACTTAGCCCACCCCCAGCAAGCTTTATACATAAAATCTCTTTATACATAAAACAGTTAGGAAATCCCAAAATGCAATGGTCTGAAGAGAATACAGCATCTGCAAATAGTCTAAAGTGCAACCTTTCCATGGATCAGTATTCCAGCATATTTCCCATTGTATGTCACCTTGGAGTTCCAGACCCCCCAAAATAGCACATATATAAAGAGCCTTAAGAAAGCTGCCTAGCTGGTAGGAACCAAATGGTATGTGAAATAAAATACTGTACTCAAGAAACTAGCTCCAGCAATCTTCACAAACCTGCAAGGTTCTGGCAGAAGATAAGAAATGCCACTAACCTAGCATCTACCCTAGGCTAACAAAGCACTTCTCTGAATCATGTGCTTGTCCTGTTAAAGAAAATAATTCATCACCTAGCAAAACCTATGCTGGATTTCCATGACTGTTTTGTGTTTGCCTGGAAGACCCAAAGGTCTTTGCACCAGCCTGGTAATGATTTCCTCAAAATCTTCCTCCCTTTGCATATCCTATGTAAGCAGAGACAAAAATCAAGTGTATTGTTTTACCTGGATAATTCACCACTCCATCAATTTGAATTAGCAAACTGCTGTTGCATTCAGAAGCAATTTTGGCAGGTAATGAGTTAAGCTAAACCAAAAGCTGGCCATTTGCCATTAGGGGCTGGGGAATGAGGAGAGCTAGTGTTTACTCAGTGGTTCCCATCTATCTCACTATATCTTAGCCTTCCTCCTATCTTCCTAGCTTAGATGTAGGTCTATAGCCCTCCAATATATCTCCAACCCTGTGGAGGAAGACAAGGAGTGAGGTAGGGCTATAGCAGTTGCCTGGTCATTCTTCCCTATGGACCAAAAGATACCCCAGGCTCCAAGTATCTTAAACTTGAAAGAAAAGAAAGTACTTTAAAAATTAAGTAATCTTTGCCTTTCAATCACTTTCAGATCATTTTCCCTTGCTTCAGGACTCCCATACAAACACATAAGCAGCCTCAATTAGAGTACTATTTCACTCTAAGGAACAAGTAATTCCTGGAGAAAATGAGAAATGTTAGATCCAAATTCCAATTAAATTCCAATTTTCATGTACATCTGGATAAGGCCCCAATTTTTATAAGTGAAAGCAAGTATCCCAGAGATTAATGAAGGTTTGCTAAGAATGGTATCAAGCCAGGACACAGATTCTTCCCATATTCACTCTGGGGTGAAAATAATACTGGAGAAAAGTAAAAAAAAATTCTCCAAGTGAAGTCAGTATTTAATTATGATTTAATATACATCTAATCCAAAAAAAAAATTTCAAAAAACAAAATCAAGACAAACCAAAACAAAACAAAAAAGTTACAAAACAAACTAGAGTTGCTAGGAGAAGAGGTACTACTCACTTCCAAAGGTCTTAGAATGACAAGGCAGTATCTCCCAAGGAAAGAAGTAGCGCCCCTAAAGGGTTGGATGATTACGTAAAAGGTTGGAAGAACAGGTGAAAAGGGAATAGCCTCTTCCTTAGTTCTTGCAGGGAGAGAAAAAAAAAAAACAGAGCTAGTTTGTCACTTTACACTGAAAGAAAATGAGATGCTAAAAACGGTCAACAAGGTGTAACTCAGCAAGTAGCAGGATATATTCCAGTTATAAAAGATATAAAAGGCAGGCTAGTCTCTTGCCTCATGATCCAAATTAAACAAAGTTCTCATTTCTTTCAACCTTCAATACTACATGCATTCTTTCTGCTCTCAGTTCATTCTCTCTCCCCGCAACTTTGGTAATTGGACTACAAGTGTGTGTGTATGTGTGTGTGCATGTGTGTGTGAGTGTGCGCACGTGCGCATGTGTGTGTGCACGCGCATGCACATTTTTCCTAAAGCACAAACCAAAAATATATCAGCCTGACAAAGGGCCAGAAAAGAAAAGCTTTATAGTCTTATACTCTCATTATTTAGC
Organism: Bettongia penicillata ogilbyi; assembly: GCA_023548195.1. Taxonomy (NCBI): domain Eukaryota; kingdom Metazoa; phylum Chordata; class Mammalia; order Diprotodontia; family Potoroidae; genus Bettongia; species Bettongia penicillata. Next base: position 3,413,214 of record JAJHZJ010000526.1, on the reverse strand, counting down.
CATGTGACATCAGCTGGATGGATTTATAATCACATTTTTTACAAATCCCATTATAAATAAATAATTCTAAGATATACCCAAATCACTCAGGCCTCTTGGCCCAACATGCTTTTGTAATTACTTGAAGCTCCAACTGTATGCTACTTAAATTAGTTAGCAGTCACTCAGTTATTTTTAGGTCATAGCAACGAGTTCATATACACACATACACACACACACACACACACACACACACACACACATCTCCCCAGCAAAGTATTTTCCCTCCTTTGGAACAAGAGCCAGATGTAATTTAACTATCCCCTATCCCCCTTTACTTCTGTTAGATCAGCCTGGCATGTTCAGAGCACATCTGGAGGCTAAGATAAGAATTTTAACAGTAAGATATTTTACAAAAGGAAGAGCATTTTCTGTTATCCTTTTTTGTTTGTTTCTTTTTTTTTTAAATAACATTTTTATGAGGTAGGGAAGTGGTATTTGAATACCTGACAAGACAAATTCAGGAAAATCAGGATATTTTCATGGTAACTTCTTCCTTTACTGGCTAAAGCCATAGGGTCACCTTTAGGTCTGCCTTTAGGGTCACCAAACTCCTAAAGGTCTTTGTAAAGCTCTCTTTTCAGTACATCTTTTTACTGTAGAAACACTCATCATGTCCGAGGAGGCACCATGGAGACTTTTCCAAAAAAAAAAAGGTTTGGACTTGGTGTCATAGAATTCCTTCATGTACAAATTTCCTAGGATCTCTTTCATACTTCTCTCTCCCCATTTTGCCCTTTTTCTCCATAGTCCAATAAAATACTTCAGGTCCCTTGACAGACCTGTCGGACAGTGGAGTAATCAATTTCCAGTTTGAGAGGACAAGGAGGAATAGGGGAGCTGTGAAACGGAGACATTGAAAGAGAAGATTCCAAAGAGGCATTTTTAAGAATCACTCCAAGTCCTCCTACTCTCCTTAAAGACAGGAGAGTTTTCCAGTATGCCTGATATCTTGCCAACTACAATGGGGGTTCCTCAGTTTAAAAAGATTAAAAAAAAAAAAGCAATATGAGTAAACGCTATTCTTCAGAATTTTTTTTTGTTTTAAGAAAAATAAAGGCATCATTTTTTACTCCTTAAGTTGGTAAATGTTCCTGTGAATCTTGCTTTATTAAGAAAAAAGGGAGGGGGGCTTCTAAACATGACAGAAAGTTAAAATACTCCTTTATTTAACCGTTGGAGATTCATAGAAACAGCTAACAGAGAGCCGGTTCTGTGTTCTCAGGGCTCTCATGCCTTCACCAGGATTCAGTTAAACCATATTAGAAATTTTCTGTTCTCACAAGGGCTAAATAGGCACTCTCTATCTCTCTTTTTTCTGTCTCTTTGTCTATCTGTCTCTCTGTCTCTCTCTCTATATATATATGTAGATAGATATGTATAGATATACACAAATGCACATCTCTATACATACATATATACATATTCTACAAACATATAAATATATGTGTGTAGAGATGTATATATGTGTATATATATAATGCATAATATATAATATATAATGCATATATGTTTCGTTCTCTCCAGGTAGAAAAGGAGCCCAGATATAATACCATTTGCCTCCCTGAAAAAGATGAGAATCCAAGGCAGTTTCAGACATAGGTCACTAACTAGTGGGATTGTAAAGTAGAACGGTAACCTAATCCCAAGGGCTCCAGCTTCTCTGATCAGTTTCTTCCCAACCTGACACTGCCTTACTAAAATGGTAACAGAGTAGCTTCTCACTTGACAGGCAGCGCCAAAAATGGAGAACATGGCACTGAAACAGGGGGACATAAAACTTGGACAGAGAGGGTAGCAACCAGTGTTTACAAACATAAAACTGAGGATCAGATGGGCTGGCCATAAATTAGACTGGATTACATGGAGCAAGAGAAATCTCTCAAAATAAATGAAAGAAGATTTAGAGACTCTGCCGTATGGTATATTTTAACCCATCCAACACCCTCCCTATGCTTAACTTCTTGACCCTAACCCCACCCCTAAACTACTCTGCCAAAAAAAGAAAAGAAGAATTACCTCCTTCAAAATGGCAGCACTACTACTCTACATAATAAATTCTTTGACCACCAAAGGGCTGACTTTTCTAAATCCAAACCCTGTGGAATAGCAATGGCAAATTAACATGCTTGACCTCAAGCAAGAACACTTCAGAAGAATCTCTAGGTAAAGTAGTTGACTGTTATATTTTAAGAAATTTCCACCTTCTCTTTGGTGTCAAGGACACATAAAGAAACTCATTTCTTACCCACTCTACATACCCCAAAGAACTGTGAATATCCTCAAAATGAATTCTTTCCCTTGATCAGTCTTATTATTAACCCAATTTCAGACCAGGTCCATGAAGAAATAATCTTCCTTATGTTCTCTCTCAAAAAAAAAAAAGATAAGATGCTCCTAATATCCCTTCCCTCACTATGTTATAGATTTAACCCAAGTCCACAAGATATCTACAGAAAAAGCCACATATAAGCCAACCTCTACCGCCGCACGTCTTCTAAGCCCGACTGTAGCTGCTTCTCGCCAATCTGAAAATGTCTGGCCCTGAGCAGGACCCAACCAGGGCGCCCAGTGGTGAAGTAAGCAATGGGTCCCGCCCCGCTGAGGAAGTCTCACTATCTCATCACTGAGGAACAAGGCCAGGCTGCCCACAGTCTCAGAAGCATAGAAAGACAATAAGGCCTCAGGGTAACCCTCAGGGTTGCACTAGAAGGATTCATTGCCCATGATTTATAACCTACATCCATAGCCAACCACAGTTCACCGCAGAGCAGAGGACTGTTTCTACAACTCTTCCTAATTACCAGCATGATTCAGTTCCAGGGGTTATCAGAATTTGGTTCATTTATTCCCTTCCTTGGTTAAGAATCCCCAAATAGACATGCTTAAGGGCCTACCCTATAGAAGAAAAAAGAGAAGATCATTAGGCAGATGACGGCTGTTCTCTTCCCTCCCCAAGATCCCAAAAGGTTGTTGAGGAAACATGAAGTTCCTTTACTCCCTAAGCGTTTGTTTGTGTATGTATACACATATATGTACATACACAAACATATACATATATACACATATATGCATGCATGTATGTAATATATATACATATATATTAAAACATGTCATAAGAAATTTCAAAATGGATATAGTTACAAGTCCATGACAGCTAGAGAAGTAGAAAGTTTAGCCTTGCAGCACCATTGTGAAAAACATTATTTTCATTGATTCCCATCATAGCCTACTAGATCTAAGAAAAATGAGGCTTTCCAGGTGGCTACAAGCAATGAGAGTAAAGTAGGGGTTTTAGAGGGGGAGGTATATAAGAAGACGAATAACTGGAAAAAAAGAAAAAACTTTATTTTCCCTAGTTAATAGAAGATATATGAGGGTAGGAGTGGAAATGGAAGAGAATGGCAAATGAGAAACTATATCCAACTAGACATGCAAAAAAGACCCAATTTCCTCTAGCAAAATGAGCATTGGTGATCTACATAAGCAGATCACCAATCAACAGACCCACCACCTTTGGTCAACATACTTGTAGAGGCTGGTTACAGGTAAGAGTTCTAAGGTCTATCAACTGAAGTGAGGCAGGAACACTATCCTTTCCTCCATGAGCAAGATAGAAAAAGAATGGTACAGAGTGCAACAAGGACACAGAATGACACAAAGGAGATTAAGTTTAATTTAAGCATCATCTAAGTGCTGACCTGGTAATGAAAGCAATTGGGAGAATATTCAGCAGACTTAGGGGAAATGGGAAGCCTGGTGCTTTACCTTAAAGTAATCTAAAAGCAAGGTGTCATGGGACACCAGAACAATCCTTGTGGGGAATAATATTACCCTGGTTGTGAACAGCTCCAGGGACCTCAAGCTTCTTGACTTTGCAATATTGATGAGCTAAAGGTGCTATGGAGAAACAATCCGCTTTTTCACATCTAGGAAAGAACTAAAATGAGACAGAACCATATCACTGTAAAAGGACTTAATATCCCTTTAGAGCTTTAGTAAAGATATGAGCATATTTTAAGAAATTATTTGTAAAGGAGCTTTTCTAGACTACAATGAAATGTAGGGAAAAGCTAAAAAGCTGTTTTACGTTTAAACCATTGTCTCCAAAGCAGATAAAACATACTGAGGTGGGGCAGTGATGGGGAGAGAGTCATCCTTCAGACAGAGGTATTTGTTTCAAAACTTGACATTGCTTTATTGTTGACAATTCCCTCCTCCAGCTCCATGTTCAATAACATGTCAGAAATGATGTGAAGATTCTCATAACAATACCACCACCACTCCCCGCACCTTACATCAGGATTTCATTTTCTAGTTTATAAGTGCTTTCACATACATTAGTTCATTTTATCCTTACAACTGCCTTTAACAAGTAAGCAGGGTAGTCATTATATATCAGTTTTGGAGATACAGAAACAGAAACCTAGAGATGCTAAGCAACTCCCTTCCCCAAATCACACAAGTAACTAGTAGCAGAGTTGGAACCAGAACCCAAGGTCTCTGGATTTTAATGTAGTACTCCCAGAGGAAAGAAGGTAAAGAAGATAGCAAGGTTTGAGAGTATTGGGTTTTCTTGGAGAGGGATAGAACTGGTGTTAAGTCCAAAAGAAAAAACAAAACAAAAGCAAAAACATAGCATATTCCCAAAAGGAAGAGGTTAAGGGTGAGGGGTGGGGAAGAGATCAAGTACCTTTCAAAACCAGAGGCTCTTTGCCTTCTCTCTTCAGTGACTCTAGGACTATGTGAAGTGGTTGGGAAGGCATCACCCGGCTAGGTTCATTGGTATTCTCATCATAAACTATGATTTCTTTGGAAAAGATCCTCTTGAAAGAGTCCTTGCCTTCCCTACAGGAGATCAAGTCCAAGACTGTGATCTTGCCTTGCTGTAATCTCCTCCTGCTGATTTTATCAGAACAGTTAATATGGACAGCCCCCTGGATGTGGCTCTTATTGTATTCCATGAAAGGTCTGCAGTCAATGATGACAGGACCCTGGCTCTGTTGGTGACTTTTGCTACATCTGGTCATCTTCTTTGCCAAGTCGTTGGGGTAGATTATTTTGATGCTGGCTAGTGGCTTGGGGGTCCCCAACATGGGGCTGCTCACTCCACTTGATGGACTTAAAGAACCAAGATTTTCATTGTTGTTAACCATCTGGTTGACAGGACAGACAGTAGAGGTTCCTATGTTGGTGGAAGTGCCGGCAGCGATGGCTTGGGTCTGGGCCTGATTGTCCTTGTCGTAAGTTGCCACAGTGCAGCAGCTGGCACTGCTGCATCCACAATTGAGGGAGCGGGCAGAGCAGGTGGATGAGGGCATATACGTCAGATTCGCAGCCTTTAGAGACACAACGGTGGTGGCAATCACAGCTACGTGGTTATCACTGATAGAAGAGGCAGATTCAAGGTAGCTAGAGTCTAAACAAAGTTTGAGATCCTGAGGTCGGACTGGCCTAGATAGTGCCACTACTACCCTGTCGTCTAAAGGAGATGGAGGCATGAGGAGGCTGAAAACTGGCAATTCAAGAAGAACTCAAGATAGTCTGCAAAGAAGGGGGAAAAAAAAAAGAAAAGTCACATGACACAAAAGAGGTCACAAATGCAGGCTGTTGCATTCTATGCCTCAATCTGGGGAAGAGGACTTGCCATTATATCCTTCCTAAGGAAAGTCACCCTTAGTTTCTTTTACCATGCAAGTCTCAAAGACTTCAGTCCTTTCCTATGTATGCAAAAAGAATGCAAACCAAATTGGTCCAAGCCTAGTCTCACATTCCACACTTAAGGGCAAGTATATAGCCTATGCAAATAGAATGAGCTCTATCTTTCAAGATTTAGGCTACCAAAAGTAAAATAAAATAAAAAATTGAGTCCAAGAGTAGGAATTTAAAAAGCACAAAGAATCACCAAATCAGAGGGCTAGATGGAATCTCCTGGGGTTATCTAATCCCTGCCCTCCTCTGGGAGGCAGAAGTATACTTGAACTGTTTAAGAAATATAACTGTCTACTATTGCAGGCTCTCCTCTATTTCCTTTGCCCACTGCAAAGGAAAAGAAAAAGATGGTCAAAACTACTGGCACAGATCATAGGAATATACCGCTAGGTAGATCTGGGTAGGATTGTCAACTTTCTTCAAGTCAAAATGAAAGAAGCCTTAGAGAAACCCTGTTACTAACATGTATATTTAATACATCCAAAACTGCCAAATGTACTACATATCCCCAAAAAAGTACAATACAATACGTGTTTCTATCACTTGCCTGAACATTAATCTGGATTTTCTAACTTTCACTACCACTTGACTAGTGTGGCACTAAAACAAAACCCCAAAGTCAGGCCTGGAAATCCTAACCCTGGTGGATCCATCACCCCCTAGTTCCCCTGCTCTCAACCAGCCCCCTTGATTCCTTCAGTTCTTTCTCTTCTCCTCTGCCTGGCATCCTCCACCCCCAACCTCCATACACAAAGGAGATGGCTCAGCAGTAGACCAGAATGTTGCGAGCCTTAGTAGTAAACATTATATCCTACCACTATCTATATTTTTTTTAACTTTAGATCATCTAAAGATTTCCTAAAAAAGATTTCCCCATTTTGAAAAATGTTATTTTAAACAGCAATTATATGTTAGCAAAATTGGCTCTGCTTTGAAGATACACAGTAGTGTGTCTGCAAAGAGCCCGGGTCCTTCCTGTTTGATGGAATATCAGCTCTGTACAACCCAGACACATTGATTCTCTCCCCCCTTTATTAAGGCACACGCATGGAAAAGAAGCCAAATCCCAAACAGAAATGGCTCATCATAACGAACTTTAAAGCCTATTTATAGTGGAGAAATGTCATCTTATGTACAATAATCAGAATTCCCATAAAGAAAAAATGAAATGTCACAGTACCAAATCAAAACATGTATACACACACGCACACACAGACACCACAGACGATATTTTATAGAGACTCTGATTAAGATTTCCTTTACCCACCTTTAGATGTCAGCAAAGGATTCACACTCCCCCTCTCCCCTATGGTGTATTTGAAAAATGAGTACTATTTGAGAATGCAATAGAACTGTTACATGTCATCAGGAAGCATAAAAGTATTGTATTACCTGACAAGATTTGTCCAGGCATCAATAGACTTCCCTTCCGGAGAGACAGAATAAATGTGTGTACACGTACACACACACACACACCTACTCCCTACGTTCACATATAGTGCGTGGATGCACGGGGCATCTCACACACGCACATAGTATATCAAAGGTATCTGCATCTCTGCAGCAAAGGGTCGTACATAATTTCCATGAAACCTAGCACTCCAAATCTACTAAAGATGTATGGGGAAGCTCCCCCATTCCACCCCACTACAGACACCGCCAGAAAGGGGCTAGAATGGAAATGAAGTGAAAAGATTAATTTTTTAAACAGCGCCTTCTCCCTCCACTCAACATCACTACAATCTCTGCACCCCCCCCCCCCCAGTCACTCACACACCTCAGAGGAACCCGCGCGCCTTAGACTCTTAGAACTGCCGCAAATCCCCCAACAAACCTCGGTTTTCTTCTCCCAAACCCAAGTGGACCGCATAGAGTGGAAACGCACAGAGTAGCGTATCCAGCAGCCCAAAGCCCTCTAACCTTACCTTGTTTTCCCCCCAAAAAGGAGAGTATCGCATCGCACACACACAAACACATCTCTATCCCACACCTCCACTCCTCTCCTCTCCTCCTAGGCGTGTAGGCGGCGACTTCCACTTACTTTATAAATAAGTATATCGCTTCACCATTTGGCGCTTCACTGTAGCTATCGATTTGCACATTAAACCCCCATTCACTTAGCTTCATTGATCTCCAGCTGCAACATAGTTACTTTCTCTTTTGCTACACTGTAAATGTAAGGTTCGTAGGGGGCTGGCCAAACGCAGACGGACAAGTGTCTAGGCCAATAGGCTCTAGGTGAAACCCAAATGCCACCTCACAGCAGTCAGCAGCCAATGGGTGTCAGAAGGGGGCGGAGTAGGGGGCGTGGACCTGTCTCTTTAAGGAGGGTTCATCCGACGCTGCTTCGGGTCCTCTATGTTATAACACGGGCGGTGATGTCATTGGCAGCCAATCAAAAACTTAAAAGAGCCTGCCGGAGCTGGAGAGGAGCAGCTGCTCTCTATTTACATGTAAACTGAACCACTAGGAAGCAGTTAACCCGTTCTTGGGCTGAATTGTCAATGTACTGTACTTTCCACTTGGGCTAAACGTCTCTTTCCACTTGAAAAGGCCTTTCTCTCGGGCAGAGACGGTACCGACGCATCTTTAAAATTTCCATTTTCTTTTCGTCTAAAAGAAATGCTAAAAAAAGTCCCCGAATGAGAAACTTTCTGAATACTTTAAAGGAGGAAAGACTCGCCTTCCCGGACTGAAGGAGGTTCTAAGTCCTTGGTTTTACTCAAGATTGTGATATTCCCTAGCCAAAATTCGTGAAATCACGGCAGTCCTGAGGACTGGAAGATGGATTTAAAAACCCTGTGAACCTAGTCCCTGTCCCCTCCGACTCAGGTGATATTTGCGGTCAAGTCTAAGAAGGTAAGCCTCAACGGTGGATTATCTTTCCGCTTCTCCCACCCTCAGTATCTCGGAGCTGGTCATTTGAGAAGCAAAGAGACTTTGGATTCTGCAGCGTCTCTACTCCGGAGGAAAGGCCATCGACTAGATACTAAGTCCGCACCTTCTTCCACTGGTTCCCTCTCGTGCCATCTGGCAAAAGATGAGAAGTTTCCACTTGTCCAATCCCTGAGAGTTCAGCCTAAGCATCACTCAGCATCCTGTGTTGGCCAGAGTCCGAGCCCGCTCCGCTTTGCCTAATGCCTCTTCCCTCGAGACTCCCGTACAGTCACCTACCAGCAGTGCATTTATCGAAGCGACAACTGCAGCTGGCGCCCGACGATCGAAAAAAGAGAGAGTCTCATGGCACCAATACCAGATACCCTATTCTCCGCGATTTACCTAGTAGTTCCCCGGTCACACCCCCACCTTCCCCGCTGCCAGTGGAGGAACTAGAGCCACGACGCTGGGTCAGGTCCAGAGCGCGGCATCCTCCAGGTAAAAAGAAGTCCAAAGATGGGAGAGAGGGCGATGGCTGCCTTTGGAGCCGAGCCGTTTCCCCAGGACGTTGCTGGGCACAAGTTCCGGGTGCCAGCTCGAGCATACCGGTGACAATTCGTTATCTGAAGTGCAAACCGAAGGAACCCCGACAGCTTTGGTTTTGCAGATGCCCATCAGTCCCTCCTCCCAGCACGAGGGCCCCATCTCGAATCTTGGGCTTTGGGGATCATGGAAATTCGTCTAAACGCACCCGGTGGTTCTGTGCGTCGGTGCCCCCTTACTTCCCCAGTCAGTGCAGTAACTCCAAGCGGGGTGGCATCTCCTTTAAGGTTTCACAGCCGTCATGCAAGACCCCTGGAGAAAGGAAAAAGGAAAAACCAGAGCGGCATGTAAACCAAGGGGAAAAGAAGAGGAAGCAGAATGTAATTAATAAAATTGAATTTGGCCCACAGATCCTTGGGGAGCTGGAGTCTTCTGTCCCAATTCATTTGACTTATAGATTTCGAGAGCTTCCAAGGAAAATGAGATCTGCAGGCAGCCCCAGCCCCGTCTTTGAGAGATGTAGGTGGGCTGAGGAAGAGAATTTCTTTAAACCAACCCAGAAAGACGGTGGGAAAAGTGCCCAGAAGCCTGAAAGAAAGGGTGGAGGCTCAAAAAAGTTTCAGCAGCATACGAGTACCCCCAAGAAATCAGATGTTTATCCTATCTAGGATAAGTGGAGCGGGAAAAGTAAAATAATCGCAGTGGAGAAATACAATATGAGTCTTTTGAATGGTTTGGTGTGTGGAGTCACAGTTTAGTCTCACAGCCAAATAATCTTCCTCAGTGGCAGTTTTACTCATGTAATTGCCTTAAGTGCATACAGAAGATACCACATTGTAGCCAGGGGCCCCCTGCAGAAGACAGATGCTCTTAAAGGTTGAGCCTTTCAGGGCTAGCTCCTCTCTCTGTCTCTGTCTCTGTCTCTCTGTCTCTCTGTCTCTGTCTCTGTCTCTCTGTCTCTGTCTCTCTCTTTCTTTCTCTCTCTCTCTCTCTCTCTCTCTCTCTCTCTCTCTCTCTCTCTCTCTCTCTCTCTCTTTCTCTCTTTCTTTTGCAAAGGGATAAGTCTAGGAGTGAATGCAAAGAGAAAATTACTCCTTTCCATATAGGTAGTTTTTTTTGTTTGTTTTGTTTTTTTAATGTAACAAATACCACTAAGGGTAAGCTGGGAAGGAATGAAAAGAATTTGTGGAGCACCACTTCCCACTATCCCTCCCCCTCAATACATACATACATAAACATTAATTCACAGAGTGATATGTACCTTTGAAAAATGCTGCTAAGACATGGCCAGAAAAGTTGGATGCAGAACAAATCAGAAAAGGGCCTGACTGACTTCCTGCCCTGTCAGAGCTGTCAGTTTGGTTGATAAGGTTTGCTGTTTGCTAGCCTTTCCTTCCCAATGTAGCTATGTATACTGATGAACTAGAGATAGAATGTATCATGATGAAGGAGGAGAGAAAGAGGAGAAGGAGAAGGAGAAGGGGGAGAATCCCTCTAGGATTTGGGTACTTCAGTTTTTAGCAACCACATGTTCTTTGTACTTTTCAAAGTTGATACCAATGCCTCAGTTTCCTCAACTGTGAAAGGGTAAAAAGTCATCTAGCTTAATAACCCCTTCATTCTGCAGGGGAGAAAACAGGCCCAGAGAGGCGAATGTGGTTTACCCACACTCTCACAGGTAATAAGTGGCAAGGCTGGAACTCCCAAGTTCCTGCTACTTTTCAAATGCAACTATCCAGGGGTGGAGAGCCTATAGCCTTGAAGGCCACATGTGGCCCTCTAGGTCCCCAAGTACAGCCTTTTGACTGAATCCAAACTTCACAGAACAAATACCCTTAAAATTATTTATTCCTTAAAACTTGTAAAACTTGGACTCAGTCAAAAGGCTCCACCTGAGGACCTAGAAGGCCACATGTAGCCTTGAAGAGGAAGGTTCCCCATCCCCACTAACTTCTCTAGATAAAGAGCCGGAAGAGGTAACAAAGAGCACCTGACCTAATCCCCTTTTGTTACAAACAAAGACAATGAGGACTTGAAAGATCAGATAAATTGTCTAAGGTCATATGTAGTAAATTATAGAGTGTCTGCATTTGAATCCAAGCCCTCTAGCATTCTTCCCACTCTATCCTATTTCTCTGAGTCTCAATGGCATCATCAGTAAGGAAGCGATGGTCATAATTCCTACTCCCTGTTGTAAAGGATTCTTGTGATGATTGAGATAATGTATATAAAAAGAGTTTGTAAAGCCTAACCTGTTACAATTAAAATGGACATAATTGTTGTCGTCCTGTCACATGAGGTTCTTATGGGATTATTATGGGAATAAAAGGAGAAAAAGTAGAAGTGCTACTCCTTTGATGAAGGAAAAATTCCCATCTAAAAATGCAAGGTATCTTAAAAAGAGTTCTGTTCCTGCAGGCTTCAAGAAACACTGCTGAGAAGTGCTTATGAGACTTACGTGGAAGGAAAGAAGCAAGGGTTTATTAAGTGCCTACTATGTGCCAGGCCCTTTGCAAATATTACCTCATTTGATCCTCAAAATAACCCTGGGAGATAGGTGCTTCTATTATCCCCATTTTGTAGTTGAGGAAACTGAGGCAGACAGAAGTTAAGTGACTTGCCCCAGGATCACACCATTAGCAGGCATCTGAGATTACATTTGAATTCAGATCACCCTGATTCTAGATTCGGTCCTCTCTACTGCACCACCTAGCTATCTCTAGGCAGAGCTATATCAGATTTTTCCTATTAGTCTCCCTAACAGAACCCAAATAAACCAGAGATTTCTACAGTACTAGAAAGGCACTTAGTAGAAAAGAAAAAAACATTTCAAATAATAGTTTGACTTAGATTCAATAAGATGGTCAGTCTATTATCTTAAGTACTAGCAGGTTGTAATCAAGCTAATAGTTTGGGAAAGGGCATATATACTCATCTTTGTCAAATCTGACTAATAGTTCTGAAAAAGTACATTAATACATACAGATATTTATCAAATGTCCCCTCGATTAGATAGTTTGAACTCCATTTAAAGTATAGTGGATAGGTTTCTTTCCAGAAGGAGGTTTATTGAATCACTCCCCTTCTCAAGCTTCACTTGTACAAGAGGTGACTTTGTCCCTATTTTTGAATCATAAATGTGGAAATCCTATCTGAAATACTGTCCTGGCTGCTTATATTTTTAGTAGCAGCCAGCCAATGGCTATGTGCCTGACTTGGGTATAAATAAGGATTAAAGTCTTCATTGCACTGGCAATTCTCAATGTTCAATTTTACTCCTAAAGTTAAAAAAAAAAAAAAGAGGCAGGAGAATCTGAACCTTATTTGGCCTTAGGTTTTTTTGTGGCATGACTCCCCACATTTGTTCATCAAAAGCATTATTTTAAAAATCAGTGAAGGTTTTAGGTGTTTTTTTGTTGTGCTAAGTACCACAAAAAGCAAGTTAGGGTGCCAGGATTCTTACCTTCTAGGAGCTTATGACTGGGAATTAACAACAGCATGGACTGACAAAAAATAAATAAGAAACACTGAACAAGTATATCAGATAAAGACCTTTTCTCATGAAATGAAATGTAAAAGGAAGTATGGCACAATGTATAGAGTCCTGGGCTTGGACCCAGAAAGACCTGATTCTACTCCTATCCCCAGCAATCAATAAATCACTTAACCAAAGAGGTTTTCCTAACTATATGTCACACACCTGTGTGCAAACCCAGTACACTCCAGTGGCCTGTTGTCATTTCTAGGATCAAATGTAAAATCCTCTGTCTGGCATTTGAACCTCTTCACAACATGGTCCCTTCCTACCTATCCGTCTCATTGACTCTCCCTTTCATGAACTCCATTGTCCAACCACACCAGTCTACTGTTTCTCAAACATTGACGAATTGTCACCAAGCCTTTCCATCTTCACCTCCTCCCATCTTCACCTTTTGGAGTCCCTGGCTTCTATCAACAGTCAGTTCAAGAGGGCTAAGCATTGGGGATACAAAGACAAAGCAAAAACATGTCCTGCCTTCAAGAAACTTACATTTGAATGGGAAGACTATAAATACAAATACATTTACATTTTAATAGATTGACACATTCAAGATAATTTAGTAGATGGAAGGTAAATGTGGAAGGGAAGGCACTGGAGAATCTTCCCTCCCCACAAAGGTAGCACCTGAATTCTGAGTGTTTTTTCATAGTATTTTTTCCCCAATTATACGTAAAGACACATGTTAACATTCATTAAAAATTTTTTTGAATTCCAAATTTTCTTTCTCTCTTATGTCCCCCCCTCCCTAAGACAGTAAGCAATTTGATATAGGTTATATATGTGCAATAATGTAAAAAATATTTCCATGTTAGTCATGTTGTGAAAGAAGAAACATACTAAAAAAAACAAAACACACACACAAATAAAGTGAAAATTGTATGCTTGGATCTGCATTGAATTCCAAGTCTTAAAAGAAGTTGATCTCATTTTCCTCTTCTTCCCTCTAACTCCATCCCTAATTCAAGCTCCCCTCACCTTTCTTTGAGATTATTGCAAAAGCCTTCCAATTAGATCTCCCTGCCTCAAGTCTCTCCCCACTTCAATCCATCATTTACACAGCTGCCAAAGTGATTTTCCTAAAGCATACCTGATCATGTCTCACCTCCACTCCTCACTTTTCATAAACTCCATTAATTCCCTATTTATTCACAAAGTTAACAGCTCTCTTTGGCATTTAAATCTTCACAATCTGGTCTCTTCTTGTCTTTCTATTATTCCTCTCCACACACTCTACAATCCAGTCAAACTTACTAAATTATCTTCCTTTTGTCCCAAGGCCCTATATTTTCCATCTCTATGCCTTTGCACTTTCTGTGCCCCCCTCCCCCACCTCCAGTTCCAAGAGTACTCCAAGCCCCTCCCTATCACCACCAATCCACCTATTGGAACTCTTGGCTTCATTCAAGAACACAACCCAAGTGTCATGTCCCCAGAGCTGCTAATTCTTCCCCTTTTAACTGTATCTTGTATCTATCTACTTTAGTTGTTCTTGAATAGACTTGGATATACATGACTTCTCTCCATTAGTATGTAAGTTTTTTTGAGGACAGGGACCAATTTCTCTTTTTCCTAGTATTCCCTGTGCTTAGCACTATACCTAGTGCATACAATGTGTTTAATCAAAGCTTACTTGATTGATTGAGTAGGAAATAGAATGAATGAATAAAATTCAATAAAACATTTAAGTGCTTACTAGGTGCTGAGGTAAGTACCTAATATACCATTACAAGCAAACCAGATGATCACTTCCTTTTAAGGAATTTACATTCTAAGAGAGGAAGACTACACCTCAAATGGTGAAAGAAATTCAGTATACTTGATGTTTTCTCAAATACATGTTTCCCTATTCTTCAATGTTCTCAACTCCCATGACCTACTCCTTTCCTCCACCTTAGTTACACACAGAGAGGGTCATATCTTTGGTCTTGTCACCACCCACAAGTATTCCATTCTCTTGATCATGAACTCCAAAATTCTTTTATCTGATCATATTGGTTTATCATTCCCTCTTTCCCTAAGTTAGCCCTATTTTTTTTTTTTAATCCTGTGATCTCCATAAAGGGAACTTCACCTCTCTCTTCTTTCCTTGACTGTGCTCCTTGCATGGTTGTAGTTTCCTCCCTTTTCTTGACTCCTTGGTGAACCAACTCAGTTCTACACTATTTTCCACTCTTGAATAGCCTCCCCTTTGTCTTACAACTGATCACACCATAACAAGCTCCAACCTATGACCCACTTCTTCACTACTGTATGTAAATAAGTTGTTTTCATGTTGTCTAGCCTCTCCACCACCCTTAACCTGTGAGATCCTTAACAGCAGGAAAGCTCTCTTTTATTTTTCCTTTGTATCCCCAGTACTTGAGCACAGTGCCTGGCACATAGTAGGTACTTAATATTTTTTTGACTGGCTAATTGACATGATGCTGAATGGAGCTCAGAGAAAATCATAAAATCATGATAATTGAGTCCACTGCAAATTTGTTTTCTAATTTCAACTAGATACTTACCATAGCAAGATAAATGCTATATTCTTTCCTTTCTTATTTACAATCATACTCCCTAAAGGTGATATTTCAAACCTTCCCATCTTTTCTTATGCTTCCCACAGCACCTCTCCTTGGTGTCTTCTCAGCACTGAGGACCTCACCTTATACTTCACTGAGAAAAATGAGACAATTTGCCCAAATCTTCCCTTTCCTGCCTCCTCAGCTCACATCATTCAGTCATAATCCTCCACTAAATCATCCTTCATTCCAGTCTCTAATGAATAGGCCACCATTCTTCTTACCAAAGTCAACCTCTTTCCGTAAGCTCTTGATCCTCTCCTAACTTCCCTAGAAGATTGCCTCTTGCCTAGCTGTCATCCTACACCCAATATCAATATCCATTTTTATGGCCAAGGTCTTTTCTACTTGGTGTCCTTACTTCATGTCCTTTCATCTTCTAAACTTTCTGCAGTTTATCTTCTAACCATAATTTCGACTGATACATCTCTCTTCAAAATTATAAATGATCTCTTTATTGCTAATTCTAAAGATCTTTTCCAAATTCTGATCCTACCCAACTTCTCTGCAGCAGTTAACATTGTTGTTTACCCTCTGGTCACAGATGCTCTCTCCTCACTAGATTTTCATGATTATGTTTTCTCCTAATTTTCCTTTTTTCTGATTTCTTCTTCTCAGCCTTTTTAAATAACATCTTCATCTACATTATGTCCTCTAATCATGGATATCCTCAAAGGCTCTGTCCTGGACTCTTTTTCCTTTTATATTATCTCACTTGGAAATTTCATCACTTGCCTTGTTTCTCTTCTGAGTCCAGTTTAATTTCACCAGTTGCCTTTTGGACACTTTGAACTGGATGTCTCACAGGTATCTCAAGCTCAACATGTCCATAAAATGTACTTTCACCACCCCCACCAAACTCTCTCCTGATTTTCCACATTACTGTTAACCCAATCAGCCAAGTTCACAACTTTGGTGTCATTCTCAATTCCCCACTCTGTCACGTTGTATATCCAATCTACGGTCAAATCTTGTTGCTATTCCTTCCATAATATTTCTTGTGTATGTTCTCTTCTCTCTGCTCACACAGCCATGATCCTAGTACATGCCCTCATCATCTCACTCTGGGCCTGTTACAATAGTCTTCTAAATGGTATCCAAGCCTCAATTACATCCTTTCTCCAATCTGTCTTCCACTCAGCTGACAAAGCAAAGGTCTAATTACATCACGAGTCTCTTTACCTTCCACCCTCAGTAAGAAACTTACTGCAGTGTGCCCTTTACCTATAGAAGGAAACTGAAATTCATAAAGCTCTACATTACTGGCATACTTATAGTTCTAAAATGATGCTGGATTGCTTGTCTCAATACCTTTGGACTGACTTGTCTTTCATGCTTGGAATGTTCTTCCACTTCACTTCAGTCTCTTGATTTCTCTGACTTCCTTCACACCTCGCCTCAGATCCTACTTACTGCAGGAAACCTTTCCAGTTCTCCCCCCCACCCCGACCCCACCCCCTGCCCCAGATGCTAATGCCTTCCCTTCCCAAGTTGCCTTCCATCCACTCTGTGTATATCTCATAGGTATCTAGCTGTTTATATGAGATCTCCCTCATTATCTTTTGGGACAGGGGACTGAGTTTTTATCTTTCTTTATGTCCTGAATGCTGGCACAGCACTTGATATATAGTAGGAGTGTAGTAAGTATTTGTTGACTTCACTTATCTAGTATTCTTTCCACTAAATGTTTCATCTTCTGAGTCATAAATGAGCTCATCTTACCTATATCATTTGAATCAATCTTCTCTAAATACATTACTTTACACTTTCCCATTTTAAACTTGAACACATTCCTACCTCCTCATTTAGCCTCATGAGATCTTGCTTGCCATTTATTTCCATGAGGTTGGCATTAGAGAAGTTTAGTATTTTACGTAGATCTGAAGATTCCACTGTGTACTTTCTCACAGATGATTATAAAACTGTTAAGTAAGCACCTTACTTAAAACAGTGGGAAGCCCCACTGTTAACATTTCTCTATATTCTCCCTTGATGTAATCTCATCCACATTCCTTGTTTTTTATCACTTCTGAGGAAAGGAAAAACAATGGTCAGTGTCCTCATAATAACCAATCAGTGTGACATTCTAGAAGTTAAGTAGTATTTGCAATAATAATTGACATTTATATAGGACTTTTAGTGTGTGCAAAACATTTATACCTCTCATTTTAAAGAAGTATCAGCTAGTGTCTATCTTTTTGTCTATTTTTTCCCCTAGTTGGATTAAAGTTTCTTCCTATTTCTCTCCTCACATTTTCTCCCTCCCCCATGTTTTTTTTTTAACTTTCAAAAGGGTTGATGTGCATTTCCTCATGTGCTAATCTCCCAGATGACAAGTCCACTATTTATCATCCAGCATGTGACTGATGCTGATAAATGGCTTTGGCCAGAAAGAGGCAATTCATCAAAGGCCTGTGTTTTGGAAGCCAAAGTTAGTGTTCTTAGGAATCAGATGAATGTGTTCTGTAAGTGAAATGTAGCTCTCAGTTTGAGGTAAGATGTTAAAACAGCCAGTAGTTAAGCAAAGACTCAAGTTCACAGGAAAATGTCTATATGCTCTTTAAGGGCCTCCCATATGAAGGTTAGAGACACCAGGATCCTCAGTCTGATTAAAAATGCACAAAAAATATGTTCATTCATTTTTCAGTCATGTCCAATTCTCCATAACTTCATTTGGGGTTTTCTTGGCAGAGATACCAGAGTAGTTTGCCATTTCCTTCCCCAGCTCATTTTAAAGATAAGAAAACTGAGACAAACAGAACAAACTGGGCTCAGGTTCACATAGCTAGTAAGTGTCTGAGGCTAGATTTGAACTCAGGTCTCTTTGACTGCAAGGTCAATTGCTCTATCTACAATGTTACCTAACTGACCCAGTCTTTGCACTAGTTCCATGAGAAGGGGAAAAGAATCAGTCCTGTACTAATTTCAGTTATAAGGTATAATCATCTTCCACAGTCTTTGAGAAAACCTATGACTCAGGACAGGAGGCAATTTCCAGTGGTAATCTTGTTACTGTGCCTTCCATAGCTAAGTGAGAATGAGGTAGAGCAGGAAGAGACTTGATAAGAGTTGTTAACCAGCAAACTATTATAATAGCCCCTATATGAGGTGATGATGGTCTGCACCAAGGTGGTAGCAGTGTCAGAGGAGAAAAGGGGTATATGACAGAGATACTTCAAAGAGAGAATTGATAGGATTTGGCAACCAATTGGATACGGAGAGGAGTTTGTTGACCAAGAGTGAGGAGTCAAGGCTGATACCTAGGTTTTGTGCCTGGGGGATCCAGAGGATAGTGGTGCCCTTGACAGTAGCATGAAATTTAAAAAGAAGGAGGATTTGAGGGTGAAAATTAGAGAGTCCAATTTTGGACATGTTGAGTTTAAGAAGTCTATGGGACATCCAGTCTGAAATGTTTTAACAGGTAGCTAGAGATCTGAGATTGGAGATCAGGAGATGGGCTGGAACTAAATAAATAGATGTGAGATTCACCTGTCTGGAGACGAAAATTGAGTTATATAAACTAATGAGATCACCAAGCAAACAGTATAGCTATAGCTATTATAATATAGTTACTGTCAGTACTTGTATCCCAGTCCTATAGCTGAGGAAACTGATGTCTAGATAGACAAAGAGTCTTGCCCAAAATTGTATAGCTAGAATGCTTCAAAGATGAGACTTGATGTCAAGACCCCTGATTCGAAGTAAGTAGACCAACTATACCATGCTGCTCCCTTCTCATGTGGGACTCAGTAAACCTTAGGTGAAAAAAAGTGAATATTTTTGCTTTCCCAAAAAGCATACTTTTAATTTTACTTCCTGTCAGAGATTCCCAACAGTAAGGGAAGAATACTTTCTCTATTTATAGTGTGTGTTAAGCAAGCCATTTTAAATCCCAGAATTAATGCTCACAATTTGTGGTTATTCATTTCTTCTTACTCTTGGCTTCCTGAGTTAATTGATAGCTGAATAATTACAAAATATCAGCAGATAGACTTAAGAGGTGTATTTTTTTAAACAAAGAATTTACATTACAGGAAAGAGTAAACAAGATAAAAATGCATTTTATTTCTTTAGATGTCTAACATATTTAGTCTTTCTGCTGGTTCTTCACCAATGAAGCTATAAAGAGTTTAACAGGCATCAAACTTGTCAGGAAAGTTGAGGGGGAAATGTCTACCTGGTGCTCAGACTAGGTAACTCTAGGAAAGGAGATAAAGTTGGCTATCTTCCTTCAGCTTCTACTCCCTAGGTACCCAGTCTTTGGGGACCTTTCTCTAACTTTCCAGGGCCAGAACAAGAAGAATATATTTGTATGCCCTGTGCAGGGCTTGGAGCCTTCACTATAACACATGCAACTTGACTTACCAACAAATAAATAGCTATCGGCCATGCCTCCCTAATCTAAAATTACCTCCATTCTAGAGACTTTGGACCATCTGATTCACCTCAT
Organism: Bettongia penicillata ogilbyi; assembly: GCA_023548195.1. Classification (NCBI taxonomy): domain Eukaryota; kingdom Metazoa; phylum Chordata; class Mammalia; order Diprotodontia; family Potoroidae; genus Bettongia; species Bettongia penicillata. The sequence goes on along the minus strand of JAJHZJ010000526.1, from coordinate 3,393,488 downwards.
CAATATTTTCTGATTCCCTCTAGGACATATTTTTTTGTTATGCTTAAATGTTTGATAATAGCCAGAAAAAGTAATTGGAGCCAATGATACCCCAGTTATTATCCTCCCAAGTAACAATAAATTAACCCTCTTGAAATGTGCCTCCAGTTTTTGGGTCATGTGACCAACATGGTGATGGGCTAGACATTTTCTCTGGTCTTCATGAGCTCTCAAGCCCCTCCAAAACAGGAAATATTCACACAAGATAAAGCAATTTCAATAGCCTCACCACGGAGGACACTAAGAACTCCAATGAAACAAAGCTGATGAATAACACAAAAGAAGGATAACCCCCAGCCTCTAAGTGCTGCCTTGACTCTTGCTCCTCCACCACCAGTTAGAATCTGGCAAAGCTGAACAAGCCAACGACTAGTTGCAACAAGTTCAACAGAACCCTACTCGATTCCTGCTCAAAAGGCAGAAGCTTGATCTGGTTGAGTCTCCCATGCTCTGTGCTATAACAGTACTCAGCTAGATGCGTGAGGAACAGAGGTAACTGGGAAAGAATACCAGAGTGTGTATGATTCCACCAGGACTTCTGGGACCACATATGTCCACCCAGAAGTCACTTGGGGCAGAGACTAAGGATGATGAAATGTGAATTACCCAGTGTGGGAGGAGACTAAGATTGCTTTGAGTTCCATTCCCTAGAGAAATAACCATTAATGGAAAAGTCAGAAGGTAAGGAATAGGGGAATTAAAAGGGGAAAGATTGAAATTAATAAAAATCTCAGGAAAAAAATCAACTCAGTCAAAGATATTGAGCATAAACAGATAAAATGACAGGGAAGATATCAATAACAGAACAGAATACATCCTCCAGAACCCCCAAATGAGTCTAGAACTCTATGGATAAATCCATGATTATACAGATAAATTAGCACTTTAATTAATTTTAATTATACAGATAAACAAATTAGCACTTGAAGCAGAAGACCCTGTGGATTCCCAAGGGAGCATGAAACCACAGTATCATGTTCCTAAATGGTCTAATAGAAATAATAAGAATCCGTGAAAGCAGAATTTATGGCCTGCATACTAGAAATAATTGGCAGAATTGAAAAACTTGAATTCAAGGTGCCAAGTCTCACCAAAGAAATAAAAGAGAAAATAACTGGTTGGAAGTCAAAATACAAGGAAGTGGGAGATAATCTAGAAGAAGAAAAGCAAAAAACCATAACTTTAAAGGAAACATGATCTCCATAAAAGCAAAACCTCTTGAAGACAGGGTGGAAAGAGGTAACTTAAGGATCAGAAGTCTCTCAGAAGAATATGACAAGTCAAAAAACCTGAATGCTCCAATGCAAAAACAATGTAAAAAAACTATCCAGAAAATTCTGAACACAGAAGACAAAGTGACAAATGAAAGAAACCACAGATTACCTCCAGAAAAAAAAAAATCCTATGCTGCAAACTCTAAGATACATACTGGTTACATTAAACAATGTCAGTGACAAAGATACACACCTTCAAAAAGTCCATAAGGAGTGATCATAATGTTGGGAATTTAAATGGATGATAAATCAATAAGGGAGAGGTTTCCAGGGTACACAGATTTCCAGGGTCTCTCAAATTATGATAAATAGATTCAATGAGCTTGGAGATATAGCAGGGTCTTGTTCCTAGCTCTGCCACTGTGGAACCTCAGAAAAATAGTCTCATATCTCCAGGCCTCTCATTTCTGATCTTTATAAAGCCTTTATAGAAATTCTGGTCCTTATCTGAATTCTCATTGGCATTACAAATCAGATTCCCAGACCCAAGTTACATCTCCCTCTTAGAGCTCAGAGAAGTTTGTCTAAAGGTTCAATCCTGCATTCTCCCAAAATTAAACACTAGATTAGTGCCCATATATCACTTAAACAATAAACTCCAATTAGCTTTTACAAAAGGATACTTAATGAAAATAAATAATGGAGAGTACAAACCATTCTCTCCAACTTCTGCAGGTACATTCTCTCCTAAACCACCAGTGTCAATGAGGAGAGTGGAGTCAAAGTTTATGCACTGCCACAAAATTTTCACTTCCATCAAGTTCCCTTCTAGATATCTCTGAATGAATTGTTACCTTTTTGGCTAGGTTCATTCACTGGTAGGCTGCACTCTGATCCTCTAGGATGCACTGCAAATCAATTGGCATAACTGGTAGCAAACTCTATTATGGATTGCAACTCTGATTTCTCCATTTATCTTCCAAAAGCTCATAAAGCATAGCCATCTCAATACTCTTTCACCTAAGAACTGGGAAAAAAACACGCAGATGTAAAGAGGCAAAGAACAGATGTCCATTTACATAGACCACATAATCTACTTTGGAGAGAGGGGGAGAGAGTTACAGAGATCTCTCTCCACCCAGAGGCTTACAGCATATATTCCTCACCTGAACCAACCATGTAAGGAGGAGAACATGACTTGCACCTGTAGGATTCTTTTGTCCAATTCTCACTTTGGATTCAGCAGCTAAAAATGGCTCCTCTTCCCCACAAAGAAAGCAGAATAGAATAACAATGTAGAGATAGAGAATGATACGCCTCACATATAGAGAGGCCCCCATGTTACAATGTCTTGTCATTGTATAGCTTAAAGGGAAGTAGAATAGATATGTCTTTTCTAGACTTTTCTAGATTTTTCTAGACTTTCATTCCTACTAGGACATGGGACAGAGGCTACCCTTTTGTCTTTCTCAGAGGGGAAGGGGGTTTTGGAAGTTAAGAAGTGTATCTATTTCCTCCCTTAAATACTGTTAGTTTAATGGATATAATTGGGTTCCATCTTACTTCTGATCATTTTATCATTTCTCAGTGAAAGGAGGATCCCACGTTCTATATCCAAGGCTTGACCCCTTTTCCATTTAATACAAATTTCACAATGAACACAGATAGAAAATAGCAAAGAGACTCATTTATCCAAGTCATCATCAGAAAACAGAAATCAGAGAAAGTATATAACAGAATATATACCAGACAAACAGAATAAAGGAGCTCTCCCATTGGGAGTCAGATAACAGCTCAAGCAAAAGACAGTCTTGGATCTCACCCAAGTGGAAACTCCTTGCAGTCATTAGAGTAACCAGCTGAGATCAGGGACATGATGGAGACTGGTAGCTCCTACCATATCTTCCCAGGGTCTTCCCATTCAGCAGCCTGAGGTTGAATTGGCTTCTTCCATCTTCTCTCTCAAAGATTAGGGTTGGGGTGGGGAATGGAGCACTTCAACATCCACATCTTTTGCTAAAGCTACCTATTTCACACACTCAAACAGAGTGGGTTTCATCCTTGACTATCTTAGAAAATAAAATAAAATCAAGCTTCTCATTTTAGGAAGAAGTCTTAGTTCTTTTAGTGATCCCAGAATACCAGGGACTCTTTCTACATGGTTTAGGAACCTGAGGTAGATTGAAAGTCATCTTATACCTCAGTTGAGAAACCAAACTGTCCTAGATGAAAATTCTTCCATGATTTGTTACATGCATATAGCCATCCTAAACTGGGTCTGAATAAAATGTCTACATGTCTACCATGTTTCTACAAAGGGTACATCAAAATTTATCTGGAGTCCCTGTACCATAGGGAATTCATTTGGGTCCACACAAATTTGCTGTGTGTTTCCAAATCAAAGGGCACCCCCAAAATTTTTAATGGATCTCTGCCACTACAAAGAGAATCCTACTAGTATTGCAAAATCATCCACTAATAGGCCATAACACCAAAGTTGGAAACCAAAGAAAGTAAATTCAAATAAACCTTGAATACAGGTGAAGCTCTCAAGAAAATAGATTACACATTAGGGTTGATTTCTCAGGATTTCTAAGCCAGTAGGCAAAGTTTATCCTATGGATCTACAGTAACTAAAGATGTCATAATAAAGCAGGGAGTCCCTCTCTGTCCAAACACAAAGAAAAAAATATATGAGCCTTTATCAATTAGGTACCAGCATTCAGTCCATATTTCTCATATAGTCACAATATCAAAACATATATAGGATTCAGCGATACAGTAGGGTTTTAGAACTTAAGCATTCACAAAATGCAAACGTCTCCAAAAATTATCTCTAAAGGAATTAGTCTGATCATTGAAGGGTAGAGGGGGTGGGGGTGGGGTAAGGAGGGGAAAGAGAATAACTGGAAAATAAAAGTCTAAAACAAAGGGAGAAAGAATTTGGCAATTTTTCTCTAAAATGTTGGGATTTAACTAGATGGCTTCTGAAATCCCTTCTAACTCTACTCCTATGCAAAAACATCAATCTCTTAGACTAACTTCTATCCCAGAAACTTAATATTTGAGGATCCAGCAAAAATACTTTGGTATGTTACTTGAGGCCTGGTCATATCCCTTTATTTTTAAAGAAGCAAGGAACTAGGAAAATGAATCTGTCAGTCAGTCAACTAACATTTCTTAAGCCCAACACCTAGTGTATTCCAGGCATTGTACATAAACTAGCATGGAACATTTCTGGAGAAGACCATCTTCCAGCAAGATGAATGCTGATGGGTAGATGCCTGGAGCCCTGTTGCCTCAATCCCCAATCTCTAGAGAGTAGTTTGGTCCCTTGTAAATTACAAGGATGTATTCTGGAGAAAACAGGGGGCATAATTAGAGGAATGAGAGTAGCAAAATAACCCTGGGTACAGCATGGTGTGGTAGTGGTGGTGGTGGTAGTGATGATGATGATGATGATTGATGATGATAGCAATTATAGATATTTCCATAGTAATTTAAAATTAGCAAAGGATTTTTATATACGTTATCTCACTTAAAATTTCATTGTAAGTCTGTGAGGTAGATAGTACAGTTTTGCAAAGAAAACTGAGGCAAAGGGAAATGAAGTGACTTATTCAAGATCACATAGCTGGTTTTTGGGGTAAAATCTGAATTCAGGTCTCACTGACTCCAAGTGCCATGCCTCTGTCTTCCAGCTCTATCTAATGCCTAGGGGATGCTTTCTGGGAGATTCAGGAAGTCCTGGGTAGATCATGTTTTCAGGTAATATGAGGAAGGAACAAAGTAGTGATGCATGAAAAGGGTTTCAGACTTAGCATCATAGATGGGCTCATGGGATCATAGCCCTAGAACTGGAAGAAACCTTAGGGGATATCAAGTCTAACACTGTCATTTTAATGATAAGGAAAATGAGGTCCAGGGAAGTGATTTATACACATTCACACAGGTCCCAACCCTAGAACCACAGAGCTAAGTGAGAAGGTCCTGTCAACATTCAAAAGACAATGGTTCAAGTCATTTCAGCTTATAATATTATGGAATCCTGGATTTAAAGATAGAAGTGTTCTAAGAGATTATCCAAGACCCATTTCCCATATTTCATACTACTCTGCTTCACTTTTATTTTTAGTCAAACGGGGCTACTAGTCATCCTTTAGACTTAATACTCCAATTCCTACCAATTAACACCAGTCCAATGCCTTCCCCACTCTGGAATGTACACCTTCCTTATCTCCATCTCTCAGAATTCTTACCTTCCTTCAAGGCTCAGTTCAGGCATCACCTCTTCCATGTAGCATTCCTTGACTCCCCCAGTTGTCACTGTTTTCTATCTTCTGCTACTTTCCTCCTTAAGCTCTCCAATGGAAGGTAAATGACTCTTTGAGGGCAAAGAAATCTCTTTCCTATTTTTGTTGTCTTATTCCCAGTGCCTAAAATAATGCCTTGTACATAGTAGGTAGCTTAGCAAATGTTCGTTCAAATGAATATTACTCCCTGATTTCCTCTGCCCTGCTCTCTATCTCCTATTAACTGCCCCCTTTAACCCAGGAGCTTCTTAATATTTGGGACTGTCTCTTGCTTTTCTTAGCATCCCCAGAGCTTAGCATAATACCTGCCACATAATAGACATTTGATCAATACATTTTCATGTACTGATACTCCCCTTCTAACTCTGGGATCTCAGGCCATGATAGGAGCTGGGTTTTTTTTTCATCTCCATTTGGCCCCCATTCCATGTCGACAATTGAACCAGCATGGGAGAGAAAGAAATTATTATTATTTCATTCCAAATAAGAGATTAGTTGAAAATTTCTTTCCTGTGTGGTCTCAGAGGCCAGAGCTAAACTTGGCTGCCCCATTTGACATTATTACTGCCAGAAAGTAATTTTTTTAAAAGAACTTAAAAGGAGGACATGGGTGATTAAAGTTCTAATAATAAAACTTTCCCAAAGTCAGGGTTAATGAATCTGTAAGTCAGGTAGGAAAAAGACTCGAGTATGGAGAAAACAGTACGTGAAACTGACTTTGGAAGAGAAAGGTATGTCATATAGTCATGTAGGACAAAAGAAGATGGCAATGCTTCTGAGGAACCTTGAGATATGGGGGAAATATCAGTACCTCATTTTACCCAAGAAAGGAATTCATATAATTAAGGATGTTATTTATAAATCAAGGTTTGGCCAAGCAAATTGTGTTTTACATTGATTTATCCATCCAGTTGTTATTTATGCTGCGCATGGTATGGTCAAAGAACTATGCTGAGTACTCTAGGGGCACAAAAAGCTATGAGATGTTGTCCCTGGCCCAACAGAGCTTATAATTTAGTAAGAATTAAGTTATACAAAAGGAACCTGGATTGAGTCTTTCCAGTAAGAGAAAACTCTTTTTACTCTGTAAATAATTGTCTACTTGTTATGCAATGTGCTTGATGTAATAGGAAGACCATCAGATTTGGTACCTGAAGGCCTGAATGTGAGTCTGGGTTCTGCTAACTTGTTTTGCAATGTTGGACAAATTCACTCAACCCTTTCTAAATCTCCATTTCTTTGTCTGCAAAATGACAGGAGGTTGGGCTTTATGATCTCTACGGTTTCTTTTAACTCTAACAGCTAAATTTGCAAGTTCACATATTTGTAAAGGTCACTCACTATGTGTTGTTCTTTCAATTTACATTGCTGTAGTTATTGTGTATATTGTTTTCTTAGCTCTTCTTACTTTACTTTGCATCAGTTCATGTAAGTTTTTCCATCCTTCTCTGTATTCATCATATTTGTTGTTTCCTACAGTACAGTAATCATCTATTATATTCACATATCAGAATTTGATCATCCATCCTCCAACTGGTGGCCCTCTACTGTATTTCCAGTTCATTGTTACCACAAAACAAAATGCTGCTATAACTATTTTAGATATATAGTGACTTTCATTTAGTCATTGGTGTCATTAGCAGTGGGAATCTCTGGGCAAAAGGGTATGGACATTTTGGTCACTTTATTTTTCATAATATAATATTTTTCATGACATTGCTTTCCAGAGTAGTTTTACTAATTCATAGTTCTACCAATAAGTGTGCCTTGCTTTACCTTCAGCAGTGATTTTTCCTATAGTCTGCCATATTTGCCAATTTACTAAGTGTGACATGAAACCTTGGTGTTGTTTTAATTTGTATTCCTCTTATTATTATTATTTATTTGGAATATAAGAATGGGGTCAATTGAGTAAATCGAACAAATTCCTCCATCCCACCTGAAGTAAATAATATAATATTATTCCCTGGTATCATAACCAGATGGGAACTTGTCCTGAGTGAATTAATTTGAGATGTTCCAACTATGAATAATAAAGGCATTGAACAATTTAAATGCCTGTAATGAGACACTGAATGAACAGAGAGTGAGGTTGCACAGACTATTACGATTAGTTAAGAAAATTTGGTGATACTTCGAGGCTTATAGGAATCCAAAAGACTCCAAGTTAGCAAACAGTGGATTAGGAGAGTATTCCAGGTAAGCCCTCTGAGAATTAGTTGCTTGGGGAAGAAGAGAACACGTCCATCTTAGCCTTGGACTTTTCACCTCATCTTTCATCCTTCCCACATACAATATGGCTAGAGATTCAAAGGATCCAGAGCAGGCTCCCTAAATCTGGTTTCTGAAAGATTTTGGATATCCTATTTTCTCCCAGTGACAGCCGCGGCCTATGATAGTGTCTGCATCCAGAGCCAAGGATAGACTAGACACAGATTTACACCTCCGCAAATGGACCCAGAAGAAAAGCCACACCATGCCTAAGGGGAATTTCCTGAGTACCACACAAAGGAAAGAAAAGACACTACTAGTAACTAGGAAGTTACTCCTTTGCCACATGTAGCTTCTATGGTTAAGCCTACTTTCTGTGAAATTTGGTAAGTACTGGTGGGACAGTACCACTGAGTTTTAGGAAGATATTTTGAATCAATTATACCACCTTGGTAAACACGCTTTCTAAAAGCTAATGGAGTCTGGCTGACTAAATGATAACCAACTAATAATCCAGGGGCGGGGGGTGCAGGGAAATGCCTTGGTCTGGGCTCAAGAGCTATAAAGTACCAGAAAAGATACTCCCTCAATACATCAGGGCTATTCCTAGAGTCCTGAGGAAGTATAGTTGCCGTATTCTAGGGACTCAACTCATCCGTGAGTGTGGGAATTGGGTTAGGAATTCCTGAACATGTACGATAAAAATTATTTCACATGATTGATAACACTTTACAATATTTTTGAGAACATTTTGTTCATATCATTGACTATCTCCTGAGGCTATGACTTTGGGTCTTAAATATTTCTGTTATTTGTCTATGTATCTTGGATACCAAACAATTATCAGATATATTTAATAAAAACATAGTTTTCACCAATCACTTCCCTCCTTATCCTAAATGCATTGATTTGTGTGTGTGCAAAAGCTTTTCCATTTCATGAAATAAAAATTATCATTTTATCTTTTGTAATTGTCTCTATCCTTCTCGGGTTAAGAATTGATCTCTTATCCATAGATGAAGAAGAGATTTAGATTTGCTTCTTTTCTGATGTTTAAATAGTGTGATCGTTAATATTCAAGTAGTGATACTATTTGAAATTCTATGTTTATAAGATGGTCTAAGGTAAGGGTTCTTAACCTAGCATCTGTGAACTTGTTTATTTTAATATTTTGAAAAATGTATTTAAATATAATTAGTTTCCTTTGGAATCATATGTATTTTATTTTATGCATTTAAAAACATTATTCTGAGGAGTCTATAGACTTCATCACACTACAAAGGAGTCTACATATAACACACACACACACACACACACACACACACACGAACTCAAGAATCCTTCATATAAGAATAATTTACGCCCTAAAAAGCCTATGTTCTAGTAATGGGAGAGAAGAATTCATGCACTTATATGAGGGTATAGAGAAGATACATGCAGAGTAAACATGGTAACTTTAAGGGAGAATCACTAGCAGCTTGGGGAGGTAGGGAAAGGCCTCCTACAGAAGGTGGTGCCTGAGGTAAGTCTTAAAAGAAGCTAGGAATTTTCAGAAGCAGACATGAGAAGTGTGAGCATTCTTGGCATGGGGGACAATCAAGGTAAAGACAAAGACAGACAAAAGAGATGGAGTTTATTATGTAAGAAGGAACAAGTTGTCAGTATGGCTGCATTGTGGAGTATGTGGAGTGGAGGAATTAATTATGAAGTACTTTACATTCCAAGAGAAGTTTATATTTTATTATATTTTATCCTGAAGGCAATAGAAAGCCTCTATTGTTTGTTGAGTTGAGGGTAATGTGGTAAGAACTATGCTATGGAAAAAAAAGCACTTTGGCAGCTGGTTAGGGGATAATAATTATTGTAAAATAAGGTAAATGATTCGCAACAGCTAGGGTACTGCGAAAGTGATACCAGATAACAGTGGGTGAGACAAAAGAGCTATTAAAAGAAGGCAGAGAAAATTATATAAGCACAGCAGCCCTACAAACATCAATAGTCCCTAGAGCCATTACTATATTACATTAATTAACAGTCACAATGATGTGACTAATGTGAAAGTGTGTTTAATAAGAATGTGTATGTAGAAGCCATGTAAGATTGCATGCTGTCTTGGGGAGGGAGGGGGAGAAAATTTAAAACGTATGAAAGTGATTGTTGAAAATTGAAAACAAAGTAATTAAAAAAAATCATAGTGATATCCTTGAGTAATTAAAAAAAGAAAAAAATGAACATCACATTTTAGGAAGTACAATCAACACAGTGAGAACAAAACTGCCACTTAAACTTCAGCTATCTACAGATTTTACTGATTTAGAATGCTTCTTTCCCTACAATGTCCTACAAATGGTAGATAAGAATGTATCCTAATATTCGAATTCTGTTCTTTCTCTGTCATCAGTCATTATCATGTTTGCTGATCTTAATCCTGGATGAAATTGTTTCCTATGTGTCACAGAGTTAATGGAATCTCAAGGCTTTCTATATCATCACATGGTGAGTTAGGGAATGCTTGATTCAGAGTTAAAACAAAGGGACATGAATCCTGGCTCTCACACTAATTGAGTAACCAAAACTTAAAAGCAGACAATATAAAACTAGGTGAATGAATAACATTTGTTAACTCAGGCTTTCACACACAAAAAAATCATAGTATAGAAAAATAAAATCAAACAATGATATTAACCTCTTAAGTGTCTCTGAAGATCTTGATGACTGGAGCATGGAAATGGAAAACTATTTACAGAACAAACAAAGGGGTACAGAGTACGTTATTTTACATTAAGAATATATATTCATGTGAGGTAATGCAGTGGATAGAGCACCACAGCAGGAGTCAGGAAGACCTGATTTTGAATCTCACCTCAGACACTTGACACTCACTAGTTGTATGAACTTGAGCAAGTCACTTAACCCCAATTGCCTCATCATGGGTCATCTCTAGCCATCTTGATGAATATCTGGTCACTGAATTCAAACGGCTCTGGAGGAGAAGTGAGACTGGTGACCTGCACAGCCCTCCCTCACTCAAAACAAAGTCAAGTGTAAGTCACGTCATTATTCCTCTGATGGCATGGTCTTCTTCGGCAACAAAGGACAAGCACACACACACACACAAACACACACACATTCATGTGAGAAACCAAAAAAAAAAAATGAGGAAGTATTTGGGTGAGTATTAATCACTGGAGACACAAGAGGTATTTTGGTAGAGGAAACTATAAGACCTCCCAGCCAGAAGGATGCAATGAATAAAATTAGGGAAATGAAAACTTGTCACTGGAGCATGGTATGGTATTGTGGTAGTCCAGAAAAACTCTGATTCCCTGGGTCTAATCTTTGTTTCATTAGCTTATCTTTATTCTATATAATCCTCCTCCTACTTATTACTCTACCCCCTTTTTTTTAAGTCTTCTATGCTTAAAAGCTCCCATTCTAGAAACTCCATATCCCACCCATATTTCCTTTGGCATTTCCCTTTCCTGTGGTATCAGAGATAGAACATACATATTTCAATTAACTCTACTCCTCCCTTTAAAAGCCTTCACTACTGACTATATCGGTGAACTACCTTATTGGTGGAGGAACAGTAATCAGATATTTTTCATGTTAAACAAGGAAGAATAAGAAGAGCCTACTTCAATCATGTTGCCAGATCCAGATGGTGTCCTCATTTGGGATCACTGCTCTCCTTTCTCCTCTTGCTGTGATCCTAATATATTTGAAACCTGGTGATTCTGCTTCTCTGGTTAGCTGAGCTTGACGATGATTTGATACTTCAAATGAGAAAATAGTGAGAGTAATTGGTATTTTACACATGATTCTAGAAAATTAAGAGGCTTTTTTTAAAATAGAAAACATGGAAACCATAGAATAGGCCATTACATTTCTGTGACAAGCAAGGAGAGGAAGTTTGCCTGCACATACCCTGGATTCTGGAATATTAGGTTTCATCCTCTTCAGAGAAAATATTGGTAAGAACTCATAGATTAAAACTTTAAGAAGTCAAGTATGCCAAAGAGTGAGGGGGATTCTCTCAAGAATGAAATTCTTATCATACAAACAATAATTATTTTATTTGATGAGGAGAAGAAAAAGGGGTACTGACTGAAAAAGTCAAGGTGAAAATAAAGGAAATTCATCAACTAACATATTTAAAAAGACATATACAAAAGGGGAATCAAGGACAAATATTGAGAATGGAAACAGAGACAGACAGAGTCAAGGAGAGAGAACAAGAGATAGAGATTGAGAGAAGCAGAGAAAGCTAGGGACAGAAATGGAGGGATAGAAAGACAGAGAGTAAGAGTGAATGTGTGTGTGTGTGTGTTGGGGTGTGTGTGAGAGAGAAGAAGAATGAGGAGAAGGAGAAGAATAAGAAGAGGAAAAAGAAGAAGGAGAAGGAGGAGGAAGAGGTTGCATATATCTTATCTAGGGTTCATAGGGAGCCACTGAATATTTTTGAACAGGAGAGTGATATGGTCAGACTTGTACTTTAAAAACACCAATTTGGTAGCCATGTATGTGGAAGATGGATTGGAGAGGCTGAATTATAAAACTATTTTAATAGTGTAAGAGAAAGGTAATAAGGGTTATATTCAGAGTAGTTGTGGTATAATTAGAAAACAATTCAGTGATTCATTTACTTACCTACTGAGTCATGAGCTCCACTGGGAACTTTTGGCAAAATGGTTGAGTGTGGGGGAGTCCAGTGGAACTGAGTGAGAGAGAAGTGCAGGGTCTGTAGTAGCAGCAGCCACCACTTCTGAGGTTATCAGCTAGCAAACTAAATGTTTGAAAGTCCCCTACATGAACTTCAAGGAGCCACGATGGTGGAGTAAACTGTATATACTCTCACCCTCCCCTTGCAGACCTTGAAAAACCCAGAGAATATTTTCCCAGGAAAACTCCTAGAAGAGTGAGCCAGCAGAAGGGGTACAGCAATCTTTCAGCTCAGGAGGCTAAGGAGATTGATGAGAAGAGTCCCTCTTGATGTGGTTGAAGGGGACCAGTGAAGGACCAGAGGCATCCCAGCAAGCCCCACCTCAGTGGATCAACAGGAGATCCTGAGCCTCAGGGGCGTGGAACTGCCAAGTGCCAAAATCAGGCATGCTGCCTTAGCACAGCCAGGGGAACTGATTAAACACCAGTGAAGATGGGGGTTCACCCGTCACTGAACCTGCCTGTACTCTAGCTCAGCCCTAGGGGAGGAGGAGACCTCCTGTGGCCAGAACACCACTCCCCCACACCTCACATAGTCAGTTTCAGTGTAACCCCAGGGAAACTCAGAAAGACTTCACCTAATCTCAGCCTTGGCACATACCAGTCAGCTCAGAACCAGGTAAGCTGCACCATTATATAGCTTCTAGCTAAAAGAACCAGAGGCCACACCACACAAAGCCAATAACCAGGACTCAAGCTCACAGCACAAGAAATGTGGGACAGAGACCCCAGAAAAAAAGCCAGGGAAAAAAGCAATCACCATGAGCAAGAAGCAAATCAGAAAAGCAAAGACCATAAATCTTACTACAGGGACAGGGAAGATAAAAATATGAATTCAGAAGAGGACAGCATTGACAATATATTCACATTTGAAACCTCAAAAGGGAATATGAACTGGTCTCAAGCCCAAAAAACATTCTTGGAAGAGCTCAAGAAGGATTTTAAAAGGCAAATTAGAGAGGTAGAAAAAATTGATCAATGATTTTAAAAATACAATTGACAAAATGAAAAAAATCACTAAAGAGAACAACACCTTAAAAGTAAAATTGGCCAAATGGATAAGGAGGAACAAAACCTAACTGGGAAAATTGCACAAATGGAAAAGGAAGTACAAAAGCTAACTGAAAAAAAAAACAATTTGCTAAAAATTAGAATTGGACAAGTAGAAGCTAATGACTCTATGAGACAGCAAGAATCAGTCAAACAAAATCTAAAGAATGAAAGAATAGAAAAAAACGTAAAATATCTCATTGAAAAAACAACCAACGTGGAATAGATCCAAAAGAAAAAATATCTCAGAATTATTGGTCTACTGGACAGCCATGATGAAAAAAGGGCTTAGAAAATATCTTCAAAGAACTCATCAATGAAAACTGCCCTGAGGTCCTAGACCCACAGGGTGAAATAGTCATCAAAAGAGTCCACCAATCACTTTCTGAAAGAGATTCCAAATTGAAAACACCAAGGAATATTGTTTCCAAATTTTAGAACTATCAGGTTGAGAAGAAAATACTGCAAGCAGCCAGAAAGAAACAATTTAGATATTAAGGAACTACAGTCAGGATCACATAGGACCTTGCAGCTTCTACATTAAAAGATCAGAGAGATTGGAATATGATGTTCCATAAGGCAAAGGAGCTTGGACAACAACTGAAGATCAATTACTCAGCAAAATTGTGCATAATATTTCAGGCAAGGGGATGGACATTCAATGTAATAAGGTATTTCCAGACCTTCCTGATGAAAAGACCAGAGCTCAATAGAAAATTTGATCTTCAAATATAATATTCAAGAGATGCACAAAAAGATAAACAGGAGAAAAAAAACTCATTATTCAATATGGGCAAACTGTTTATATCCCTAAATGGGAGGATGACACTTGTTAATCTTGAGAACTGTATATTTAACATTTAACAGGAATATTCATAGGTAGAAGGAGTGGGTATAAATTAATAGATATGATGATAAAATGTAATTAAAGTGTGTGAATGGATTGCAATGGGAGAAAAAGAAAGGAGGAAGCAGAAAAGGGTAAATTATATCACATGAAGAGACACAAAAACATTATAGAAGAGGGATATGAGGGAGAGAGATGAGCATCGTTTGAGCTTTACTCTCATCAGATTTGCTTCAGGAGGGAACAACATACGCAATTAAGTACAGAAATATAACTTGCCCTACAGTCAGTAGGAGGGGAAAGGGGGCAGAAAAGGGAGGTAGTGGTTAGAAGGGAGAGAAGAAGTAGAAAGGGAAAAGGGAAAGAAAAGGGAGGTGGGCTGACAGAAGGGAGGGAAGATTGAGGGAGGTGGTGGTCAATAGTAAAACTATTTTGAGGAGGGGAAGGAAGGGAGAAATAAAATAAACAGGGGAAGGGGAAATAGGATAGAGAGAAAGACAAATAGCAATCATAACTGTGAACATGAATGGAATGAACTCTCTCATGAAACAGAGGCAGATAGAAGAATAGATTGAAAATCATAATCCTACAATATGTTGTTTACAGGAAACACATTTGAAACAGGGGGATACATACAGGGTAAAGGTAAAAGGTTGGAGTAGAATAGATGCAAAAATTTTAAATAAGATATTAGCAAAAAGATCATAGCAATTATCACAAGAATAATTTATTTTAATCAGGTAGTATTTATACCAGGAATGCAGGACTAGTTCAACATTAGCAAAACTATCAACATTATTGATCATATCACCAACAAAACTAACAGGAACCATATGACCATCTCAATAAATGCAGAAAAAGCTTTTGACAAAATACAACGCTGATTCCCACTGGAGAGTATGGGGATAAATAGAGTCTTCCTTAAAATAATCAGCAGCATCTACCTAAAACCATCAGCAATCATTATATGTAATGGGGACAGGCTAGATGCATTTCTAACAAGAACTGGGGTGAAACAAGGATGTCTATTATCACTACTGTTATTCAATATGGTACTAACAATGTTAGCTTTACCAAAAAGAGAAGAAAAAGAAATGGAGGAAATTAGAAAAGGCAAATAAGAAACTAAGTTATCACTCTTTACAGATGATATGATGATATACTTAGAGAATCCTAGAGAATCAAGTAAAATACTACTTGAAATAATAAACAACTTTGACAAAGTTACAGGATACAAAATAAACTCACATAAATTATCTGCATTCCTATATATTATTAGCAAAGCCCAATAGCAAGAGATAGAAAGAAAATCCCATTTAAAGTTGCTGCAGACCCTATAAAATATTTGGTGTTCTACCTGCCAAAAAAAAAGCCCAGGGACTATATGAACATAATTATAAAACACTTTTCACACAAATATAGTTAGATCTAAATAACTGTAGAAACAACAGTTGCTTGTGGTAGGCTGAGCTAATATAATAAAATGATAATTCTACTGAAATTAATTTACTTATTCAGTACCATACAAAACTACCAAAAATGGTTTTATAGAGTTAGAAAAAATTATATTGAAATTCATCAGGAAAAACAAAAGATCCAGAATATCAAGGGAATTAATGAAAAGAAATGTTAGGGAAGGTGATCTAACCATACTAGATCTAAAATTGTACAGTAAAATAGCAATCATCAAAACCACTTGGTATTAACTAAGAAATAGAGGGGTAGATCAGGGAAATAGGTCAGATATATAAGACACAGTAATCAGTGATTATAGCAGTCTACTGTTTGATAAACCCAAGGACCCCGGCTTCTAAGAACTCACTGTTTGATAAAAACTGCTGGGAAAACTGGAAAATAGAGTGATGGGAAATGGACATCAATCAATGCCTGACACTATATACCAGAATGAAGTCCAAATGGGTATAAGAACTAACTACAAAAATGGGTACAGATTTAAGTATAAAGGCTGATACTATAAAAAAATTAGGGGAGAAAAAAGTAGTTTATTTGTCAGATTTATGGACAATGGAGAAATTTATGACCAAACTAGATATAGAGAATGTTATAAAAGGCAAAATACATAATTCTGATTATATTAAATTAAAAAGTTTTTGCACAAGCAAAGCCAATGTAATCAAGATTAGGAGGGAAGCAGAAAACTGGGAAAGAATTTTTACAACTAGTGTCTGTGATAAAGGCCTCATTTCTAAAGTATATAGAGAACTGAGTGTAATGGGAGCTAAAAATCTTCCCTACCTATTGATAGGTCTCAAATGGGGCTATTAAGGAAGGCTTGATTAGGAGAGATATGTTTTGTATGGGGGCCCACACTTTTTCCTGATTGCTGATGAGGAACTGAGTCATGAGGGGTCATGCCCTCTGGCTCTGAAAGGAGTATATATGCGTTCTGAAGTGAGGTTTTACTTTGGGGCTTAGTTTTGCTAGAAGGTTCCTGTGCCAGATGAGACTCTGTGCAGCTCTAAACTATGCAGTTTAAAGAAGCCTCCCAACTTTGAAAACCCAGATGTTGGTGCTTCTCTCAGACAGTTGGAAGCCCTGTCTGATGGTCTTGCTTTATTTTCTCTGGTATATATATATATACATATATATATATATATATATATGTATATATATATGTATATATGTATGTATGTATATATATGTATATATGTATGTATGTATGTATATGTGATTAAAGTGATTATTGACCTCTCAATTTCCTTTCCCTTTAGAAAAGCAGATCTAAGAACCTGTGCTACAGGCCCTCCTGTGTATTCCAGGGTACTTACTGCTACACTCAGTCAAATTTACAAGAATACAAATATTTCCCCAACTGACAAATGGTCAAAGGATTTGATCAGGAAGTTTTCAGAGGAAGAAATTAAAGCTATCTCTAGTCATATGACAAAATGTTCTAAATCACTATTGATTACAGAGATGCAAATCAAAACAATTCTGAAGTACCACATCACACCTATCAAATTGGCTAACATGACAAAATAGAAAATGATACATGTTGGAGAAGATGTGGGAGAGGTAGAATACTAATTCATTGTTGGTTGAGCTGTGAGTTGATCCAACCATTCTGGAAAGCAATTTGAAACTATGCCCAAAGGGCAATAAAAATGTGCATATCCTTTGACTCAGCAATATTACTTCTAGGGCTGTATTCCAAAGAGATCACAAATATGGGAAAAGAATCCACATGTACAAAAGTATTTGTAGCAGCTCTTTTTGTGGTGGCCAAGGATTAGAATGTCAGGGGATGCGTATCAATTGGGGAACGACTGAACAAGTTGTGGTATATGGATGCAATAAAATACTATTGTGCTCTAAGAAATGACAAACAAGTGGACTTCAGCAAAACCTGAAAAGACTTATATAATCTGCTTCTGAGTGAAGTGAGCAGAGCCAGGAGAACATTATACACAAGTGACAGCCACAGTGTGTGCAGACTGCAATGCAAGGACTTAAAACAAAAGACTCATGATGCAAAAATGTCATCCACATTCAAAGAAAGTACTTTGGAGTGAGACCACAGAATGAAGACTATTTTCTCTTTTGTCATGTTTTGTTTTTCTCATGGTTTCTCCCATTCGTTTTAATTCTTCTCTGCAACATGACTAATGTGAAAATGTGTTTAATAAGAATATATGTGTAGAACCCATATACAGTTGCATGCCATCTTAGGGAGAGAGGGGGAGAAAATTTAAAACTTATAGAAGTGATTATTGAAAACTAAAAACAAGTTAATTAAAAAAAATTTTAAATGGTTCAGTGTGAAGTCATATCTAAGTTCAAATTCTCTTCATCATAGCAACACAGAAAGAAATGAACCAAATAAAATAAAAGAACATAAAAAGGAAAAGGAATAAATCCCTCAGAATGAAAAGAATAGAATGAAAAAATGAGTCAACAATGAAGAGGTCCCCCAAATATTGAATAAATATCATGATGTAAAATAAATTGAAGTAAAACTCCATGATAATACTAAGTATTATAGTAATTACATTTATATCATAAAAAATTAGGATACAAGAATTCCAAGTACATGCAAAGTGTGTTACATGTTCAATAAAAAAGAGGGGAAAATAAGGAATGAAATTGGGACTTTCCAAGGGAAATTTTTAAAGATAAACAAGTAAAGTAACTGTTTAGAATTAATGGTGGGAAATTTTTCAAAGCATTAGACATGCTGAAAGGGAGATTTGTAGATTCAAAAACACAAAACTGGGAGAAGGGCTATCAGAACAATTATGATTAGATCTCTTCAAGGCACAGAATTGCCCTTGAAAACAAAATATGATGAAACAACCTTAGAAATTAATGGTGTCTCAGAAAAAGAAAGTCACCCTCATAGACAAAACAAGATAAATAATCTTTCAGGAGTTCATGAGAGAAAATTGTCCACAAATATTGGGAAAATATCTTAGTTCCATGAAAGTACAAGGACTTTAAAATTCTGTCTTTGTATCCAGTGCCTAGCCTATTACTTTGCACCGTAGTGCAAATGCCTGTGGATTTTGATGGATTGAATGAAAGTGTAAATTATTACCATAAATGGGAAACCAACAGAGAGTAGCCCCAAGTTTAACTTATCCAGAAATGTAGTTACTAAGTTTCAGTACTTCAATATTAAAGAAACTTTGAGGCAGCCAGGAAACCTTTCAAAAAGGAAGGAAAAAATACTCTGTCATAAGACCATTCCTCAGCCACATGCACAAAAAAGAAAGGAAAAGACTGGGATTTGATACTCCTAAAAACAAAGTAAATCACTTTATGTACCAAATAATATATCTTACAAAGCTGAGTGTTACCATCAAGGAAAGAAAAGATGCATTTTCAGCAGGAAGGAGGATTTTTAATCATTCCAACTGAAGAAAACAGAATTGAATAAGGTATTTGATATGAATATTCAACAAGCAAAAAATAAGGCTTTAAGAAGGGAAGTCCATATTACAAGAAAATACCAATCAGATTAATCATTGTTTTAATGCTACAAGGAAGAGACAAACCTTGTGTCTTTTAGAAGTCTTATCTTGTTTGAGATTCATTGAAAGAACAAGGAAAGAACATTTATGGTTTGAAACTTATAAAAGGGATCAAATAGGAGTATCTTGGAGTAGGGGAAAGTGAGAACAAAGAATAATTGAATTAATATTGCTAGGAATATGCCTCAAGTTAATCCCCACTCCACTTCATCAACTACTCAGTTATCAAATTGATCTTCCTAAAGCACGGGACTGACTGTGTCACACTCCTATTCAGTAAAATCCAATGGCTTCCTAATGCTTTCAGGATCAAAATTTTAAAATCTTACATTTGAATTTTAAAGGTCTTCACAACTTGACTCATCCTCCCTTTTCAGGCTTCTTTGAGTTCACCTACTTTTCTGCACTCTGTGATTTAATGAACCAGGTCACTTAACTGTTCCTTACATAAAATGCACTATTTTCCAACCCTGGACATTGAGACTGGTTGTCCCCTTGACTGGAATGCTTCCCTTCTCATCTCTGCCTTCTGGTTTGTCTCAGTTCTTTCAGGTTTCTTCAAAAACTCCTCTTCTGTAAGCAATCTTTCTCTATCACCCTCTAAGATTATCTCCAAGTTATCTAAATCTTATTTGTGTATAGCTTTTTAAAAAAATTCCTATTGCCTTTCCCATTATACTGTGAACTCTTTGAGAGTAGGGTTTTTTTTTTTTACTTCCTTCATATATATATATATATATTTGTGAGAATGTATACAAAGATTGTAAGGGGAATATTTTATGACTATTATTTTAATAATGTTATCTTAATAAATGCCTTTTCTGAGAACTAATGATTCTACTGCATTTTTAATAATGAGAAATATCTTTGAGGACTTGTGAGGTATAGTGTTCATGATCACAGAGTTATCCTAGACTCTGAGTTAGCAGTTTCCCTCTGAGGACCCAACTCTTGGATATGATAACAAGTTAATAGAGTATCTCAAAAGGAGGGGGACGGGTACTACATGTACAAAGGAATTATTCACTTTTAGAAAATTGAACTTATATCAGACATAGCAGGATAGTTCAACATTAGGAAAAAATAGCATAATTAATCATATACTCCAAACCACATAATTATACATAGATAAAAAAAGAAAAAGCGCTGAAAAATATATAGTTCTTGCTAAAAATCTTAAAAAGAAAGGAAATAATTGAAACATTTTCTAATTATGCTTAGAAGTCTCAATCTAGAAACAAACATACTAGCATTATTCCTTGTAGAGAAAGACTAAACATTTTCTCAGTAAAATAAGAGATGAAATAAATATTTACCCTCTCTCTACTATTATCTTATCCAGTACCTGAAATATTACCTATACCAATAAACTTGGGGGGAAGGGAAGGAAATTAAGAGAGAAATTAAGATACATCGGCAGATACATCAACAAAGGGCTTCACATGTATTTTCAGACAATACTCTTTTTAAACTAGAAAACTCTAGCCCAGATAATAAATGAAAGAAACTATTTGAAACAATTAATAACATCAACAAAGGATATTTCAAAATAAATCTACAAAAGTATACCAGCATCTTTACATATTCATGTATATTCTTTCAAGATGAAAAAATATAGAAAGAAAAATATAGCAATAGTCACACACAGGACTTAAATAAATACACTATAAAACAATGGTTATAAAAACAGAGATATAAATAATTGATAAGGCATTCATTGTTCATGATTGGATTGTACTAATATAATAAAAATGATGATAATACTAAAATTGTCTATACCTTTAAATTATTCCAATGAGATTACTGAGTAATTTATAAAACTAGAAAAAATGTAAGAATTAATCTATGATTTAATATGTTCATGAATTTCTGATTTAATATGTATTTTCTCCCTCAATAGTTCAGATTGTAAACTATCCATTCCATTTTAACTTATGCGAATCTTCCTTTTTTTTCTATAAATCTTCATATGAGAGATATCCAATGTGCTGGCATTTTCTTATAGATCTCTTGACACTGAGTGAATGGCAGTGGAGTATGTTAACTGTCCAATAGCTATTACTTGCTGACAAATAGACTATCTGCCTCTTTTTCTTGCTCTATATTTCTCTTAGGATATCATGTACATTTTTTTCTTCAGTATAATTCTTCATCCCAGGAGAAAACTGCCTGCTATTTTCCTTAAGTATAGATCTAACCATGTCACTCTCCAATTCGTTAACTCCATGGCTCCTTCTTTTCTCTAGAATAAAATATAAACTTCTTTATTTGATTTTTCAAGCCCTTCACAACCTTGCCCCTATCCTATATTTCTAGTCTTATGTGATACTATTCAAGTTTCCACACTCTATAATCTAGTCAAACTGACTTTATTTCTCATACATGACATCTCCTATCACCAAGTATTTGAAATAGAATGAATTAAATAAGCATTTATATAACTTGTAACTGGAACCTAGAGCCCAAAGTAAAATAACAAGTTAATACATAACAATAAGACAGTTTGGCAAATAACACTATCAAAGTAATTATAAATTGTAAAAATGACAGTTATAAAGTGATTTTTTTCATATATTGTTTTCATAAGTACTCACAAAAATCTTGTAAGTGTAGTTAATATAAAAATGGAGAAATAGGTCTAATAGTGCCTAAAGTCACACCCCTAATATGCAATAGAAACAAAGAGTGAATCTAGCTCTTCTGATTCCAAGGACAAAAGAAGATTCTAACATATGACACTATTTAATGAACATGACAATTAAAATAATGGTGAATTTATGGCAGAAATTCATCAGAAGGCATTTGCCTATGTGTATATGTATATACATTGCATGGTGAATAATATCCCTGTCCTATATCTATGAGGAAAGAATTTTTGATTGTAGTGATTATGGTTAAGTTGAAACTGCCCAACACCAATACAAGTATTCATGAGTCCTTATCTCTAGAAGTTCTGCTGGCTCAGCTATTATTTTGCTAATCATATTTTAAAATGGTTTGCCTTTTCTTCAAAGGAATCTGGCTTGTCTTCTCTTTGTAAGTTGGATAGGGTTAATGAGCATGGGAATATGTACAACTGAGTTGCTTGAAAACCACAAAAACTGGGTGGTGGTAGTGAAGTGGCAGAGGCAAGATGGCAGAGAAAAGCCAGGAAGTTGCCTGAGCTCTCCCCAGTTTCCCTTGGAAACAACATCAAATCAAGCCTCTAAATGGATTCTGGAGCTACAGAACTTTCAAAAAAAGTTGGAGTGAAACAGTTTTTTAGCTTAAGATGACTTCGAAGGACTTCAGGAAAGGTCTGTCTCACTTGGGTAAAAGGGATGCTCTGCCCAGCACAGATGGTGTCTAGAAAAGCCAGCAGTGCAGTGAGCAAACTGCTGGCACCTGAGGTCCCAGCACAAAAAACTAGTGATCAGGTCCCTGGCCCCCAGCACAAGAAGTTTTGGACAGTGCTTCTTGTGCCCCAGGAGCAGATCTCAACTTTAAAAGCTGTGAAATAGGGAAAAATATGAGCAAGAAACAATAAAGAACCTGCACCATAGAGAATTTCTATAGAGACAGAGGAGATCAAAAAACAAACTTTAAAAAGGATAACAATGTCACAATGCTTATATGTAAAACCTCAAAGGGGAACATGAATTATTGTCAAGCCCAAAAAGTCTTCTTGGAGGAGCTTAAAAAGGATTTTAAAAGTCAAATAAGAAAGGTTTCCTACATGGCCATACTTATTCCAAGTATCTCTCCTTCTTCCCCTCCCAGAGAGCCATGCCATATGACAAATAGTATTATTTTTTTAGAGAGGAAAAAAATATCAGCACGACTGATCAATATATTGGGCAATATGTAACACATTTGACCCTCCCACTTCCACAAAGGGATAGGCTGGGGTTGTCCTCTTGTCTATCTTCTTTTAAGTCCTGCTTTTGACTTTAGGATTTTGTTACACATACTTTTGACTTTTTAGCTTGCAGTTCTTTCCATTTACATTATTGAAGTCACTGTGCATATACTGACTCCAGTAATCCTTTTTAAGAACAAAAAAATAATAAAAGGGGAGGAAATTCAGCAAAACTTACCAACATATTTAAAAAGTTTGTATTGCGTGTAATTCCACACCAATAGTCTCCTATGTAAAGAAGCATGGGATTTATCTTCCCACATCTCTTTTATTGGGGCTAAGCTCAGTCATCATTTCACAGTATTCAGTTTCAGTGTCCCGTTGCAGTTCTTTTCCATTTGCATTGTTGAAGATGCTGTCCTTGTTCTACTTACTTCACTTTGCTTCAATTCATATAAATCTTCCCTTTCTTCTCTGTAGTCATCATAATCATTGTCTCTTATTGCATAAAAAGATTTTATTACATGGATATATCACAATTTGTTTATCCTCTCTCCAATTAATAGGTATTTAATTCATTTCCAGTTCTTTGCTACTACAAAAACTTCTGTTCTATAGATTTTGGTAGACAGGAGGCAGTGGAATCTTTGGGGGAAGTATATGGGCAGTGAACTACTTTCCTCAAACCATTCCAATTTGCTCTTTGGAACTTTCAGAACAATCAGCAGTGAATGCCTTATTTGTACAACTCTGCCAAAATAGAAACTTCCATCTTTTGTCATTGTATCCCTCTACCCTTTCCTCACCAAAAAAAAAAAAAAAAAAAAATTACATTCTTGGCTAGCTGCATTGATCAAATTAACTGAATAATTTATTACTAGCAAACAAATATTATTTATGAGTCAATCCTGTCATTCAGTATGCAGGAATTTTTCAAAACTAATGATACATTTTCAATCCTATTGCTCTCCCGAAAAATATTCTCTAATGATATTTTAGTGAAAGTTAAAAAAACATATGCACATTAATAAATTATTTGAAATATTATTTAGCATGTCTTTATCATAATTTTAAGTTTTATTTTTATGTATTTTGTAATGTGTGCAATAAATAATAAAGTAGTACATAAAATTATAAATAAATATACTTGTATTGGAAGTGTACCATAAATTGTTTTCTAGTGATAGAGATGAACAATCGAAAAATTTAGAGGCCAGTGTTCTGGTCAACTAAGTTCGTTGTAATATACTTTGTTTGACACTAAATGTCCTAATAAGCTAAGCCCTGGGAAGAACTCAAATTGAAATCCAGTCGCTATATGAACCAGATCTGTTGTGCAAAGTAGGAAAGAAATGGGGTCATGGAAGCATAAGTAACAGATGGACAAATAAATAACAGGTGTTTCTCCATGCATTCTGTGATTTGTTTATCGGCCTGCATTGGCTTTTTCTAGCAAAACTTCATCTTTCAGTGTACGACTCATCAAAGCCTTCCTGCATTATACCCCAAAATTAAACAGCCTTTCCAAGTACCTAAGCAGAGCTTTAAAGTACCTCCATGCTTGCTTAATGATATCTCAGCCCCATCTCTAGTACGTCTTCTGCAAATGCTACATAAATACAAGTTTAATTTGGGCTCAGGAGAGCAATCGGGATTTCAGAGCTTTTCGTCCATATCAGAGGGGATTGGCTGGGATCTTGGATTAAGATCTTCTAAGGAACATGTAAAACTGAGTCCTTAACTAATAAACCAATGACATATTTCCAGGCACTTACCAGGTAGATGGAGAACAGATTCTCTACATATCCAGAAGACAAAAAGAGTTCGGACGACGACACTCACAGAATGGTCATGCACATGTCAGTTTTTGAAATCCTATAGGGATTTTTCTCCTTAGGTTTTGCCAACATGAATGCTAATCCAACTGGTTGAAAGGTGAAAATGCTGATCAAACAACTAAGAATTTTGGGGGTTCTACATAATCCTGAAACATTGTTCTAGTGCTTCTTTTACTTCCCCTCTGAAATGATTAATGCATTTGATCTCATGTTACTAGATACAGATTTGTGATAATAATAGATATTATTATTGTTTTTGTTAGCATCTATATTGCATTTTAAAGTTTATATGTTATCTCATTTGATTCTCACAACAGCTCTGTGAGATGTGATTATTGTCCCCATTTTACAGATGAAGAAACTGTGAGTGCCATGAAATGACTTGCCCAAGGTCACATATCTAATATCTGAGGCAGTGATGTGACAGAGGTTACTCAAATAGGCTTGAAAAAGCAAATTGTTACATTTCCAGTGTGAGTACTTACAACTCAGATAAATCAAGGTTTGATTCATTATTTTATGGAATGTTTAGACGTAAGAAAGCATAGAGAAAACGTTAATGACACAGATTAAATTTAAAAGTGTATTATATGCACATTTCCCACTGGAGAACAGTTTTTAGATATTTACTAACCTTTTAGTCTGAGGTAGGATTTGAATTCATCTTTCTTTCTGACTTCAAATTAAACATTTTCCCCTGATGTACCACTTAGCTGAATCTGATGTTTCTATAAGATGCCAAAACAATTGACCAATTTCATTCTCAGAGTGGAGAGGGGTGTAAATTTTGAAGAAAACAACTGACAGTCAAGTAACAGTCAAACTGATTAGGGAGCATGATCACTGATTGTCCTTGATGAAAGCGTTACTACAACATGGGTAGTATTGTATAAAGAGGACTAGCTCCTTTGTGATAAAGGTGAACTGGGTTTGCATCCTGGCTGGGATTGTGAGCATAGGCAATTCCCCCACCTCTATGAGCATCTGTTTTTTCATCTGTAAAATACGAGTTATAGTATCTGCACTACTTATATCATCACAATTATTGTGATGAAAGAGAACACTTATAAATATGCAAATGTCTTTCTAGATAATTTAATGATGGGAGAAGTGTCTGAATCCTTGAGGCTGTGAGACGCCCCTGAGGATTTCAAATTTCCTCTATACAATACTATACAACTGTAAAAATGAAAAGCTCATTTATCCACTTATTTCCAAATATGCAGATGTTTTGTACCTTATAGGTGAAATATCCAGACATTTGAATGAATAGTGCAGGCTGAAGTTTGCCATTGTGTATACACAGCCACAATCACACCTTGGTAATAAAACTCTGTCTATAGAATGCCAAAATGAGCCACAGAAAAGTAGAAAATTCAATCCATCAACTAGGTCAGGGTGAGGTGACCTCGAGGCCAAGTTTTTCAAAACTCCAAGCTTTACAAAACAAATCCTTTTATTAAAGGGATTTGTTTAGTGAAGTTTGGATTCAGTTAAAGGGTCTCACTTGAGGACCTAGAGGGCTACATGTGGCCTTGAGGCCACAAGTTCCCCACCCCTGAACTTGGTGTTTGATTAGCGTAACAATGGATTTAACTTGTGTATTTTATCACTCCTCATTCCTACTTCACTCCACTACTCAAAAATGACCGGGTGTTTGAATGCCATGTAGACATGATTGGGGTGAAGTGATTCATTTCAAGACAGGAAGACTGAAAGTCAGGGTTGTATTTGATCTTGAAAGACCAAGGGATTATGCTCCTCCCTTCCCATACTTCCAGTTGGTCTTGTGTAGTGAGAATAAAAACAATATGGCTTTTAAGTGAGTAATTTGGGGTGGAACTCTTGCTTATTGCCCCAGCTGTGCAGTCCTCAAAGGTGGGGCGGGCAGGACATGTCTGGTATAATCACATCCCAGTGGCAATTCTAACCTTCACAGAGGTGCTCCTTGTGCCTGCCCAGTAGTGGTTTGGCAGATGTTCCATGAATTCTCTCTGCCAAAGGTTATGGCTAGTGAGTTATTTTCAACTTTGGCCTATTAAGACAAGAAGAGAGGGAAAATATGGGCACTAGGCAATAGAAAAAGTTGTTCTTTCTATGTCTGCCTGGGACAGACTACATAAAACACAAGTGAATTCAACCCTTTTGTCTCATTCAGGAAAAAACCAATCATCAGTCACAAACAGGAGAGACAGAATGAACAGGAAACCAGAACAGAGGCGAAAGGTATGGCTGGGTTTTGAGAACAGCAGCTTGGCCATACCAAGATTCAAGGAGCAGGCAAGTTCAAGGGCTGAAAAAACTAGGTATTCACATAGGCCTCTGCTTTACAAAAAGTCCATGTATATTTTGGCTGATTCATCACAACGAGTTAAATAGGTATCTTTTTGAGTCCGGTGTTAAACTCCATCCTCCTTACACTGAAAGAACTTCAGCTGCTGCTGGTGGTCCCACATGGAAAACAGCTGTGTTGGAGCAGCAGCAGATGCTAATTTACTCCCAAGTACTAAAAGCAATGAAACTCGGAAGAGGAATATGTTTATTAAGGGAAAGAAGATCCATCCCAACACACTTCAATGTCACAAATTTCATAATCAGAATTAGAAAAAATGAAGAAGCCCTAGGGATGAATTCTGGGATCTGGGGTGCAGATTCCTTCAGTAGTGTATTCTCTTCCTGCTTTTTAGTTGAGGCAACCTTGAATCCCAAGTCCATGAAGGGGTTCCTGCTAGTTATCTTCAGACACTTCTTTACCCAGGGACAGAAAAGCGGTATTGTGACTTAAGCCTGGGTATCACCTTGGTAGGCAGCATTATTTAACATAAAGAGGAATGGATGTGGAGTCTGAGGACTTAGGTTTGCACTACTATTCTGCTACTCATGTAACTTTGGGCAAATTACTTTGTCCCATGGGACCTCAGTTTCTGTTATCTGAAAAATGAGGATATTTCCCCTGACTCTCCCTAGTGGCTTAAATTCACTTTGCTAAAAAGGTCCAGCCTGTTCCTTACCACCACCCCCAGAAGATTTGTAAATGAAATATCCCAGTACTGCTTTGTACTAGAAAAGAGAATTCAGTAGAACACCTCAAATTGTCTTTCTCTTGTGCAGTAGTTATATGATGCAATAAATAGAGCTCTGGACCTGGGGTCAGGAAGACCTAAGTTCAGAGCCAACCTCAGACACTAGCTGTGTGACCACGAGCAAGTCACAAAAACCTTCATCTGCCTCCGCTTCCTCAACTGTAAATTGAGGATAGTAACTTGCACCTACCTCCCAGGATTGTTGTGAGATTAAACAATATGATCTTTGTAAAACACTTAGCGCAGTGCCTGGCACATTGTAGAGACCTAATCAATATTTCCTTCCTTCTAGCGAATCTTGACCCTTTCATAGGTAAAATAACAATAATATTAATAATAATGATAGATGACATTCATACAGTTCTATAAGGTTTGCAAGGTATTACATGATTATATGTGATCTATAAATCAGATTTATATATTTATATAACATATATGTATAAAATATAAGATTTACATACAAATATGTATATATTTATTTATACACATATATATACATACAGATATATGTATATATAAAATATAATTTTATCTTCACAAACTTCAGAGGTAGAAGCTGCTATATAACCATTTTTTTTTTTTTACTGATGAGGAAATGAGGCTGGGTGGTTAAATGACTTGATCACAAAATGGCAAGTTCGAAAAACTTGTAATGACTGAAGGCCAGAGAATCCATTTTGCCCAGCACTTGAATGAAAGATCTCATCACCCCTACTCCCAAGATATTCATGCCCTTCTTCCCCAAATTAATTTGTATTCGTTTTGTGTAAATTATGTATATACTGATACATGTACAAGTTAACTCCCCTGATAAAATGAAAGCTTGTAAAAGAAGAGACTTTCGTTTCTGTCTTTGTATCCTAGTGCTTAACATAGTTCCCAGTACATAATAAGCACTTAGTAAATATGCATTGAAGGAATGATGGAAAAAGCCCCCCAAAGACTCCATCCCTAAAGTATGGGCTCATCTCACATTCAACTCCCAAATACCTTCCTGATGTGGTGGGAGAAGTAGGTGTTGACAAGTTGGGGGCTGGGAATCAGAGCTTTACTCGCTGAACTCCAGTAGAGAGAGCTGCTATTAGGGTTAATGACCTGAATCCCATTTGAAGGATTAGGTACAAAGGGACCATACGCAATAAATACTCCAGATTAACCAAATTTCTCAATCCTGCATTAATGGCTGCTGGATAAGTAGACTATATATAGCTTGTAGCCAATTAATTTGGTTTGAGGAAATGGCTCATTCAGGAAGTGAGGGGAGAGAAACCACTAAAGGCAGCTGTCATCCAAATGGAAGGAGCTTCATGGGTTTTGGTATGGAGAGAAGTGATGAAGTCATTGGAAAGGAAACAGGGTGAATATATACTTTTAAAGGCATATTGCACTATCAGAATTCTGATAAACTCAGGGACAAAGTCCTTGTGCTTCTCTACTTTGAATACATATTGGGGATTCTTCTCTAATACTGGGGTGGAAGAGGTGGGGGAAAATGGTGATCCTTCTTCCTTGTATATATTGCTTCAGGTAGAGGGTAGTCTAATGTAACCAATACCAATTTAGAGGTTAGGAGATTAGAATTCTTGTAGAAACTTTGCCATTGATTTTCTCTGTGAATCTAAGTAAGCCATTCAGTCTATGCCTCAGTTCTTTCCTGTGAAAAGTAGTTCCACTTGGGCAATACAACTCCTTCCATACTTCCTGTCCTTCCTTCCTTCCTTCCTCTCCTTCCTCTCCCTCTGTCCACATACCCTTCCCTTCCCTTCCTCTGCCCAAAGGGAACTAAATTTTGATTGCTGAAAGTTCACAAGATATCTTGGAGTTTACAGACTAGATTTTTTTTTTTTTATGTACCAGGCCTTGTATCCAAATCACTCTGGCCTCCATTGATTGGCCAACAGTGGATCGCAGTCCAAGCCTCAGATAGTCATTGTGTGGATTCTGATGGCTCAGAGTGAATGTAGACAGCAAGTGTGTGTTTTAGCCAGAAACCCGAAGGGTCTTCCCCTCCCAGATTGTTTTGTTGTTTTTTTTTAAAGAGGCCATTCTTTGCCTCATTACTTACCTAGCCTTAGTCACTGAATGGGCATTGCTTCAGACAAATCGAGGCCTGAGAAAGACCTTACCTTAAAAAGTCTCACACTGCATCCAGGGTCATCTCTAGTTGTCCTGATCTATGTCTCACCACTGAACCCAGATGTAGGCATTTAGAGCTGGGAGAGACCCCAATTGTACTGATGTGGAACCAAGGCACAGTTTGTTCCACTAGAACTGGAGTATATAGAAAGTATACAGAGAAAGTTAGTGTAATGTACAGGATCAGAGGCCCTGGTTCTAATTCTGGCTCTGCCATTTACTACTGACATTTGACCTTCCTGTGTGATCTCAGACAGTTACTTAAGCTTATTTTGTCTCAGTTTTCTCACCTGCAAATGATAGAGTTGGGTTAGATATAAACTTAGAAGTATGTATCTCCTTTTTCATTCACTAGCTTTTTCATGCAGGTGTTACATCTCTCTGCTCACATAAGGAAATATCAAGGCTACAGGCAGCTTCCGTTTCTCCTTAAGCCAGTCAGGTAAGTTCTGGGTAAATAGCAGGGCCATAGTAGAAGCATACCTTTTACCAACTTAGTAGTTTTTC
Source organism: Bettongia penicillata ogilbyi (assembly GCA_023548195.1). Lineage (NCBI taxonomy): Eukaryota > Metazoa > Chordata > Mammalia > Diprotodontia > Potoroidae > Bettongia > Bettongia penicillata. Next base: position 3,362,699 of record JAJHZJ010000526.1, on the reverse strand, counting down.
TTAAGGTCTAATCATCTTATAAGTCATTCCTCTGAGAGATGGCCTTTTTTTTTGGCCACTCCCAGTCCCTACCTAGGCTTGTCATTTAATTTGAGGAGTTAAGGTCTTTTTCTTCAAATATAGAAGCTGCTTTGTAGTTCCAGCATCAATTTTGCCAGGGAGGCCTACTTCACCATGTAAAGGACTGCATGTTGCAATGTTCTTGCTGTATGGGCCTGTGCCCTGGTAATCCTGACCACTAGGTACACAGAAGGGAGGCAAATACTTCAGCCTAAGCACTTCCCCCATGAACTTTCTGTTTCAATACACTTTGACCAGATCCCTTTGGTGAAATCAAAAAATAGTGCTAGATGATGTCATCTGGCTCAGGTCCCAGGCCCTGAAGAACCCTGTACATCCCAGTTGCATAGTCCCAAGGGTCATTGTCTGATGGGGGCTCCTAGGGCAACAGAGAAATTGAGAGGGGTAAAGAGAGGCAAACAAGCCAGGAGTTCCCAAATGCAGAACCAAGGATCACAATCTGCACGTCCTCACACAGTCCCCTTTATTAGCTGCCAAATTGGTCTAAATAAATATGATAAATCATTTCCCCAACAATATTGCGAGATGGCTTCAGAAATGCACTGTCATCATCAATCCCCTCCCAGGGCTTTCACAAAGACATTGTAAAAATGTTGCATTAAAACCCCAAAGCTGCAAAGCTCTAACATTGAAGAAAAATGAATTTCCTCTCGCAGAATTCTCTCATTTGGGCCACTCTCCCTCCCCCACTCCTGAACTGAATCCCTTACACAGCTAGATAACTGCAAGAGAGGGAGAGTTAAGTTCAAGAAGGGAAAAATCTTGATAGCTAAAAGTCTGCTTTGCAAGGCGATGGCAAGACACTTAGGAAGACCAGATTGAGGAGAGAAAAGAAATGGGGAATAACAGGTCATTGATAAAGGATGCAAATTGAAGATGGAAAGGCACTTTGTGTTCATCACAGCCCCTCAGTAATAGGCGGGGATAGGGTGGGTAGCATAGGTGGGAGCTTTACTGTCTGCTTCCTCTAAACTGAGTTCCCTTCTCTGCCATTCTACTACCTAGACTCACACAGAAGTGTTCCATCAAGTCAAAGTGAGTATGCTGATGCTGGAACTTCACGCACCCAAAATCAGGCAACCTTCCATCTTCTTCATGTGGATTCACTTTGGACTTGCCTGTATTCACCAGGAAATATTAATAATATTAATAACAATAACATTCATACAGTGGGTTAAGGCTTACAAAGAGCTTTACATATGTTATCTCGTGATCCTCATAAACCCTGATCAGAAGTGCTATTATTATCTCCATTTTACAGATGAGAAAACTGAGGTTAAGAGACGTTAAGTGATGTATAGAGGCTACCCAGGAATAAGTGATGTCAATAATAATAACAATAGTATTTATAAAGCATTTTAAGGTTTTCAAAAAGCTCCACATATGTTATCTCATGTGATCCTCAGGGCAACTTTAAGAGGTAGATGTTATTATCTCCATTTTACAGATGAAGAAATGGACTGGAAGTGGTTATTATCCAAGTTCACATAAGTGCCTAGGGCCAGATTTGAACATAGGTCTTCCTAATTCCAGGTTCAGCATTGTATCTATTAGCAGAATCACAATTAAAATCCAAGTACTCTGACTTCAAGTTTAATTTTCTTTGCACTTTCATCTCCTACCACTCCACTGAGCAGCTAGGTGGTGTAGTGGATAGAGTGCTGGTCTTGGAGTTGGGAAGACATGAGTTCAAATATGACTTCAGACATTTACTAGCTTCATGACCCTGAGCAATTCACTTAACCCTGTTTGCCTAAGTTTCCTCTTCTATAAAGTGAGCTAGAGAAGGAAATGACAAACCACTCCAATATCTTTGCCAAGAAAACCCCAAATAGGGTCGCAAAGAGGAGGGAATGACTGAAACAACTAGACAATAACAATAAAACTCCTACTATTCCCTTCTTTACACAGACACACACATACACACACACACACACACACACACACACACACATATACACATACTTGTTTGAAGCTGCCCTGGGCAAGAAAAGACCCTTAGTCAAAAAGACTTACATCTTCTCCTATAAAACTGAGTTCTTATCCTTGGGGAAAGTGTCTTTAAAGAAGTCATGGAATTCGATTTGTTTTGTTTTTGGTAGAAGCAGTCATATTAGTGATGGTCATTAAAATCTAGCCATTTGGGGGATAATTGATTGACAAAGGGATGGGAAACGACTCTTCACTACCCCCAAAACTGCTCCTCTTCCTCTGGTCCCATCTTATTCATGGAACTAAATGTTCCTGGATCTTTAGTTCCATGATAAGGGAGCTTCAGTTTAATTTGAAATTTCTAATCAGATCTCAGATGGATCCTTACCAGGGAGCAGACAAGATGACTGATGAATATGGGACAGCAATAATGTGGACATGGGCCCTATTTCACTGTCTGGTAGAGTCAACCCCTGTACTTTTTTTCAGGATTCATCTGAAACTATCTCATTGTCAATAGTCCACATGAATCAGACTCAATTTCTCAATCAAGAACCATTTAAGTTTAGGCTCTGTAAGGATTTAGAGAGCAAAATGAAATAGTCCTTGACCTCATGGAGTTTACTTTCTATTGGGAAAAATCACATGTATACATATAAGTAGGTATAAAATATACGCTGAGATTCCCTTCACCTTCATGTAGTGATGGTAACAAAATTGGTTGGCTCTGTTATTAACACTAATGAAAGGGATGAAGATGTATGGATAATATAAAGCAGAAGATACAGTAATAATTTTCTTTGTCTTCTGAATGCTGTGAATTTTTATCATTATCATTTTATAATTTATTATTTTATAATTTATAACACTGAGTTCTATCAATTTTAGGTAGCTTAATATGAAAATAAGTTCCTTTTCAGGCTCACTATCTACTAGAGGGGTAGAGTATCTTAGAAGCACACTTGGGTGTCAGGAGGAAGTCATCCCAGGATTTAAAATTTTGAGGGTGAAAATGGATAATCTACATACAGATCAAAGAGAGCTGAATATGATGAGTATGACTAATGGACTAAAAAATACTTTTTTGGCCCCTGATCATAATCTTTCCTTTTGGTCTTTCATACCACTTTGCCTCCCTCTTATGAAGTTATCATGCATTTTTCTGTTGTTTAAATATATGTGATATGATTCTATATGAAGAATGTAAGCTCCATTAGGCCAGGGACCATGTCACCACCACCATCATCTTTGTCATCAATTTAGAAGTGGAAGAGACCTTAAAGACCTTTTCTCCAATCCTCTCATTTGACATATAAGGACAGCAAGGCCCAGAGAGGTTGAGCAACTTGCCCAAGGATACAGGGCACACAGGGATACATAGTAAATAGGCCATTTTCTGACTACATCCAGGACTCTTTTCCACTCTACCATAATATCCCTCTTGACTATGAGGTAGTCCAATAATTCTTAATTTATCTCTCCCAGATCAACTTTTAAGGTCAATTGTTTTTCCAATGAAGCATTTTACATTTCCTTCTATTTTTTCATTCCTTTGATTTTGTTTGACTGCTTCTAGATGACTCACAGAGTCATTAACCTCTACATGCCTAATTCTAATTTTTAAGGAATTCTTTTCTTCAGTTAGCTTGTGTACCTCCTTTTCCATTTGACCAATTCTACTTTTTTAGGAGTTGTCTTCTTCGATGGATTTTTTCCCCCCATTTGGCCAATTCTATGTATTAAGCAATTGTTTTCTTCAGTCAATTTTTGGCCTGCTTTTTCCAAGCTGTTGACTCTATCTTGTATAACATTTCTTTTCCCAATTTTTCTTCTACTTCTCTTATTTGATATTTAAAATTCTTTCAAAGCTCTTTCAAGGAGGTTTTTTTAGGCTTAAGGCCAGTTCATCCTCTCTTTTGAGACTTCATATGTAGATATTTTGATATTGTTGTCCTCTTCTGAGTTGATATTTTGATATTCCCTTTTTTCCATAGTGTCTTTCTATGGTAAGGGCTGTCTTCTGTTTGTTTGGGGTTTTTTTTACTCATTTTTAGCATTGTCTCTATGTTTTTGTTGTGTTCTATCAATTTTGCTAAATATCTCCTAGTTGTATTTTATTTTTTAATTTCTTAAAATTTATTTATTTTTAGTTTTCAACATTCATTTCCACAAGATTTTGAGTTCCAAATTTTCTCCCCATCTCTCCCCTCCCCCCATCTCAAGATACCATGCATTCTAATTACCCCTTTCCCCAATATGCCCTCCCTTCTATCATACCCTTCCCTTACCTTATTCCCATATTCTCTCTTTTCTTGCAGGGCAAGATAGATTTCTATACCCCATTACCTGTATTTCTTATTTCCCAATTGCATGCAAAAATAATTCTCAACATTTGTTCCCAAAGCTTTGAGTTCCAACTTCTCTCCCTCCCTCCCTCCCCACCCATCCCCATTGAGAAGTCATGTAATTCAATATAGGTTATACATACATAGTTATGCAAAAGACTTCCATAATAGTCATGTTGTAAAAGACTAATTATATTTCCCTCCATCCTATCCTGCCCATTTATTCTATTCTCTCTTTTGATCTTGTTCCTCCCCAAAAGTATTTACTTCTAATCACTCCCTCCTCCTATTTACCCTCCCTTCTATCATTCCCTCCCACATAGCACTTATCCCCTTTTCCCCTGCTTTCCTGTAGTGTAAGATAGATTTTCATACCAAATTGAGTGGGTATGTTATTCCCTCCTTAAGCCAAATCTGATGAGAGTAAGCTTCACTTTTTCCCCTCTCACCTCCCCCCTTTTCCCCTCCATTGAAAAAGCTTTTTCTTGCCTTTTTTATGAGAGATAATTTGCCCTATTCCATTTTTTCCTTTCTCCTCCCAATATATTCCTCTCTCACCCCTTAATTTTATTTTTTGGATATCATCTCTTCTTATGCAGTTCACCCTGTGCCTTCTGTCTATGATTGATTGATTGTAAATTTTTTTCCTTTGACACACAATTGCAAGCTATGAGCTTTCATTTTCCTTCTAATTTTTTATGATCTTTATTTGCTTACATATCCTTTTAGACTTGATTGTGGTTCATATAATATATGATGCTGGGTCCAAACCTTTTTTAACATATTTTTTTTTTAATTCCAAGCATAAACACCAAAAATAGAGACCATTTTCATACATAGAACAGTACTCAAAAGTGAATTTTGTATGAAATTATGCATTTCCATTTTACAGTGTTCACCTTTAAAAACATATATATGTGTGTATGAGTGTGAAATAAAATTCTATACCTTACTTTCAAAACTGTCCTTTTCTGTACTTTCTTCTGAACTTTCTTGTTTTCTCCTATGCATTTAAAATATTCTAAAAGCTTTCTTCATCATAGTTGCTAACTCTTCAACTCTTCTTTCCTCACACTCTTCCACTCACCAAAGAAAAAACAGTCACCTTTATAACAAATAAATATAGTTAACAAAAAAAATCCTCAAAATATCAAAGTCAAAAATGTCTTTGCATCTTTTATTCATTACCTCTCTATCAGGAGGTGGAGAACATGTTTCATCATAGGTCTCTGTGGACATGATTGGCTAGTGCATTGATCAGAGTTCTTAAGTCTTTAAAAATTTCCTTTCTTTACAATGTTGTTGTCCTTGTATAAATTATTCTGCTTCGGTTCACTTTACTTTATCAGTTCATACTATCCAGGATTGTTTAAACTCATCTCTTAAATCATTGCTTGTGTTGCAATAATATTCCATTACAATCATGTACCATAATTTGTTCAGCCATTTCCCAGCTGACCAAGGAGCAATCCTAAGGTACACCTTTAGATTCAGGTTGTTTTTGTCTTCCCTGTTTTCATACCTTTAAGATCAGGATGTTTGTTTTGCTTGTGACTCTTCCCTCTGTAATTTCTTCCTCTTTAACACTCTATCACTTCCATCATCTCATTTTGTTTCCCTGTTTTTTGATGTATTTCTCCATTAATTTTTGTGTGCATATGTATCTGTTACCTCACCCTAAGTGAGTACCTATATAGACCCTGGCCTAAAGGGGCCAAGGTCTTCCAGTGCATCCTGGGTCATGTCCAGTCATCCTGATAAATAGGTGGTCACTGGATTTAGATGGCTCTGGAGGAGAAGTGAGACTAGTGACCTTGCAGAACCCTCACTCATTCAAAACAAAGTCAAGTGTGAGTCATGTCATCATTTCTCTGATGGCATGGTCTAGACTTCAGCAATAAAGGATGAGCACACACAATGTATATAATACCTCCAACTACCCAGATACTGAGAAAACTTTCAAGAGTTATAAATATTATCTTTCCACATAGGAATGTAAACAATTCAACTTTAGTAAGTCCCTTATAATTTTTTCTTTCCTGTTTACCTTTCCATGCTTCTCCTGATTCTTATCTTTGAAAGACAAATTTTCTATTCAACTCTGGTCTTTTCATCAAGAATGCTTGAAAGCCTTCTATTTCACTGAATAACCATTTTTCCCTCGAAAAAGGTGATTCTTGGTTTTAATCCTAGCTCCTTTGACTTCTGGAACATCATATTCCAAGCCCTTTGATCCCTTAATGTAGAAGTTGCCAGATCCTGTGTTATCCTGATTGTATTTCCACAATACTCGAAGTGCTTCTTTCTAGATGCTTGCAATATTTTCTCCTTGGCCTTGGAACTCTGGGATTTGGCTACAATATTTCTAGGATTTTTCTTCTTTCTGATCTCTTTCAGGAAGTGATCAGTGGATTCTTTTAATATTTATTTTTACCCTCTGGTTCTAGGATATCAGGGCAGTTTTTCCCTGATAATTTCATGAAACATAATGTCTAGGCTTTATTTATCATGCCTTTCAGGTAGTCCCATAATTTTTTAATTATCTCCCCTGGTTCTATTTTCCAGGTCAGTTGTTTTTCTAATGAGATATTTCACATTGTCTTCTATTTTTTTCATTCTTTTGGTTTTGTTTTGTAATTTCTTGGCTTCTCACAAAGTCATTAACTTCCACCTGCTCCATTCTAATTTTTAAAGAACTATTTCCTTCAGTGAATTTTTGAACTTCCTTTTCCATTTGGCTTATTCCGCTTTTTAAAACATTCTTCTCCTCATTGACTTTGTGGACCTCATTTGCCATTTGAGTTAGTCTCTTTTAAAAGTGTTAATTTTTTCAGCATTTTTGGAGTCTCCTTTAGCAAGCTGTTGACTAGCTTTTAATATTTTCTTACATTGCTCTCATTTCTCTTCCCAATTTTTCCTCCACCTGTCTTACTTGATTTTCAAAATCCTTTCTGAACTCTTCCATGGCCTAAGACCATTGCATAGTTTTTTGGAGGTTTTGGATGCAGAAGCCTTGACTTTTATATCTTCCACTGATGGTATGCTTTGTTCTTCCTCATCCAAAAGGATGGAAGAAAATACCTGTTCACCAAGAAAGTAACCTTCTATAGTGTTATTTTTTTCCCTTTTGGGGGCATTTTCCCAACCAGTTACTTGAATTTTGAGTCCTTTGTCATGTGTAGGACATACTCTAGGGACCTGTAAGTTCTCAGTTCCTCCAAGTTGGTATAATCAAGGCAGAGGAGTTTACTCCTCTCTTGATCTGTGCTCTGGTCTTGGAGCAACCACAAGCTTTTCTGTCCAGTATCTGTGAGTAGATTTCCTCTCCAAAGCCTCCACCAGGGTTCCTCCTCACCCCAGGGCTGCCACACAGGGCTGAGATTCAGATCAGCAGCTTAATTCCCCCAGGGGCTTTAGGTGGAGGGCTCCAACAATAGATGCTGCTGCAGTAACTGTTGCTGCCCTGGGGACCCGGGGCCAGACAGAGTTCCCTTCTCACTCAGGTAAAAGAGCTTTTTCACTGATCTTTGAAGCTGTCTCTGGAGTTTGTGGGTTGAGAAATCTGGGAACTGCAGCTGCTGCCTGGGATTTCACATCTTGAAGCCTGGTTGGGTCCTGTACTGGCTGTGCTGTGGGGCTAAAGCTGGACTGTGCTCTGCTCTGCTCCCATTGCAATAGAGCTTTCCTGTTGGCCTTCCAAGTTGCCTTGGGCTGAAAATCTCTTTCATTCTGTCATTCTGTGGCTTCTGCTGCTCTAGAATTTGTTTAGAGTCATTTTTTACAGGTATTTTATGAGTTATGGGGGGAAAACTACAGCAGATCCATCCTTCTACTCTGCCCACTGTACTGGTGTGGCTCAGCCTAGTCATACCTATTATGTTGTATGCCCCTGGTCTGGCAATCTACCTTCTGTAATGGGGCTGGAGGCCTCACAGCTGGCCTGCTGTGCTACCAACTTACTGAGCCAGGACCAAGGGACCTCAGGTGCTGATCTGTGCTATGACTATTAGCTTTCCTCTGGCTTACCTGGATACTGTCTGTGCTGGTCTATACTCCTCTTTTTCCCAAGTGAGACAGCCCTTTCCTGAAGTCCTTCCAAATTATGTTAAGCTAGAATATTGTTTCATTCCATCTTTTTACAGGTTGTGTCACTCCAGAATTCTTTTAGAGACTTGATTTAACATTGTTTCTGAGGGAAGCTGCTCAAGCAATTTCCTGTCTTTTCTCTACAATCTTGACTCCACCCTCCAAGTATAGCTTTTTAATACACAATGCTACTCCACCTTGGGGCAGCTGAGTGGCTCAGTGGGTAGAGTTTTGGGCCTGGAGTCAGGAAGACTCATCTTCCTAAGTTTATATCTGACCTCAGACACTCACTAGTTTTATAATCCGGATCATGTCACTTAATCCTGTTTGCCTCAGTTTCCTCATCTGTAAAATGAGGTGGAGAAGGAAATGGCAAATCACTCCAAGATGCAAAGACAATAAAAATAGGTTCATGACAAATAAGACTCAATTGAAATGACCAAATAAGAACAAACAATAACAACCTTCTATATATTTTATTTCTTTTTAGTAAGGTATACTCAACTAGATATATATAGTCCAGGCATGGCTTCCTCCCACTATGTCTAAGTAACAATTATGATGACAAATTCACCCTATTGTGTTGAGACCCCTAGATCTCCAAATTTATTGCCTAAATTTGGGGCATTTTTTATAGACACTTAAGAGTAATAGATTTTACTACTAGCTCTTTTTTCTTACCTATGAATTTCTGGGTGTCTCAGCTGCTAGTCATTCCTTTGTTGTGGTTATTTTCTATATCATTTAACTTTAGGGATACAAAGTTTTTTCCTTCCTTATACTTTTAAAATTAAAGCCCTTTTGATCACATTCTCAAGATACCTGCAAATACCATTTTTTTTTACCAGCTTTTGTTAGGACTCTGTTTCTGACCAGAAGCCTATAATCCAGAAATCTCAATCCCATTTTCAGATACCACAGACTTAGCCACTTCTCACATTAATTTTTCTCTTCTATACCTCCTTCTTTCAACAGAGAATAATGAAGAAAATACTGTGTCCAAGACTTCATAATAATTGGCAATGCTTTTTAGATTCCTTCTGTTTGTATTACTTGTGAGCACGTGAATTGCCAAAAGTGGGTAATTGTCATCTCTTTTGATAAATCTTGGTAAGTACTCTATTACATCTTGGATACATGCCCCAAGAAGACAATGCCTTTATTGTCTTAGTATGGTGCCTGGCATGTAGTAGGTGCTTAATAAATATTTAATAACTGATTTGACTGTCAGGTTGACAAATAGCTACCTCGATATCTATGAGCAGAATGTTATCAATTGCCACTTCTCTTCTTCCGTCCTCATCAGCAGATGATGTCTTACTTAAGAGTGTCTGTGACTGCTATATCCTTCTTTGGAAGATGAGCAGTTTCTTCCTCCTCAGAGCATTCGTCTTACTAATATTTCCTATATCTGTTTTTTAAAAACTTGATTTAAAAGCTTTTTTAATCCCTTTCTCTTTTGTATGATACTCTACAATCTTCATCATCTTGATGCATCATCTTCCATTTTTTATATCAGATCCCTTTTTGTTCTTATTGAAGTCTTTTATCTATTTTTACAGAAAGATTCATCCCCACCCAAAAAAAACCCCACAAAGTGTGGAAAGTCATTTTTTTCAAGTTCCTTCACCTTGAGTTTGAGATATCTTAGTGATACCCACTTAAAGATGTCCAAAAGACATTCGGTGATAAAGCACTGAAGTTCAGGAGAGAGATTAGGGCTGTATATCTAGGTCTGGGACTCATTTGTAAAGAGATGGTAATTGAAACCATGATAAATAATGAGATCATCAAGTGAGATATCATAAAGGGAAAAGAGAAGTTGACCCAGGACAAACCCTGGGGGACAGCCATGATTAATAAGCATGATATGTTTGAAATCTAGTAAAGGAACCTGACAATACTTGAATATACCATAATTACAACTGACAAATTAATGACAAAGTTTATTTGTTTGGAAGGGAAGATTAGTGACTCATTGACCCCCACCTCCCTACCAACAATACTTGTCTCTAACCAATAAAATAAGTCTCATGAAAGTAGGCCGACATAGTCATGTAAATATACTGAAAAAATAGCTTTCACTTATTAATGGAGTAGGAGTTCAAATCTCACCTCAGACACTTGACACTCACTAGCTGTGTGATCTTGGACAAGTCATTTAACCTCAATTACCTCATCCTGGGTCCGCTCCAGTCATCCTGATGAATATCTGGTCACTGGATTCAGATGGCTCTGGAAGAGAAGTGAGGCTGGTGACCTGCACAGCCTTCCCTCACTCAAAACAAAGTCAAGTGCAAGTCATGTCATTATTTCTCTGATGGCATGGTCTTCAGCAACGAAGGATGAACACACACACCCAGGAGATAGGTAATAGAGCTGGGATTCAAAGTTAGGACTTTTGATCCCAAATCCAGCACCTTTTCCAACATAAAACTGCCTCTTTCCATTATGCCTTTACTTTTCTCTTTTCCCCCTCTCTGTTATGAGTTGGGAAATGCACATGATCTCATGACAAAGTAGTTCCAAGTGGATCAAGAGGTAGCACATTGCAATCCTCCTTTCAGAATATTTATGTCTTTTTTATGAATCACAGTCACAATTTATATGCTTACACTGAGATAGAAACTTCCTCCCAAAATCCATATTCTTGCTGGTACATTTCTGTCTGTCTCTGTCTCTCTTTGTCTCTCCCTGTTTCTCAAAACCAATGATTTATTTAGTTGAGTTTCTTCTGAATTCATCAAGTTGAAAAGATTCTAAGATAAAGACTGTGATAAACATGTGACATTTGTTGAACCACAGTCTTACTAACCTTTTCTCAGTAAAGTAAAGCTGTCTTTGTTTATAACTTTCAACTGTAATGTCTATAACTTTCTACTACAGGATGTGGTGCAGGTTTTATTAAAGAACACCCTCATTGCAGTGTCTTTAATAATATGGGCCCAAACCTCTTCTCAACTTGGTGTTCTTCCACCTCAACCTTGTTGACTTTCTTTCCTCTGAAGGAGAAAATAAGGAGGCTTCCTCCTTTGAGAATAAGGACTGAAAAGTCATGTTGAGTTACATCTACTTGATATAAATGAAATGAAGAGTTTTCTGCTTATCTTTATCCAAAATTTTGAACCCTGAACAAGTATGATGCTCTAGATAATTGAGAGGGAAATGATGGACATGGAGAGTGAGATAGAGAGTGCTTTTCATTGTGAATGCACAGGCTGACCTAAACTCTGTGCAGACTGATCTTAAGTATAGACATTTTATGAAATGTATATTAAAAGACTTATAGTTAGTTGCAACATGGTCAGCTTTGGGAAAACCAGAGCCTAATCCCACCCCTTGTGTGCCTTCTCTGAATCCTGGACTTGTACAATAGGAGTTGTATTAGCTGTCAGGTAGAGTTATGCATTCAGTCAAAATCCCAATCTTCATCAAGGCCCTTTTTACATAAGACCAGCACAAGAAAGTGCAAGATGGAGAAAAAAGTTCAATTAATTATTTTGTGGACAAAGATTAGTGATTTTTTGATCCAAATTTAATTTCCTTGGGGTGAATCTACCAAACAATTTAGACAAAACAAACTCATTTATGCTGAAGGACCACAGAGAAAGTTCTTTAAGAGAAACTTCAAAAGAGTTTAATGAATTTAGTATTTAGTTTTGTCCGTTCTGGGTCCCACTTCCAATTTTTTTTCCATTTTGTCCTTTCCCTCTGATCTGTACCCTCCCCACGCCCCTTCCATTTCTGGAACCAGAAATCATGATTAAATCAACTCTCTCATTGTTTTTTAATGGGGGGGGATGTCAATCTACTACTCATCTTTCCTGTACATTTCTAGACCAAAGTATCTCTCCTTGACACCCTTTCTCTTTGTATCGTTTTCCTCTTTAACTCCTTGAGAGCAGGAATTATCTTTGCTTCTGTATTTTTGTCCTTAGCACAGAGCATAGTGCTTGGCATATAATACACACTTAATAAATGCTTTCTCATTTATTCATTGAGTCATTGACTTATTTTTTTAAAAATGTTGTTTTTAGAAATGTAATCTTGACCCTAGTGTGAGGGGAACCTCCTAGAATTCCTAATTCCTGCCTTTTCTTTCTCAAGCACTTGTTCAGTTGTAGATAGCCTTTGTGTACTGAAGTAACCAAATCTAATCCTAATATCACATCTCCATGTGGTTACCATTAATGAGTTCACTAATAACTCACCAGTTGTTCTTTAGTTTCAAATAGTAAAACAATTTAAGTGCAAATAAATATGCCTATCTTGGTTTTTGGTGGAATAATAAATGCTAGTATGTGGTTAGATATAAGATATGACTTGGCCACAGAAACACAGTGTTCATAGGTTTGAAGATGATTCTCAGGTCCTTAAACCATACTTTCCTTTGAAAACCACTTTAAGAAGTCATCAAACAGACCCTCATCTCTAAGTATTAACCCAGACCATCTTGAATATATGTCACTTCTCCATTCTATTGATAAAGTGCTTAAAGAAGGAATATTTCCATGCTACTTTTCCACATTCATATTATACTTTCCTTGATGACATTTACTGGTCAAGAAGCTCTCCATTATGCCTAATCTGAATCCCTCATGCTGAAATTTACATCTGTTTGCTTTTACCGGATTACCAACCTTACTTGATCCATTGTTTAGCACAGCTCTTGGAAAATAGGTTCTTAATAAATATTTATTGAATGACTGACTTTCAATATTAAAAGGTAAATTCTAGAGTTTATCATATATGCACATATCAAAAATAAGATAAAGAGAATGTTTAATTGTTCTTCTCCATGAAAAATTATGTAACTTTATTGGTTGGAAGTCATTTTGAAGTTTGTAGAATATTTTTATAGGAAAATATGGCTATTTTTCTAGTATTCCTCATGTCTCCTGGACCAGTTTCTCATGCCCCCTGGTTTTCCCAAGATTCAGAATCCCCCTTTAAGCTAATAATTGTGATTTTATAATATCTGTAGTTAGAAAGAACCTTAGCAATCACCTAATCCTACTGCCTCCATTTATAGATGAAGAAACTGAGATCCAGGGAGATGAATGACTTGCCTAAGATTATCAGATAACGAAATTTGAAGAGTCAGGATGTGAACCTAGGTCTTATGATTTCAAATTCAGTAACCTCTACTCATTCTAGCTCCTTTATTTTTTTCATTTCCAACTCAATTTTCAGTCCTTTGCCAAAAACTATTTGTGTATGTGTTAGTTGATCATGTGAATGGACTTTTATCAGCCTTCATCTTCTTGACTTCTCTTGATAATGCCTCTGTATCCCTTTTGCAGAAAGCTCTCTCCTCCTTGGTCTTTTTGTGATAGTACTATTTTCCTGGTTTCTTACTTCAACAACTCTTGAATCTCTTTTGCTTCACCATGACTCATGCACCATCTTCTGTACATAGATGTGTCCTGCTATTGTAATATGTCTCGTTCCTCTCCCCCTCTCCCTCTACCTCTTCCACTTTTCTCCTTTTTCTTCCCCTTTCTCCTTCACTTTCTCCTTCTTTCCCTCTCCCTCCTCTTCACCTCTACCCTTTCTTTTTCCCTCTTTCTGTCTGCCTCTGAGTCTGTCTCTATGTATCTTTCTGATCTACCAGTTCCCATGTGTTCAATTATCACATTGAATCAAAAGTCTAACTATCCAAACTTCAATGCTCACCGGAGATCCTGAACCACATCACCTACTGTACCTCTATACCTAGATGTGACATTGATCTTTTAAATTCAAATTGTAACTCAGTCATTTTCTCCTAAAAACCCATTCCTCTTCCTAACTTCATATTTCTATCAAGGACACCATCATTCTTCCAGTCATCCAGTTTCACATTTTGTAATCATCCTCAACTCTTTACTAAAACAGGAGCTTTCAGTCTTTTCAGTGATAGTGTAGCTTCTTATTAAATGAAACAATATACTCCAGTGACTATCATGCTGGGAGTCATATAATAGAAAATCCAGGGTCCTAGTCCATACTGTGCTTATATAAGCCAAATTAAGTGTCTTGTCCCCTACAAAACATCCAGATGGAAAAATGAAGATCTCAGTCAAAAATCAAGATGCTTATGAATATCGTGCTATCCTGGAGACCCAACCATAAGTTTCTGTGGTAGACTGGTCACTTTGGGACTGGCAACCATTGCAGCTATGATCTTGTCCAGTGTGTGTTTCACTTCCCTGACTAAAATGGGGATGAGAACTATCTCTTTTTTTTTTCACTCTCTTTCAACTCTCTAGAAAAATCATACATACTAATCTCTAAGATTTAACTGTTGGATTTGGGTTCAGAAGGCATTTTTCAGGAAATATTCCTGTTGATTATTCTTGTCACTGACTCCAAGACCTGACTTCTAAGACATAGAATCAGCTGACCCTTCAGTTGTAAGCATTTATCTCGATATCCCTTTCGGAATCCATTTAAGCTTTATGTATGCTGGGTAAAGTATTATATGTTTGCTGATCACTTTCTTTGGCAAATATGAAGTACTCCTTGACCTGGCCATCTAGCATACTATTGAACCCTTAAGACTTCTGACCTTTCCATCTTCTCTGCTGCTGAGTGTGTTATCTCCCCAAATTAGAGTGTGAACTCTTTGAAAGTAGATATTCTATTTGTATGCCCAGCACTTGGCACAGTGCTAGGTAGGTAATTAATACTATTTCCTGCTGCTGGTGTGTCTGCCTGCTTCAAGTTTCTCCCTACTCCAATCTACTCTCCTTTCAGTCACCAAAGCGATTTTCCTAAAGCACAGGTCACACCATCACTCACCCTACTCAATAAACTCTAGCAGCTCCCTATTTCCTCCAGGATCAAATACGAAATCCTATTTGATGTTCAAAGCCCTTTCTAACCTACACTACTACTCTTACATCCAGTGATACTGGCCTCCTTGCTATTCTATGAATAAAACACTCCATTTCTCAACCCTAGACATTTTCTCTGAATGTCCCCCATGCCTGGAATGTTCTCCCTCTTCATCTCTACCTCTTGGCTTCCCTGGCTTCCTTCAAGTCCCACTCAAAATCTCATCTATTGGAAGTCTTTCTCAACCCCTTTCATTTTTAACATTTTCCTTCTTTTAATTATTTCCTATTTATCCTGTGTATTTTTATATTCCCTGGAAAAATATGTACATATTTGTTTACTTGACTGTTGACATTAGATTATAAGATTTTTGAGGACAGTGACTATTTGTATCCCTAGTGCTTAGCACAGTGCCTGACACATGGTAAATGCTTAATAAATGTTTATTATCTGACCTTCCTTCCTCTCTCCCTCTTTCATTCCCTTCCTTTTTCCCTCCCTCCTTTCCTCTCCCTCTTTCCTTCCTTCCCCTCCTTCCTTCCTTCATTCCATCTATTCTGTCTATATCATAAGTTTCTAGGCAAGAACCTGTTTTTTGTGTCTTCTGCATGCTTCTTCAGTGCCTAGTACAGTGCTTGCCCTTTAAGGAGTGATGTTCCAAGGCATCAGAAACACTCCAGAGTTATGAACCCATAGAGGAAGCCAGAAGGCAACATTACTTTCTTTTGAAAGAAGTGTCTCAGAAGACTCTTCACTCTGAAAAGAAGTCATCTCTGGATGATTCAATTGAAGAGCTACCATGCAAAGGAACAGTACCTGGCAGCTAGTCTTCTCTGACCTCACCCACTGGTGAATTAATTGTTCCCCAGGGGAATGTGCCAATTCATTACTGGGGCTTACCTTGTAGTGCTCATCTTCCTTATTACAGAGCAACTTCAAGATAAATAAGAGTCCCTGTGGGATTACTTTCTTTGTTCTGCTAAATAGTTCTAGAGATAAAAATACACTCCTTACAACATAATGAGCCATCAAAATACATTTATAACAAATCCCAGATATGCCAAAGTGATCTGTGTTGCTTTGTTTTCTCCTGTCTCTTGAATTATGCCTCCAACAAAGGAATTCTACTACAATTCCTGCCCTGGCAAGAGATAGGATTTCTACCTGCAGCATTCTGATAGCTGAGCTCCCAACCATTAATTACTTCCAGGGTAGGTACATCTTTTATTAAAGAAGCCAGAAATGGTGTTGACTTTCTCTTGACCCAAAGGACAGATGGATTATTTCTTAGAAGATAAGCCCAGTGTCAACAACACAGCTCAAAATGCAGCATAGTGTAACGACAGAGAGAATGCTGTACCTGGAGTTAGGAAGATCTGAGTTTACATTCTGTCTCTGACAACTAACTCTGAAACCATGAACAGGTTACCCTCTGAGCAGTAAGCTGTTCACTATGATCAAAAGTTAAAAGACATATTGTAATTGACATATGTTCAACTCCAACAATGATGACAATTGTCCTTCTTTATCTCTTTTCTTATGAGTCAAGCAAGAAATAAGGACTTTCTATTATTTCTATTCAACAACCTCCAAATGGTTTGAAAAAAAACCCAAAAAGATTTGTTCTTGTTCAGTCATTTTCAGTTGTATCTGACTCTTCATGATCCCATTTGGGGTTTTCTTGGCAAAGATACGGGAGTGATTTGTCATTTCCTTCTCCAGTCCATTTTCCAGGTGAGGAAATTGAGGCAAACAGGGTTAAATGCCAAAGCTCACATACTGTCAGAGGCTGGATCTGAACTCAGGTCTTCCTGACTCCTGGCCTGGAATTACATCTATCTTAACCAAAAAGATCCAAAGTTTTATTTCAGCCCATATTGGTGAAAAGACACCAGCTCTGCTCTATGCTTTTCTTTCTCCCATTGCTTAACAGTCCACTCCCCCAACCCTAACTAAAACTTGAGATTTCAGTCAGGTTGTCAGGCAAATTAATGTGATTTTTCTTTCCATCCCTTTTTTCCAGGTCAGTATTTATACTGTGCCAAAGCATGACTACCTCCAGCTAACAGTGTCTCCACAGCCCTGAGATGAAGGATCACAAGGCCAAGGGATTTGTGGAAAACCAAAGGTTCCAGGGGCAAAAATCATGTCTTTGTTCTTCCTTGTCACTCCCCTGCTTATGCCATTTCTGCCAATGTGTGAATATATACCAGAAGTCACAAGAGAAACTCACTTCCAAGATGATGTAGGAGGCAGAGAATTAACTTTAGTCAGAGGGTCTCAGTTCAAGTTTTGCCTCAGCTTCTTCCTCCTAGTTGGGTCAATTTCTTTGACCTCTCTGGGGCCTCAGTTTCCTCATCTGTAAAGTGAGACAACTTCTTTAAATGAATTGATTAAACTCAATTCAGCAAGCTTTTATTTAGTGCCTACTATGTTGTTCATACTGTGGATATGAAGACAAACTGAAGTAGTCCCTTCCCTCAAGGAGTTTATAATCATTTAAGGGAAACAACATATACACATATATGTGTAACTTTGTACACAAATAAATACAAAATTTTTGCAAAGTAGTTTCTGGGAGGATTTACAGGTCTATTATGAAAGGCAGTTTAATAATCCAACATAGGTTATTGGAGGTAAAATGGAACAATAGGTAAGAGTAGAATAAGGACCCCAGAGGAATGTAAGGACTCCAGAGGAATGGCGCTGATATTGATGGGTTTGATTAAACAAGGAGTTGAGGAAGGGAGTTTTGACTGAGATAGTCTACAAATTCTGATTGGAATCGTGAGACAGTGGGAAGTGTTGCCCTGAACAGAAGCAAAGGTAATAATCATTGGATTATCTAACTCTAACCTGATAATCAAGACAGGAGTTGATATGGTCCTAAGGCCAGACTGCTTAGAGAGAGATAAGGAATATTTGAGGTTTTTTGCCTTCATCCAGGTCAGCTCTGCCCCAGGACTAACTCCAACTTTGAATAAATTAGGGGCAGGAAAGGAGGAGAAGATGTTCAAAGAGGGTCTTTGCCTCTGGAATAGTGAGAGGGGTAGCAGGGCAGAGGTACCTTCCAGCTCATAATCTACTGATAATCCTAATTCTGCTCATTTACCTGAAGTGGATATAGCATGAAAAGTCAGTGTCGGATGGAGCCCTAGACGTTTCTGATATTATACTATATACTTATTATGACAGAGACTATAGCTGCATATCTACTAAAAAACAAGTTCAGGGTTGGTTTCTGAAGACAATTTTAGCTTCCAGGCCTCCTTAGACTTGTAAGAGATGGTAGTACACAAATGTGGTCAAATAAAATGAGCAGTGAAATTCATTGCATGATTTCCTTATTATTCAAGCAGTGACAATTTGTTTAAAAATAGAAAATTGAGTTCAAGGGAGTCAAAGCCACCAAACTTAGAATTTTTCTTTAAAGATCTTAAAATACCTTCCTTACACAGTCATAGCTTTTTTTTTCTGCATAGTAAATAGCAATGAGAGAGCCTCAAAGATTCAGAACATTGGGTAAGTAGCCAAAAATTTCAGAGACTTATCTAAACTTTATCAGCTGAGTTGGTCAAGAAACCAGACAGGTCTCATGAGAGCAGATTGGAGGGGTGGAGTGAGGAGACGGGGAGAGTGCTGGAATCAGGCCATGTGTCACTATGAGCATGGTTGTCTTTTTTCAGTGAAAGTCACTCACCCACATCATGTCAAGTCAGGAATTTAGAGCAAAGGGATAGCAAAAAGCTGTCTCCTTCCCACCTCCCAAAAGAAAGTAAAATGGGGGACAAAATACTATGATTGGATGTGTGTATCCATCCACAGTAGGAGAAGGCGAAGTAGGGTCTGAGATGGAAAATCTGATTTCTACTTATGATGGTACCCAATGAGTAGCCTTGACTACTTTGTCTATGAAGTCAGCGTCCTAGTCTGTAACCACTTAGTTAACACTGGTAAAGCTGGTAAGTAACAGTTTCATTCCCTTTAGGGGACAGTATTGGTCAAGTGTTTGGAGGGTTACTGTTATTTTTTTTGTTTGCTTTGTTTTTCCTAATTTAGATTGATGGAAGAGACTAAGAAGATGTGCGCAAGTATGATGTTAATGATAGTGAACAAGTTCATTCATTCAGTTATTTACTGAGTGGTTAATTAGCCTGAGAAATACTAGAGATTATGAAAGTAAATATGGTATAATTTTTTAAGGTCTTCTGGATATTTATAACCCACAGAATGGAGAGTGCGGATGGGAAAGATGATATAAAACAAAACAAAAGCCCGTAAATTATATGAGATATATAGACAACCACCACAACCTTTCAACCTCTGGGAAAGTGCAAAGGCTCCTGGATCAAACAGGACTTTCCTATGTACCCCACAGCCAAGGGAGGCTCCTCCCTCTCATCAGGGCCTCTAGCTCTGGGCTCACCTGAATTCACATTGATCCTGGGTATGGGTAAGGACATATCAGGTTTTTCTCTCTCTGATACCTTTCCAGAGTCACTAGAGGGAAATCTCAAAAACAAACTTTAGAAATATCCAGGGGATCCCAAAAACATAGATAGGAAAGTTCTTCCTAGAAAATTCAGGTACAGAGTAAAATTTTTTTTCCTTCCTCTATAGAAAATGCTTAAGACACAAAGGCTCAAAGTATGTCAATAAACACAGAAACATAAAACATCTAAAATAGCCTGTTATTTCTGAAATATTTGGGGATAGCAAGGTGGCACAGTGGATTGAGTGCCAGACGTCAGGTTAGGAGGACTCATCTACCAGTAGTTCAAATCCAGCCTCAGACACTTACTAGCTGTGAGACCCTGGGCAGGTCACTTAATCCTATTTGCCTCATCTATAAAAAGAGCTGGAGAAAAAAATGGCAAAATGCTCCAGCATCTCTACCAAGAAAACCACAAATGGTGTCACAAAGAGTTGGATATGACTGAAAAACAACTGGCGAAAAAATCTGAAATATTCAGATTCACATTTACCTTGCCCTGTATCCCCTGAGCAAGGGGGTCCATATGTCTTGGCCAGTCAAGGCATAGCTTTCTTTAGTCTTTCATCTACAGATGCAACAAGGCCATGAAACTCTTTCAGATTTGTCCTTCCTGTGGATTCAGCCCCCATGTGCTATCTTTCTTTCTTTTTACTCTGCCTATGGTCATAACCCTGGGCCACCAAGATTGGAAATAAACATCACTAGTCACAAGGGGGACTGGGTGAGAGAGTGTCCACTCCTCAGTGCAATCTATCACCACTAATGTAGGAAGAGTGTATCAGGAAGCTCAGACTGTTTGTTTTCCTGATTACATGAGCTAGAAGTTCCTAGTGTAATGTTTTCATTTTACAAAGAAGGAAGCTGATTCTAAGAAGGGGAAGTAACTTGTCTAAGATCACATGGTGAATTAGGGACAGAAAATGGGGCTCAAATCCAGATCCCCCCAATTTATAAGCCAAGGCACTTTCTGTCACGTTAGGATATTTGTACTGAACCTTAGAGAGGAAACTGATTGTATTCATGTCTGTTCTAAAGCCATAAGAGGTGGGTTCTAATCCTGGCTTCCCACTGACTAGAAAGTGAATTTGTTCATTACCTCACCTCAGTGACCATTGATTTCTTCATCTCTAAAATAAGCGTAAAAGACATTTACTTTGTTTACTTCATAAGGATGTTACAAGAATCAAATGAGCTCATTTGGACTTGAGAAGTCACATGGAAATGTAAGTTCTTATTGATACTTTATTGGGCATATGATTTCATTGGTTGTGAATACACCCATCATAAGTACAGTTATCCCTTCCACTTTGTAGAAGTTAGGAGTGCAGCATCCCCTAAATTTGGAAAATCTGTGTAAAATTTTTTGGCCCTCCCTTCATACTGGAGAACTCTGACTTATTATGATATTAAAAGACAAAATATGTTGATGTTATACAATACTATACATATATTTTATGCATTTCTGAGTTTCTAAATTTTTTCAGTGTCATCTGCTAGCCTTTGTGTATCAGCAGCAGCTTCTGCAAAACTCCCCAAAAGTTACCATTTAATTTCTTATGCCAGCCCACCATATATCAAAACCATGATAGGGAAAGTCACAATGTGGAAGGGATAACTGTACCAGGAAAATCCACTGCAAACATATGTCTGATTTTCAGTAGGGAGATCCTCCATATCCCAAGAAAGGAAATAGCACAAATAGTAGTGTCCCTCTCCATAAGACACTTTTAACTGGATCTACTTGCCTGGCATCACTCAGAAAGTGTGCAGTGAAATAAGGATTAAATTAAGATCTTCTGCCTTGTCTACTGCTGGTTCTCCAAGACTACATTATGACATAAACAGAACTGTTGGACAATCGTCTGCTCATGATGTTCCAAGCAGTGTAGGAACCAGAACTCATGAGTAAAAAGCTTTCTAGTTCACATAATCAGAAGTAAGGAGAGTCTGTATATTTTGCTATCAGTGGTAGGAGCATTTTGGGGAAGAGTAAGCGAAGTTTGTTTTGTCTTTATTCATGAATGACAACTCAATGGAAACACATAGAAGGTGACCACTGTGTGTAGTACATATAGTATCCTCCCAAACCTTACCCTCAACAGAAGGGTAGCTATTATTTGTCCCTTCAGAGCCTTGGAATAGTCTTGAGGGGCTAGGATTTTCTTTTTGTTTGTTTTGTTTTGTCTTAGCTCACAATGCTTCTCACCATTATTATCAACTTATATCAATTAATTAGGCAGACTTAATTAACTTTTGGAAAACAGTGTTTACTAAAACCTTATAGCAAGAACTCTGTAGGTATAGGACACCCTCTCCCACAAGTAAATACAGAGCCCAGGGGAAGTGATCTAAAATGGAAAGCCTTAGTGACAAAGGGGATAGCTCACAGCCCCTGGAATTCCTTCTGCTGTAGCTCTCAAGTTGTTCCCTTTAGGTATGACATAGTTTGCCAACCGGCCTCTTTGTAGAGTCTTGAACCTACTTTCATTTCATCCAGTCTACCTTGACTCCTAATGCATATACCAGGATCAGCTGTTCTAGGTTACAAATGAGAAGAAGATGGCAAATTCAAAATCCTCTGAACTTGCCAAGTTCACAAGGTCTACCTCTAGTCAAGGTGGGGGTAGGGAGCTGTGATTTTCTTCCCCCTTCCTCCCAAAGTGGCTCCTTCTCAGAAACTGGGCTAAAATGTTTTCTCTAATTCCAGCTAGCCCACTGGTTTTATACAGGTCCCAGAGGGCACGACTAACTCCCTCAGTCAATCTGAATAGCCTTCTTGTTTTAAGGCTAGAGGACTTGTTCACATCTGGTGAATAATCAAATTGTAAGCTGATAAACATATCAAGGGTAAATGGGGCAGGGTGATTTTGACCCTCTCTACACATATATTTCATTTTGATACATTACTGTCATTTTATTATTAGCTCCCTCGTTCTTATTTTGTACATGGCTGTGGGTGGCAGGAGCCTTCACCAAAATGAAAGAGAAAAATGAATCTACTCTTGAAGAAAAATCACTGAGCTGAATGGTTTTCCTTAAATCATAAGTAACTGTAAATGACTACTTTAAATAAATGTAACTACATATATAAAACTATTGTCACATTGAAGTCCTGGAAGAAATTCAATAATTCTGAAAAAGTTTGAGGAAGTAGGTAGACACCTGAAAATGACAGATAGATATCATTTATTAAGCACTTGCTATATATATATATATAATATATATATTATATATATACATAAATACAGTAAATAAGTATTTGTTAAGAGCCTACTATGTGTCAGGCATTGTGCTAAGCACTGGAGATACAAACAAAGGCAAAATACAAAGTCTAAGCTCACAGAGTTCACAATCGAATGGGAAGGCAAGATAAAAACGAAAATGTATAAATAAGCTGTATATGGGACAAATAGGAAAAATGAACATTGAGAAAGCACTAAAATTCAGAGGGATGGGAAAAACTCCTTTCAGAAGGTGGGACTTTAGCTGAAACTTGAAGGAAGCCAGAGAAGCCAGGAGGCAGAAATGAGGAGGGGAACCTGCATGGAGGTCAGTCAGTAAAAATGTCCTGAGTGGAGAGATGGAGCATTTGCCAATTGTTAGAAATAAAAAATACAAGCAAGTGAGATAGTACCCTCAAGGAGCTTATGTCCTAGTGGGGGGAAGAGAACCTATAAAGAAGAACCAGAAAAGGATGAGGAGAGCATGATTTGGGAACTAGTGGACCAAAGAGAAGGGGAGGTTTGTTTGTAGGCAAGATAGGGTCAAAGCTTACCACCTGGAACCCAAGGGGCAGGATGAAGTTCTGCTTTTCTCTGCTTTTGCTCTACCACCTTTCAGATAATTTGAAAATACGGATCTTGTACTATTGTCTTCGTCATCAACATTAAGACAGTGAGGTGTAGTGGAAAGGGTACAGAATCTGGAGGCAGGAGATGTATCTTATTTCTTATTATCTGTGTGACCTGGGGCAAATTATTTGACTTTTTAGGGCTTTGGTTTCCTCATCTGTAAAGTGAAAGAGCTGGCCTTGGCCACCTTTAAGCCCCATTCAGGCTCTAAAGCTATGATTCACTAAGCAAATATTTGCCAATTGTCTTAATCTACATGGTAGAGGAAGTATGGATGGAGAGGAGTGTGAAGAGTGAGGATGCCAAAAGTGATTAAGACAGGGCTCAGCCTTTAGGAGAAGGATGATTTAACTCACTGAGTTTGTACTAGGCCTTCTCTCATTTACCACATCCTGTTTCTGCTATTCTGCACATCACTAGACTACATTTGTGGCTATGTCTCTAGGATGTCAAACCAATTAATTTAAAATCGAAAAACTTCATCAGTTAGATGAAAGGTACCCAACAACCAGTTTGGTTAGACTTTTCATAAAGAACAGTAACTAACTTTATCTAGAACTTTGGAGTTTGCAAAACACTTCATGTACATTATCTCATCTGAGTCTTTAAATTCCTCCCCTCCCTTTTTCCAAGAAGTAGATAATACAGATACAGCTTCCCCCATTTTATTGATAAGGAAACTAGGACTGAGAGGTTAAGTGACTTGCCTATGTTCATACAGCTATTAAATGTCCAAGGTAGGATTGTAAATCAGATCTTTCTGATTCCAAGTTCAGTACTCTCATCTACTACAGGGCCAGGATCATTAAGGGAAAAAGAATTTTTGCGACAAGTGTCTGTGATAAATATTGCTAAAATATATAGAGAACTGAGTCATATTTACAAGAATACAAGTCATTCTCCAATTGATAAATGGTCAAAGGATATGAACAGGTAGTTTTCAGAGAAAGAAATTAAAGCTATCTATAGTCATTGACAAAATACTCTAAATCACTATTGATTAGAGAGAGGCAAATTAAAGCAACTCTGAGGTACTACATCACACCTATCAAATTGGCTAACTTAACAAAACAGGAAGATGATAAATGTTGGAGACAATGTGGGAGAGTTGGAAACCTAATTCATTGCTGGTGGAGTTGTGAGTTGATCCAACCATTCTGGAGAGAAATTTGGAACTATGCCCAAAGGGCTACAAAAATGTGCATACCCCTTGACCCAACAATATTGCTTCTAGGACTGTGTCCCAAAGAGATCATAAAAATGGTAAAAGTTTCCACACGTACAAAAACATCTATAGCAGCTCTCTTTGTGGTGGCCAAGAACTGGAAATCAAGGGGATGTCCATCAATTGGGGAATGGTTGAGCAAGTTGTAGTATATGAATGCAATGGAATACTATTGTGCTATAAAAAATGATGAACAAGAGGGCTTCAGAGAGGCCTGGAAGGACTTATATGAACTGATGCTGAATGAAGTCAGCAGAGTCAGGAGAACATTATGCACAGTAACAGCCACAGTGTGCAAGACATTTTTCTGGTAGACTTAGCCCTTCATAGCAATGCAAGGACCTAAAATTATAAAAAACATTCCCAAAGGATTCTCAAGGCAAAATGCCTTCTACATTCAGTGAAAGAACTATGGAATCAGAATTCAGAATGGAGAAGACTATTTTCTCTTGAGTTATGTTTTGGTTTGGTTTGGTTTCTCTCATAGTTTCTCCCATTCATTTAAATTTTTCTATGCAACATGATTAATGTAAAAATGTGTTTAATAAAAATGTATTATAGAACCCATATAATATTGCATGCCATATCAGGGAAGGAGGGGGGAAGGATGGAGAGAAAAATCTAAGATTTATGGAAGTGATTATAGAAAACTGAAAACAAATAAATTAATTTTAAAGAAAATTGAAGGGAAAGGGAATGGAGAGAACAAGCATTTATTCAGTACCTAATATGTGCCAGACACTATGCTAAGTGCTTTACAAATATTATCTTATTTAATCAAATTAAAACATTTAATTAAAAATTAAAACAAAACAAAATGTATTAGCTTTAATTCTTTGAAATAACTTATGAAACAGAATCTACTTGATTTAATATAACTGGTTATTTTCAAAATAATCACTTTGATGAATTTCTTAAAGACCAGTTAAGGTATGAAGACAATGCTAGAAAAGTAGTGAATAGGACTGAATTTCTACTCCCTAAAGAGTTCAGTTGAATATGTTTTGAGGAAATATCAAAGAATTTGTTTAGAGTCCATAATCAGTAGGAGGGCAGGTAGGGATTGTCTCTTATTCACCTTTGTGCCCAAACTCATTATTTGACAAAAACTACTGTGAAAACTGGAAAACAGTATGGCAGAAACTAAGTATAGATCAACATCTCATACTATATAGCAAGATAAGGTCAAAATGAGTACATGGTTTACACATAACAAGTGATATCATCAGCAAATTAAGAAAGCATGGAATAGTTTATGTCAGATTTATGGATAAGGAAAAAATGTAGGACCAAAGAAGATATAGAGAACATTACAAAATGCAAAATAGATCATTTTGATTACATAAAATTAAAAAGTTGTTGCACAAACAAAACCAATGCAACAAAAATTAGAAGGAAAGCAGAAAACTGGGGGGGAAATGTTGCAACCAGCATCTCTGACAAAGGCCTCATTTCTCAAATATATGGAGAAGTGAGTCAAATTTATAATAGTACATGTCATTTCTCAACTGATAAATGGTTTCAATCAAAGAAATCAAAGCTATCTGTAGTCATACAAAAAAAATACTCCAAATCACTATTGATTAAAGAAATGCAGGTTAAAACAACTCTGAGGTGTCACCTCATACCTATCAGAGAGGATAATATGACAAAAAAGGAATATGTTAGGTGTTGGAGGGGATGTGGGAAAAATGGGGTACTAAATGCACTGTTGGTGGAGTTGTGACCTGGTCCAGTTATTATGGAGAACATTTTGGAACTATGCCCAAAAGACTATAAAACTATACATACCCTTTGATCCAGCAATACCACTGTTAGATCTATATCCCAAAGACATCCAAAAAAAGGGAGAAAGAACCTACTTATACAAAAATATTTATAGCAGCTCTTTTCGTTGTAGCTAAATATTGGAAATCAAAGGGATGCCTATTAATTGCAGAATGACTAAATAAGCTGTGGTATATGATTATAATGGAATATTGTTGTGCTATAAGAAATGACAAGCTGGATGATTTCAGAAAAAACCTGGAAGGACCTATCTGAACTGATATATAGTAAAGTGAACAGAACCAGGAGAACACTGTACATAGTAACAGCAACGTTGTTCTGTGTTGAACTGTGAATGACTTAGCTATTCTCAGCAATACAATGATCCAAGGCAATTCCAAAGGACTAATGACAAAGAATACTATCATCCTCCAGAGAAAGAATTGATATTGAAAATAGATTAAAGCATGCTATTTTTTACTTTCTTTTTTCTTTTATTTGTGTTTTCTTACAAAAATGACTAATACTGGAATGTTTTTATATAATTGTACGTGTATAACCTATATCTGGTTGCTTACCATCTCAGGGAAAGGGGATGGGAGGGAAGGAGGGAAGGATAGAATTTGGAATTCAAAAGTTTAAATAAAAATATCTAAAAATTGGCAAAAAAAAAGAATTTTTTTTTATTTAGTTGGAGGAAGAATTAAAGTCGGAAAGTCACATCCAGTTAGAGAATACCATTGTTACGGTTTTGGTTAAAAAGCACATTGAAAAGGAATTCATCAGATATTTGTGAGGTGCTTACTATGTGTCAGTCACTGCTCTAGGTGATGTGGGTACAAAGGTCAAAAACTAAACTGCCCTCTATTTCAAGGAGCTTATATTCTAATTGGGGCAGTTGGGAAACAACCTAATTCAAGAAATGTAACTATAAAATATATACATATATATGTATGTATATATATATATAATTAAGTTTTCATGAATTATAATGAACAATTATTATGTCTATTAAAAAAACACTAATTAATTGCTCAGTATAGTTATATGCTTTATAAAGGAGAGCTCCTTGAAATGAGCATCAGGAGTTCAACTCTACCAAGGATTTCGGACAAGTCACTTCATATCTCTAGGCTATGATGTCTTTATGCGCAAAAAATGAAGTTGTTGGACAAGATTATTTCTAAGAGTCCTTGCAGCTTTCACCAGTGTAAGATAGATATTGATTTTATTTTTAAATATCTCCAGGGACCTTTTCTGCCCATTGTCTCCAGTGTTTGATAAATCTCATTTCCCTATGTCTGACTTTTGTCACCCCAGCTGAATTTCATTCAGTTTGTTCCTCTGTGGAGTCACACAGCAGAAGATCATCCTCTGTGACCAGTGTGTTGGAATGTAGCCCTTCAAGCTGCTTCCGCTACTAAATGTCAAATACAGTTGAGTGAGATGAAGACAACAAGAGATTCCAGGGAGATCTGAAAGGCAAAAATGAACATATTAGGAAGATGAAAAAAATGAAGAAATTGGACTATATAACTTCTAAGGTCCTCTCAGCTGCAAATTATATAAGCTTCAGTAATAATTGGCCCAGGAATTCACGGGCAGCATGTTAATGAGATGCTTGAGGCCCAGCCTGGATGACAATGAATGCTTAAATGACTCATTTGTCATGGCCTTGGTTCTGCCAAATGGCCATTCTAATGTTGTTGGTTAACTCTTAATCTATTTAGACCTATCTACACCAAGGGTGTGTGTGTGTGTGTGTGTGTGTGTGTGTGTGTGTGTGTGTGTCTGTATGTGTGTGTGTATATGTATGTGTGTGTGTGTCTGTATGTGTGTGTGTATATGTATGTGTATGTATGTGTACATGTATTAGACAGATGGGGAAAGAGTCTCCTAACACCCATAACGAAAAGGTATTCTGTTCTCATGGCACTCTCATTCTAATGTTTAGAAGTACCCAGATGCTTGGCATCACAAAAGTCAAATACATGAACAATCTTCTTTCAATTTTTCTTTACTTTTTCCCCAGTTATTTAAACATCATGATCATGTTAGCACAAATTTTGATTTCCATGGAGAGCTCTACCTTTTGGGGAAACTATATAAATTCTTTTGATCATATCACTTGGTAAAAAGAAGAACAGTCACTGGAGAGTTTCAGAGAAGAAAAGAAGAGAAAATCTCTACCTATCTACAAGCATTTATTAAATAACTATTATTTGTTGTGCATTATGCTATGTAATAGGAATACTAAGACAAAAAGAGAAGAAAGGGTGCCTGCTCTCAAGGACCTTGCATCCTTTGGGGAGAAACAATATGTACATGTAAATACAAATCTATATGCAGTAAATATTTATTCATTGGTTCACATATTTGGTAATAGTAAGCAATATATGATAACCATTAAATATGGTAATCCATAAATATGGCAACCAATGCATGGTAAATAAATAAATATGTGGTAAATAAATAAAAAAAGTAATTTCAGATAGTGTATGGAGGAACTAGCAGCTAATGGGACCTGGAAAGATCTCAAGTGCCTGAGTTGAGCTTCAAAGGAAACTCAAGAATCTAGAATCTCCAAATTGTGAAATATCAGGGATCTCATAGGTCCTCAGGCTCACAGGATCTATAGCTGGAAGGGAGCTGAGACTAGCAAGTCTTATCCTCTCACATGACAGATGAGGACATCCAAGTCCAGGCTCCTTACCTGAATGAGTGCTTCTCATAACAGTACCTCTACTGATTTCATTTAAAAGATGCCATTGGGGAAAGCGAGCAGTTCCTGTGAATTTTATAAGCTGAACAGAATTTATCCCTGCTATACAGCTGATGTAAGCAAGACATGACTGCAACTAAAAGAAGACAGGATGAGTGTAGCTGCCAGTGAAGGGGGCACCCCAGGCTTTAATCCACAAATGCCTTAATTTGGGCCTTGAGTGACACAGATCCGGATCCAGGCATAGCAGCCTCTTGGATTCTGGCTGTAAACAATCTCCAGGCACTGGAACCAGGTAGCCTGAGAGCCTCTGACTAGGAGAGAAGGGTAATTCAGGAGGGGATGACTCACTAAGGTAATTTATTACAACAGCCCACTTTGCACACACACACACTCTCACACACACACTCACACACACACACACACACAATTTTCCACTTTCTGCCCTGCTCTGAGGATGTGCTGGGGCCCTGACTTCACTGAGGGATGATGGGAGGAAAACCTGAAATGATGACTGCCCTGGGACAGCTGACTCAGAGCAAGACAATAGCATGAATGAGGGCTGGCAAGGATCTGGTCATTAAGACATCTGATTCATCTCTGGTAGGGACTGGGCTTTCTTTTTAATTTATTTTTTAATGATATTTGATGATGATGAGTTCAGTCCATCCCCAGCTTGGGAGGGTCAGGTGACAAGATTCAGTCAAGCTCCTCTGGCTATCACAGCAGCAAACATCATTTTGGCAGCATTTCTAGCTATTATTGGCCATCAGTGATACAGACTGAACATACATACCAGCTGTTCATAGGGGGCGGCTGCCCTACTCATAAAATACTGTGCTAGTTCCACTCGATCTTTCAGATTTCAACAAAATAGGACTTAAATAAGAATGATGTTTTATTGATCATTGTACCATGTGATATGAAGGAGGGGAGAATTAAGCTCCCAGTTCCCTTCTTATGTAGGAAAAGTTTCCATAAGTGAAACAACTCTCTCTTTTAAACAAGAGAGCCATGGTGTTGATAGATGATGAAGAATGATTAAATGAGATTGCTAAGTTTATGGGTTTTGATTTTTGATCTGCTCAAGAAAAATAATATTTTCTTATATCCTAAGTATGCATCCACTGGGAGTTGATAAATCTTGTTGCAAAGAAAAATGTCAATTTGACACTATGTATATATTTTTTAAAAACTCTATTCGAGTCCAAAGGGGAATTTCATATTTTTCTATTAATTTTATGGAGCATAGATTTAGAGCTGGGCAGGACCTAAAAGGTCATTAACTCCAATTCCCTCATTTCGCACAAAGGATAATTGAGAAACAGATAGGTTGAAGGACTACCCCAAGATCCTAAGAGAATATTTTGTAGAGCTGGGATATGAATTGAAATATCTTGACTCCCAACTCAGTGTGATTTCCACTGTGTCAAGCTGCCTCTCAAATCCTATTGATTTTAACCATTTACATAATTTAAAAGTCACATTTGTTACATATTGTGACCTTGAAAATATTTTTGGAAATTGTTTTAGACTCCTAAATTCCATTTATCTAGGGAAAATATGCATTAATCTTTTTATTATACTCCTCCTACATGTTATGCCTTGGCCCAGAGTTACCCTGGGAAAATTGCTAACTTAGCTAACCACGTAACTCATAATCTCAAAAACTGCTGTTTTTCAGTCGTGTCTGACTCTCTGTGGCTGCATTTAAGGTTTTCTTTGCAAAAAGACTGGAGTGGTTTGCCATTTCCTTTTATAGCTCCAGATGTGGAACTGAGGCCAACAAGGTTATGTGACTTGCTCAGGGTCATCAGTTAGCAAGTGTCTGAGGCCAGATTCGAACTCAGGAAAATGAGTCCTCCTGACTACAGGTCCTGCGCTCCGTGCACTGTGATACCACCTAGCTGCCCCTATCTCATATCTAGTTTTCCATAAATGTGGGTAACTGTCCACTTCACCTGCATAGGTACTCACGTGTAACCATAATGGCTACTATACAACCTTTATTTCACCTCATGGAACATTTTGAAAATGAATAAATGAGTGAATGAAATATTATTAAGTATTTACTATGTGTAAAGAACTGTCCTAAGTGGTAGGAGTAAAACAGAAAAGTAAGAGCATCTCTGCTCTCAAAAGGCTCACATTCTAATTAAGGGAGATAGCCCTTAGGGAAGGTTTCAGCTATAAGTCAGATCAAAAAGTCCCAAGGTTGTTATGATGCAACAAAGCAGATAGTGATGCTTCTGTTTTAATGATATTTCCACTTCCCACATTGGCTGCACTCCTAGGATGGCTTAAAAAGAAAAGTAGAAAAGGCTCGTGAGAAAGCCCCAAGAATATTTTTTTGTTTCGCTTTTTTGTATTCCCCTCCGTGCCTAGCATGGTGCCTGGCTCATCGTAAGTATTTAGTCAGTGTTTGTTAAGGGACTTACTGATTGATGAAGCATATTTTCATTTGCCAGTGCAAAGGAATGGCTTGTCCAACAAGAACTTTTCCTCCCAAGAATCTACCATTTTTTCTTGGAGGTGAGACGGAGCAGTTTAAGTTGCCGAAACTCACTATCCAAGATGTATCAAAAGGCATAATGGAATCCTCTGCAAGAAGGTTCATTGCTCTGTAAGCTCATCATGTTGAATAAGGAACTCTCTTTGAATCCCACTTATACCAAAAGTCCCATACAAAAGCTTACCTCCTGGTGAACTCATCAAATTGTCTTGGGGACTCCCATGAACACTCCCCTCCAAGAACATAAGACTGAAGAAAGTGTATTTGCCCATTAATAGAAACTGGTGAAAACTAAACCAAAATGAAATTCAATGAAGAGATATTTAATTTCTTCTACGTAGGAACATAAGATCTTAGATTTATAGGTGGGAAAGAGAAACTACTTAGTCCAACCTCTCATTTTACATACGAAGAAATTAAGGCTCACTGAAGTTAATGATGTTAATTAAGGCCCAAAACCATGCAGGTCGTAAGAGTCAGGATTTGAATTCTAGTCCTCTGATTCTCAATTCTAGGCAATATGATGTAATGGAAAGAACACTATACTGTAGTCAGAAGACCTAAGTTTAAGTTATGGCTCTGTTACTAGTCATATGATCATGTTTAATTTACCACCTCCCTGAGCCTTGGTTTCGTTAATTATATAATCAGCATCATCATATTGCATTACCTCCTGGACAGAGTTCCTCTGAGAGAAGTATTCCTGTAAATTGTGTGTGAATAATTAAAATTGTTATTATTTTGCTTATTCTTTGAGTATAAGATTTAGGGCATGTTTCCATTAATCAACCAATCAAACAACACACATTTTATTAAGCACTTTTTATGTGCCAGATGCTATATTAAGTACTGGAGATGCTAAGTAAGGCAAAAACATAAAAATAATTCTTACTCTTAAGGAATTTCTGTAGTAGTGGAGAAGACAATCATATGTAAATAAATAGACACTTACAAGATCGATACTGAGTAGAAGTGAAGTAACCTTGGAGGAGAAGGTTGAAATGACTAGGGGACTGGGAAGCACTCCTACATAAAGTGGGATTTAAACAGAGCATCAAAGAAAGCCATAAATTCTAAGAGGTGTGGGTGAGGAGGGAAAGCATTCCAGACATGGTGGACAGCCAGGAGGTTGATTGTCAAGTAAGCATAATAGCCATTGGGCCAGTATTGCTCAACTACTGAGGATATGGATAGGAGTAAAGTGTGAGAAGACTGGGAAGGTAAGAAGGAACCAGGTTGTGAAAATTCTTAAATACATGCCTATCAGAGGAATTTATATTTGATCCTGGAACCATTGGAATTTATTGAGCATTGGGAAGAAGTAGGGATTGGGAGACACATGGTCAGGAAAATCTCTTTGGCAGCTGTGGAAGATGATAGGGTGTAGAGAGACTTGAGGCAGGGTGACTAGTTAGGAGGCAATTGAAATAATCCAGCAAGAGGTGATAAAAGCCTGAACAAGGACGGTGGCAGTGTGAGTGGAAAGAATGGGACCTACACTGGAGAAGCCATAAAAGTATAGATAAGACATGACAATAGACTGCATATGATAAAGAGAACTTGAGGTTCTATATCTGAGAGTTTGCAAAGATAATATTCTCCCTTGACAATAGCAGACAGATTTGGAAAAGGAGAGGGTTGGGGGAGGAAATATAACGAGTTTTGTTCAGCATATGTGGAGCTTGAGATGCCTATAGTACTCCAGTTCAAAATGTCCAAATAGAGAGTTGGAGATGTGGTATTGGAACTCAGAAGACAGGTGAGGCTGGATATATAGACCTAAAAATCATTGCTGATAAGAAACCCAATTAACTTGTTTGTGAATCAGAAACATGATGGGGAGGGGGGGATGTTGATAAGGGTAGGGCACAGATTTATAAATAAGTGGAAGAATTTTGTTACTCTTCTAAAAGAGTATCTAAAAAACTCCTATGTACAAAAATATTTATAACTATTCTTTTTAGAGTGGCAAAGAATTGGAAGCTAAATAAAGGTGCCAATCAGCTGTGGAAGGGTTGAACAAATTATTTTACATGTACATGATGGCAAAGTATTGTATCATAAAAAGTTACAAAAGAAAACATTTTAGAGAAATATGGAAAAACTTATATGAATTGATGCAGAGCGAAGTAAGCAAAACCAGGACAGCTGGTTTTATACAGTACCAAGAGTAATATAAAGAAAAACAATTTGGAAAGACTTAAAAACTTTGATCAATGAACTATCCAATCATGACTCCAAAGGAGTAGTAATGATCCCTGCTACCCACCACCTGTCAGAAGTGAGAGACTCAAAATGCAGAATGAAACATACATTCTCAGACATAACCAGTGTGGGAATTTGTTGTGCCCAAGCATAAATATTTGTTTCAAAGTGGTTGATTTTCTTTTCTTTTCAATTGGTAGCATGAGAGGGGTGAGGGACTGGGGCTAAGATTTATCTCAATTTAAAAAAAAAAAAACAACAGAAGGAAGGTAGGGCAGGAGTACAGACAAGTAAGATAGCTTTGAAAGTCATTGCTTGAATTTATTATAAATTTTAGAAGAAAATATCTCCACAACAGAGATTTGCAATGTACAAATGTACAGAGATGTATGTTTTCATGTACAATCCCCTCTTTCTGGTCTATAATATATATGGAAATGCTCATTTTATTTGGTGTTTGTTAAATTAATTTTTAAAAATTTTTCTATATACCAAAGGTAGGAACAGCTAATGAAAAAATTTCCCTTTCCTTTTCCTACCACACTACAAACACAGGTGCCAACACGACATTATTACCCTCCACAGAATATAAGATTATAAAATTTACAACTGAAAGAGATTTTAGGAATCACATAATCCAAACTCCTCATTTGACAAATGAGAAAACCAAAGCCTAATAAGTGACTTGCCCAAAGTCATACAACTAAGAAATGACAGAATCCTGACTGGCAGGTCATCAGAAACGAGGGCACTTTTCTATTTTGCCATCCTGAGTTCAAACTAGAAAATCATAAAACCATAGAATATCAGAACTAAAGAAATCCCACTGAGTCAAATCCACTCATTTTACAAAAAAACAACCAAAGCTCTCTGTTCTTTTCATTATAAACATTCCACCAATATACATGTATACATATGGTTAAGAGGAACAACGGCATATTGTGGCAAAGAGCATCAAGTTTGACAAGCCTTGTCCAAGGATGGAAAGAAAATAGGAAATAGTCTGAAAAAGCTTGCAGCACTTTAAATATAGTAGCCAAGATCTAAGGGATGGATAACTCCATTCCTGGCCCTCAGACAACTTGGTTGAAACTTGCAAAGTAAGCAAGATTCTGATGGACACTTCAAAGGGAAAAGCAAGGTCCAAGAGAAAACTTAAGTGTTCTGATGGTACTTTCTCTGGGCAGAGAGAAGTGGAATTTTGCCTGCAGGGTACTTGCCCTGATAGCTTTCTGGGACAAGTTCCTTTCCATGTTTAGTCATTCAACACTTCCCTTTCCAACCGTCAATTCCACCACTGAATAATGACTCATATTTATGTAGCCCTTTGGGCTCACAAAGCACTTTCCTCACCACCACCTTGTAAGAGAGGCAGTATAAGGATTATTAGCTCAGTTTTACAGAAAGAGAAATTGAGTGACTCATTCAGGATCAAATAACTAAAGTAAATACTGGCTGGGACACAAATACAGATTTTCTGATGGTAATAGTCAATGGCCATTCTGCTATACTATGTTATGTTCTAATACCATGAAATGGTTTCCAAAAGTTCTCCTTTGCTTTGATTCCAAAATTTTCCTTTGCTACAAGATGCAGGTCCCAGGGTTCATTGAACAAGCCAACGCTTTTTAGTTCTTTGGAGAGGAAACAGTTAGTCAAAGGGACTCCTGGCCTATCAGAAGCAGAAGGGGGTGAGGGGGAAAGAAGGGTGGCTAAGGCATTTGTTGCCATCTCAGTGAGCAATAATTATACATCTCATTTGAAAAGAATATGGTATAAGGTGGAAAAGTACAATATTTTTATTTTCATCAAGTGTCTAAGGTGGTTCAGAGAAAGTCAGGCTGGTCACACAGTAACATTGCAAATCATGCCCATATGCTTTTAAGGACTTCTCATGTACTTGGGGTCTTCAGCTGAACTTCCATGACACCAAGGCATTGAGGATAGGAAGTCTACAACTACCAAAAATTACTAAAATGACTGATTTGATTTGATTTTCTAATGAAATGATTAAATGCTCTCCAAAAAAGTAGTATAACTTAGTGGATCTTGTAATGTACTTGGAGTTGGAAAGATTTGAGTTCAAATTCTATTTGACACATTTAAGAGTTCTTGTGTCCTGAGAAAGTCATTTCACAGAATCACAGAACTTAAAAGTTCTCTCATTCAATCTATGTTCTGGTCATCCAATTTTTGCTTGAAGATTTTCAAGGAGAGAAATTAACAGCCTCCCTCCTGGTAGTCAATTTCATTTCTTGACAGTTCTAATTGCAAAAAGAGGGGGTTTTGTCGGTCTGGGTGTTTTTTCTGACATCAAACCTAAATTTATCCATTTTCATCTTTTACCCATTGCTCCTGATTCTGCCCTCTGGTGTCAAATAGATTAATTTTAATCCTTGCTCAACAGATTCAAGTTACCTATCATGCTCCCTTGGAGTCTTAGCTTCTCCAAGCTAAAAGCAGTCAGGCCTTTTTTAGGACTTTAACTCAAAGCCTTTCACCATCCTACTTGCCATCCTCTAGACACTTGCTAACTTATCAATTTCTTTCTGAACTGAGATGAGGTCTGATGAGGACAGAATACAATAGGACTGTTACTTCTTTACTTCTGGAAGCTAGGTCTCACTTAATTTAATCCAAATCTTCATTATTTTTCTCTTTACTTCTCTTTAACATAATTGACTTATATTGAGTTTGTGATCTACTAAAGAACACCCCTCTCCAATGTTTTTTAAGAACATGTTCTTTAATCATGTGTCTCATATCTTGTACTTGTAAAGTTGATTTTGATATCCAAAACAAGACTTCATATTTATCCCTATTGAATTTCATCTTACTTGATTCAGCCCAATGTTCTAGTCTATCAAGATCTTTTGGGATCCTAACTCTGTTATGCACTGTTAGCTATGACTTCCAGTTCTGAGTAGTCTGCACATTTAACGAACATGCCACCTATGTTTTTATCAAGTTATAGACTAAAAAATTGTAAGTAGCATAGGCCCAGGCATGGATTCTAAGAGTATTCCTCTGGAGACCTCTTGCCAGACTGATCTTGAAAATGAAAAACTATTCCTTGGTACAACCAACCTACTAGTTCTGAATTTATTTCTCTGTATTATGATATAGTTGACAAACGTTTATCTTCTACATGAGAATAATATTATATGCTTTAAGAAAAGTTTTGTTAAAACCTAGGTTAAATAATACTCATAATATCCTACTCATGTTAACTCTGTTAAAAAAAGGAAATGATGCAATGAGATTATCTACTGTGATCTATTCTTAATGAAGCAATGGTGGGTCATTATAACGACAGCTTCACTTTCTAGATGTTGACCCACCATCTTTTTAAGGATCCACTTTAGAATTTTCCCAGAATCAAAGTTCATTATCCAGTAGTTTACAGACTCTCTCCTCATCCATTTTTTTGAAAGTTTGGGCATTTACCCTTCTGACATCTTGTGATATCTCTCCTGATATCAATGTTCTTTTAAATATTAATAATATTTATTATTATTTATTAATAATATTCATAAAAATAAATAATAGTCTGTTAGAAATCACATTTACCAGCTCGTTAAGTACTGATTAAGTACAGACAAACTGTAGTTCGTCTGGATCAGGTGACTTGAGTTCATCAAAGGGAGCTAAGTGGTGCTTTATTACTATCTCCTCACTCATCTTGGCTATTGACTTCCTGGTAGCCATTTTTGATGTAAAAGGTTCTTCATCTTGGCAGAGAAAAGAAAGGCAAAATATGAATTGAACCATTCTTTCTTCTCTCTGTTGTTAGTAATCATTGTCCCATCACCCCAAGCAAAGATGCTTTCCCTTCGGGAGCCTCTATTTTTAACTTACAGAACTCTTTGTTTTCCTTCATCTTCTTACCATTCTTCTCATAAGACACTCCATCTTCTGACTGCATTCATTTTCACTGGCTGACCTCACTTCATGCCTAGAATACTCTTCTTCTCTACTTCCTGGTTTCTCTGGATTCTTTCAGATACAAACCCAAAACCCATCTTCTTTGAGAAGCCTTTTTCCAACTACTTTTAATTCTAGTGTTTTTCCTCTGAGATTATTTCCAGTACCTCCTATATATCTTGTTTGAATATCATTGTTCTCATGTTGTCTCTCACATTATATTATGAGTAGAACAGGGATGTGAAGGCAGGGACTGGTTTTTGTTTATTTTGTTTTGTTTTTGCTTTCCTTTGTATCTCCAGCACATTTTCTTAAACATAGTAGGCATTTTTTCACATGACAAAAAAATAGATCTTTTATTATTACCAAAGATCACATTTTGAAGCAAAAAAGTTAAAAGGAATCAGCAATCAGAGGGAGTGATTTCATGAGTTTGTGGAGTAGGAGCAAGATGAATGTGACCTAGAATCAAGGTGTCAGTGAAAAGATAGAATAAGTTTATTTTATTTTGTCGCATACTGTAGGCACTTAATAAATGCTTATTTGTTGATGACTTTCCCAGCTCAGCTCATGAACTTAATCTTTTCTCCATCTCTTCTGTAAAACTCACAGGGTCATTGTGAGGATAAGACAGAATTATTCTTATAAATTACTATATAAATATCATCACTTAAGATTGTTTTTTAAGACTTGCTGTATACTCCACTACACTCTCTCCCTCCAAAATCTGTCAGTCTCCTCTTAAATGAAGGTGTTGAATGAGATGGCCTCTTAGATCCCTCTCCAGAACTGAATATTACCCGATGGCTAATGTCAGAAGACCTGGATTCAAATCCTGACTCTGATATCTATTAATTGTGTGCCCTTAAGCAAGTTATTTTACTTGCTGTAGTCTTGGTTTCCTTGCTTGTGTAATGGAAGTACTGATATCTTCCTTACCTACATCACAGGGGTATTGTGGGGAAAGGGTTTTATTAAACTAGAAGTGCTATATAAATGTGAGTCTAACTAGGTGGCACAATATATAGAGTGGCAGAGTGGAATCAAGAAGACTCATTTTCCTAAGTTCAAACCTACTCAGTTCAATTTCAGACACTTACAAACTGTATGACCCTGGGTAAATCACTTAACTCTCAGTTTCTCATGTGTAAAAGGAGCTGGAGAAGGAAATGGCAAACCACTTCAAATATTTCTTCCAAGAAAACCACAAATGGGGTCATGAAGAATTGAACATGATTGAAAAATGACACAGCAACAGCGAATTGGCAGTTGGTTTTTTACTTCATTCCATTTAATTAATTCAAGAAACATTTATTAAACAGTTACCATATATACAGCCTCCATTCATGCCCTACCCTGATGCCTCATCATGGCATATAAATGATCTCAGATTATTCAAGTCTACATATGTCAAAGGAGTACAAAGTCGAATAGGTCCTACAAACCTGAAAAAGCTACAAATATCAATGGTATTTTTATTGTCTGAAGATTTACCTGTGTTTAGAAAATCTCAATACCTAGTTGGTCATAAGAAGATGAATTTTTGAGTCACTTCAACTTATAAAACCATTTGCTACAGTATATATGATTTGTGATCTACAGTGGTAGAGGCAATATTCACATTAATCCCAGATCTTCGAAGCATTTAAAGGTCAGAGAGACATGATGGAGAAGGTGGTACCTGAGCTAGGCCTTGAAGGAATATTATTATATATTACCACCTTTCACATACTCTGTACAGCCCAGCTCAAACTGGCCTTCCTACTGCTCCTTACACATGATGGATACCCATAGATACATCATCTCCTATCTCCATGCTTTTGCACAGCCTGATCCTCATGCCTGCAATGCACTCCATCCTCTCCTCCACCATTTCGCAACACCATTTTCCTCCAAAGCTCAAGTCAAGTGTCTCCTTCGTGATGACTTTCTCAAGTTAGAGCCTCCTCAAAATCACTTTGTACGTATTTTGTATATACTTATAAAAATATAAGTTGCTTCCTTGATAGGAAACAAATTTCTCAAGTACAGGGAACCTTTTCATTTACTTCTCTGCCTTCAGCACCTAGCACAGAGTGGCCTTTTAAATTCTTCTTGATTGACCAAGACACATATCAGTAAATTCAATAAAAAAAACTCATTCATTCTAATATTTTATTGGCATGATGCTAAAAGTCTAGAACAGCCTTTCTATATCTTATTTATTTTATGTCTCTCTTCCCCTCCTCCTATTTACATGCTGCATGTTCAGATTCATGTGGGAGCTTGTAGATGTATATGTGTGATTTTTCCTGGAGGCAGAAGGATAAATTAAATTGTGTTTCATGGTCCCACCTAACTCAGTGATCCTATGATGACATTGAATGAACCTATTTGCATTTTTTATCATTCTCCCTTTGGTTACAAATAGCAATGTTGTATATGCAAAGTACGCTGGCACACTCCAGTTTTAAAGCCCAGGTAAGTTAGTTAAATAGTAACTCAGTAAAGATGCTGCTTTAATCAGAAAGTCACATGTACTTCCCTAACCCCTCCTTGGAGTGTTACAGCTTCCCCTTCCTGATCAGTCTTTCCAGAGGCTGGGAACTATACAGAGAATGTGGCAAACATAATAGAACAATTTCTATGTAACGAAATTTTGTGCTTGGTTGGGAGGAAAACTGCAGCTGTTCTGTACAGATGGCAAATGAGTGATTGTTTTTAGCAAAATTCAGTGAAATTTCTAAAGTGAAAAGACACATAGAATGGTGAGACAAAGTCCTGCCTTCTCATTGATTGAATATTTGGTGAGTTACAGTTGATTTGTTATTTAACTTTATGAAAAATTCCCCAAACCATCCATACCTATAGCAAAATAAATGCATTTCTTTTTTTCTCATTCTAATGCAGGATAAAGCAAAAGGATGAGTTTGTGTTTCAGTTGGCAAAGTGACAGTGTCAGAGGTGAGCTCTCCTAGATTTGGCAAAGATTAGCAAGTGTTTAAAACCAAACCAAACCAAAAACAAAGACAAAAAACCAAAATACAAAAATACAACAGTATCATACCCAGAATATCTTGCCTTTGATGAGTAGAAGTCTCAATGTAGGAAGTAGGTGGTCAACGTGGGGTACAAAAGGATGTGTTAATAAATATTTGAGTTAAATCATGTGAACAGTAATGAGTCTTATAGTCTCACTCTTTGTGGTTGAACATGCATAAAGTTTAAAGAGCAAGATTCCCAAGAACCTGTCATATAGCAGCCTGAGAGAAAGCCTGGCATAGTTGGAAAGAGCCCTAAGGATAGACCTGGATTTGGAGCAGCTAGGTGGCACCACAGTGCAAGGAGCACCAGTCCTGGAATCAGGAGAATCTGAGCTCAAATATGACCTCGGACACTTACTAGCTGTGTGACCCTGGGCAAGTCACTTAAGTCCAACTGCCTCCGAAATTAAACAGAAAAGAATAGACCTGAATTCAAATCTCACCTGTAATACTCCCTGGCTTCCTTGAAGTCTCTGCTAAAGTCCCACTTCTAACAAGGAGACTTTCCTCTTTAATCGTGGTGCCTTCCATTTAAGATTAGCTATAATTTTTCCTACATGTATCTTATCAGAACATATTCATTTGTATGTTGTCTCTTCTGTCTGAATGTGAGCTCTTGGAGAACAGGAGAGTGCCTTGTGGCCTTTCTTTTGGCCCCAGCACTTAGCATGGTGCCTGATATATTTGTTGTTGGTCCTTTCAGTCATATTTGATTCTTCATAGCCCCGTTTTGGGGTTTTCCTTGACAATGATACTGGAGCAGTTTGCCATTTTCTTCTCCGACAGTTTACAAATCAGGAAACTGAGGCAAACAGGCCTAAATGACTTGCTCAGGGTCACACAGCTAGTAAGCAACTGAGACTAGATTTGAACTCAGGAAGATGAGACTTTCTGACTCCAGGCGTGGGGCTTTATTCACTGCACCACCCAGCTGTCCCACCTGATATATAAGAAGCTCCTAATTAATGCTAATTGACTTGTCCTGGCAATTCGATGCTTAACCATGAGCAAGTCACTCAATCCATCCAAAGCCCAGTTTCCTCATCAGTAAAAATGGGGATAATAATAGTACCTGCCCCACAGGGTAGTTTTGAGAATCAAATGAAAGAGTATTTGCAAGGACATTTTACAAGTCTTATAGAACTATATAAATTGCAGTATGATTATCTAAAGAGTAGACTCTTAAAGCAGGATGGGCAGAATAAGTGGAAGAGTACAATGTTAGAACTAAAAGCTCCTTTGAAATCCTTCTAGGCTGCAATGTCCAAAAGCTCAGGAGCCATGCCTTACATAAGCTTTTTTATTGCCTTCTGTGCTTAGCATGAGAATCTACACGTAAGAGCTACTTCATAAATAATTTGTTGAATGACATCTAGCACAAGCCTCTTATTTTATGAATAAGAAAATTGATGGCAGAGAGAAGAAATGAGGCACCCAAGGTCCTAAAGCTAGCAAAGCAAAGACTTAAGTTGGGTTCTTCTGACACCAACTTCAGTTCTCTTTCTATGATGCCAAATAGTCTGTTAAATGCTTAAAAAATGTACAGAAGCACCCTTTTAAATGATTTACTAGAGCAGTGGATTCTGAAATTCAAGGACAGAAACACACCCACCAAACAGATAGCCAAGCAAAATCAGAGAAGTGAGAGTAGAAAAAAGAAGATGTCCACGCGGGTGAACTAGGTGTGGGAGTAGAAGTGACTTTTTTTTTTCTGGAAGCCATAGGATTATAGATTGAGATCT
Organism: Bettongia penicillata ogilbyi; assembly: GCA_023548195.1. NCBI lineage: Eukaryota > Metazoa > Chordata > Mammalia > Diprotodontia > Potoroidae > Bettongia > Bettongia penicillata. The sequence goes on along the minus strand of JAJHZJ010000526.1, from coordinate 3,319,970 downwards.
GGAAGGGATCTTAGAAGGCATCTAGCAATCTATTGCCCTTTGCTATACAAATAAGGAAACTGAGGCTAAGTGAGATTGTCACTTGCCTAAGATTACATATGCAATGTCAAAACACCAGATTTGGACCCAGATTTTTTTTTACTCTAAATCCAAGATTCTTAGCAAGTCACTTAACCCTGTTTGCCTCACTTCTTCATCTGTAAAATGGACTGGAGAGGGAAATGGAAAAACCACTGCAGTATCTCTGCCTAGAAAACCCCAAATGGGGCCGTAGAGAGGCAGATGTGATTGAAAAACCAAGACTATCCATTATGCTACTAGGCCTCTCTTAGTCCTGATTGATTTCTTGCTGATCTTTGTGCAAAGTGGAAAAATAGTTTGGTACAATGGAAAGAGCTTTGGATATAAAACCAGAAGGTTTAGATTCAAATCTTGGCTTGTTACTTAGTACTTATGTGACTTTAAGTAAGTCACCTTTCCTTTTGGGGCCTCAGTTTCCTCATCTGCAAAATTAATAGTTGGATTTGACCAGTGGGGTCAAACTCAAATAGAAACTGACATTTCTTGACTAAATGACAACTTTCTAAAGGGATATAGCACTGGAGGAATGGGAAAGAGTCAAAAAGTGAAATTTGTTGGCTACTTGTTTGCTGTTCACAGATAGTTGTGCAATTCCCCCAATAGAATCTAAAATTATTGAGGGTAGGGGCTAGCTCAAGTCTATATTTGCATCCATGATGCCTAGCACTGTGTCTGCCACATAATAGAAAGTTCATAAATACTTCTTGATTTATTGACTGACTGATCAACTGTCAGAGTTACTGGGGACCTTAAATACCATCTATTCCAACCACCTCCTTTTATATATTCAAGAAATAAAGGCCTGTTAAACTTAAGACTTGGTTTTAACAGACCTGAGACTAGTACATAGACTTCCTAATATCCTCTGTCTGAGTCACTGCCAAGGCTTCTATTATATAGGTGTAGTAGGAAAGGAGAGAATAGAAATGAGAATAAGGACAGTTCTCTCTTTTTGGAGGAAGACAAATAAATTGTGCCTTCACGTGTGATACAGCTTTTTATAAAAAGGAGGGTAAAAGAGAATTTGAACAATGTCAAATAATCAGAGACTAAAGAGAACTGGATTAGAAGTTAGGAGACTAATTGTAACGCTTAAGCAAGATATTTAACCTTCACGAAACTCACTTTCCTCTTTTGTAAAATGAAAAAACAATTGGAATAGGTGATCTTTAATACATTCCAATTCTAATAATCTATGAGTCTATTAGCTCTTTTTAAAAAAAGTTTTATACATAATTAGTTCCATTTCATTGACTGATGTCTTTTTCTCTTCCCCTACACTCTACCCACCCTACCCCCATGTCAGTTCAGCTACTTTCTACCTGGATACAAAGGAGAGATGGGACCATTTATTTATTTATATATATATATATATATATATATATATATATATATATATATACTGGACCATTTATGATGAAGGAAACTGTGGTAACAAGGGAGAAACAGAGTTCCCCAGTTCACAGAGCAATTCTTCAGCTAGGAAGAGACCCTCTGCCTCCTGCTTCCAGTCTGGGGTCACATGTTCTGAAAGCACCCTTCTTCCTTAGAACTTGGTCTCTAGAACGCATGTGATTACTGAAAGGGAAACACCTCACAGCACACAGAGGCAGATTTAGCCAGAGGTTTTCTCTGTCACAAATTCTTTCACTATAAAATGAATGCAATGAATTGGACTCTCCACTTTGAATCTAGGAAAAGGCCTGCTCCAATTCCCCCGCTTTATCTCCATGATGATAGTATTTATTCATCTTTGTGATGAAAAGTTAAATATCAATAGGGGATCCCCATTAATGGAAGAATCAACTTAGTTCCTGTAAAACATGCACCTTTTTAGAAGTTCCATATTTTACCTTAATTTTAATTTTCATTGATATCTGTTATTTACATTTCACTTTGATTCTTAAATATATCCTTTTGCCCTCCCCTAACTAGTGAACCATTCCTTGTAACAAAGAATACACAAAAAGGGAGTGGGAGAAGCAGCTCAGCAAAAGTAACGAATTAACCAAGTGTGTCAGTATACACAGTGTTCAACAGCCCAAATCCTACATATCTGCAAAGTGGAGAGAAATTCTCCATATTCTTAGGAGCATAAATCAGCTTTTAAAAAATCCTAGAAAGATGGAACATCCTATACTCACACTCCTCCTGGAATGCTCCTCAACTAGAAACTTTAGATCTCAAATTCATATTACTCATGAAGTTGGAATATACTAACTCTTCTCTCCTTATTCATCATTTCGTTCACTTGCATATTTATTTGTTCATGTATTTGTGTCTGTATCTGTATCTGTTCATTTGTCCATTTACTTATTTATTTTGAGGAAAACAAATTAGGTTGGTTTATAGCACTCATGCTATGGCAACAAAGGATGAGAGTCTATAGTTTCAGGCTCCCTGGTAGAATTTTGAGAAAGGTCGCTCTTTCAGTTTCTTCATCAATCTATAAGGTCTGGAAAGACCTTCACCAAGGTGACTTAGAAGAGAAAGACTTTGTTTAGGGGGTTTGAAAGTCTTCAATGTGACCCTATGCTTGAGTGTCCCTGGGGACTTCTAACCTGCTTCTATGACTGAAGATACTAGCAGGAGCTTGAAAGATCACGAATTCTCCTGAGTGTTGCCAAAAAAAAATCAAACTGAATCTCTTGTCAGTTTTCTTTATTCCCACCCCCAGTATGATTCCCCTGACGGTTTGTGGTTTCATTATTAACACGTTCTTTTCTAACAGAGCCACCTTTCTCTCTTTCTGATTGCTGGCTTTGCCAAGGGTACATGGGAAATCCCCTGCATTTTAGCTGAAGTGAAAGCATTTGATCAAAGCATCTCCACATAGGCCTCTTTCTGGGGTTTTCATTTCAAGAACTGAGATTTCAAAAAAAAAAAAATTCCACTGGGCCTCTCTCTCCTCTACAAATCACCTCAGCAGAGGAGCCTGTTTCAGTATTAGAAATGGACTGTTTCAGAAGGCAATTTTCCCCAGGACCCATGGAGAAACATGGTACTTTTCCAGCTAGGGGAGGAGACCTAAATAGGTCCCTGGAAGTCTGTCCCAATGCTCCTTGTGCCTCCTTATCCAACCCTAGCTTCTCTGCTAGCCTCCAGTCTCACTTCTCCAACTGCTTATTGAACATCTTAAATCAAACATCTTAAACTCAATGTGACTGAAACTGAACTCGTTTATTTACTCTTTAACCATCTTTTCTTCTAAGATTATTGCTGTTGAAGGTATTATCCTCCCAGTAACCCAAACTTGAAACTGGGGTGCCATTCTAAACTCCTCATCCCCTCTCACTTTCCATATCCAATCTGTTGCCAAAGTCTGTTGATTTACCTTCATAACATCTCTCGAAGATGGTCTTTCTCCCCTCTGACACTACCAGCAAGCAGCCTGGGGAAGGTGCTCATTGCCTCATTTCTGGACTGTTGCATTGGTTCTGCTGGTTATTCTGCCTGACACAAATCTACCTCCATGCCAGTACATTCTTCACTGTTATCAAACTCGTATTTCTAAAGTACATATATGACCATGTCAACACATTCCAATGGCTGTCTATAACTTCCAGGATCAAATATAAAATTCTCTTATAATACCTTCAAAGTCCTTCATAACCTGCCTACATTTCCAGCCTTCTTACACCTTAACACCATCACCACCCATCTTCCTCCCCCACATATACTCTTCAAACTAATGACACCGGCCTCTTTACTGTTCCTTGAACAAGACACTCCATCTCCCAAATCTGGGCATTTTCACTAGTTGCCTCCCATGTCTGAAATGCTCTTCTTCCTGGCTTTTTATAAAACAGCTAAAATTGCAATTTATAAGAAGTCTTCAATTCTTTAAAGCCTTCCCTCTGTTGATTATTTCCATTTTATCCTGTATATCTCTTACTTGTACATAGTTGTTTGCCTGCCATCTTTCCCATTAGATTGTGAGCTCCTGGAAAACAGAAACTGTTTCTCTGTACCTTCAGCACTTAACTGACTAACAGTATAGATAATGTTCTATTGTAGAAAAAGTGCTGATTTTGAAATGAGAACTGAGTTCAAATTCCTGTATCCCTCACACTTTGTGGCTGGGAGAACCTAGGGTACAAATCAGTTAATCTCTCTGAACCTTTGTTTCCCCTATAAAATGAGTATTATCTATCTATCTATCTATCTATCTATCTATCTATCTATCTATCTATCTGTGTGTGTGTGTGTGTGTGTGTGAATTACTTCACAGGGTGGTTATGAGAAAAGCCATGTTTCTTCAAGTGACATTAAAATGTGTTATTTTTTTTTGCATGTGTATGTCTGTAATGGCTGTTGTCTAGACTTGTAATTTCAACCATATGAAAAAATCTCAGAGTGAAAACTCTCTCCGTTGATACAAGCGAGCAACTTGGAATTCATAGTCTTAGAATTGCCTGGGTCACTGGGAAATTAAGTGACCTTATCTACCCCTGGTATGTGTTAGAATCATGAATTGAACCTGAACTTTTCTGAGTCCAGGATGGACCCTTGACTTGCTAGGCCTCATATTGCCTCTTATTACCCCATGGAACAGTTTTACTCTGAGTTTTATTCAATACTGTATATCCACCAAGGAGACATTAGATATGGAATTGTATTATCTGCTCCTAGGGACCCAGGTCCCTGAATGTATTTAAAAATAATTCACATACAAGTCAAGACATCGCCCATCATTGGTCCTTTTCTTTTTTTTTCCCCATTGATCCTTTTCAAAAATAAAGGACCAATAAGAACAAAAATCTGATCTTTCATAAGATAGTAATTTGTTTTTTAGGGGTCATCCTTGCTTTAGCTGCTCCAAACTGACATTCAAAATATCTTTCAAGGACAGTCATATTCCTGAATCCCTTCTTCAGTGACTCTGACAAATGGTCATCCAGCCTCCACTCAGTGACCTTTGGAGAGGTCACCTCATTCATCTCATAAAGTGCCCCATTCTCCTTGGGATGGCTTTAGTTGTTAAGAAATTGTTCTTTAGATCAACCCTAAATCTCACCTCTACAATTTCTACTCATTACTCCTGGTCTGACTCCCTGGGACTGAGGAGAGCAAGTCAATTTCCTTTCACCTGGCTGTCCATCAAAGACAGTGTTTAAAGCAAGAATCCCTAACCTGACGTTCATAAACTTTTAAAACATATATAGTTTATAACAGTCTTTCAATGTTATTGATTTCCTTTGCAATCTTATGTATTTTATTTTGTACATTTAAAAACATTATCCTGAAAAGGGGTCCATAAATTTCCTAAGACCAATAGAGCAGTCCATCTCACATGCGCACACGCACACACACACACACACACACCACACACAAGATTAAGATTCCTTAGTTTAGAGGCAGCTAATAAATCTACATTCCACCATCACCATTATATCTTTTCTAGGAAAAAAAAAAACATCCCCAGTTCATTCATCCTATCCTCCTGTAGTAATATTCTAACCAGCATAGTTTAAGTCTTCTGGATATGCCCTAGATCAAGGGTTTTTAACCTTCTTTGTATCATAGTTCCTTTGGCAGTCTGTTGATGCCTATGGATTCCTCCTCAGAACAATACTTTTAAATGCATAAAATACATAGGATTACAAAGAAATCTAAAGATTAATGACAATAAAGATGTATTTTTCTCTTATTCAAATTGCTAGAACTCCTGAAAACTATCCAAGGATTGTAGATTAAAAACCTCTGATCTATCTTGTCACATCTGTCTAAAAATATGGCTCCCAGAAATGAATACAATATCCTAAGCATTCTCTGACAACTCTGCTCTATTTAAAAACAGGGAGCAACATGGATGACACTTAATGACCTCTTATTTTGAAAAGGTTCCTTTGTTAGGGAAAGGCAAGCTGTGGCCATCTATAGTTTGGCCCATCACTTTGGGATTCAGCCTTGGATTATCAATCTTGTCTTTTTTTTTAATCCTGGCAAATCTGACTGTCCATACTTCCTTCTTCTTCTTGTGTGTTGATCCAGACAGAGCTCTTTAACTCTTTCTTCCACTGACTTCCTCTGATATGATGACTTTTCTGACCTGGGTCTTCAACTATGCTTTCATATTTTAACAGATTTATTTTAAAACTCTAGATTCTAATGCTCAGCTCTTCCCTCCTATAAACAGTTTCTTCTTACTACTGGTCATGTCACTCCTGTACACGATAAATTTCAATCGCCTCTGTTACTCCAGAGATAAAATATAAACCTCTATTTGACATTTAAAGTCCTTTACAACTTTGGTTCTTCCAACCTTCCAGTTTTCTTATGCCTTATTCCCCTCCATGCGTTCGATAATCCAGCCATACTGTTTCTTGCACATACAATTTCATTTCCTATTTCTGTGCCATCTCTGGACCTAACTATCTATCATTCATAGAATATTCTACCTTCTTACCTCAGCTCTTCAGTATCCCTGACTTCCTTCAAGAGCACACTCAGACACCATCTTTTGAAGAGGATTTTGCCAGTATCCCCAGCTACCAGAGTTTTCCCTTCTAATGTTATCCTCCACGTACTCTGTATACAATTTGTATGTACCTACCAATTCACAAGTTGTCTCCCTTAATAAAATACATGCTGCTTAAGAGCAGGAACTTTTTCTTACTTTTTGTGTCCTCAGTGGATATCACAGTGCCTGGCAAATAGTAGGTACTTAATGCTTGCTTATTTGACTGATTGATTCAATCCATGGCTGATAAAATCATATGATAGGATATAACACTAAGTAAAACAAGATGGAAATGACAAAACAATAAGGGGCAATATAGACCTTGGAACACAGAAGGAGAGAATCTTTGAACAGAGGGGTTTCTTTTAAATGATGCCCTTCTACCCCATTGACCAAAAGAAGGGGACAAGCTTTAATCACCAAGGTTAAGACCCTGAGTGGAGATATGGCAATTTTTCTTCTCATGAAGAGATCATACCAGTTTCTTTTTTTCTTTAGAATGCCTGGCATTTACTCCTTCTTTTGATATCCTACAACTTTGTTTTGGCTCAGGCTTGTGATTTTATAGATTTTTAAAGGAAACCTCCTCTACTCATATCAGTGCATATTATGAAACTTGTATTCATAAAGAGTTGTCTGGGTCACTGAGAGGTTAAAGGATTTGCCTGGGATCTCATATGTGTGTTAGAGAAAGGATGTGAGCCTGAATCCTCCTGAATGCAAAGCATGCTATTTTTTAATCCCTTATATTATGTTACCTTTCCAAATCCTACCATATCCTTGTCAAATCCTAGATGAAGGCCTAGACCTAGATCAATTACTGTCCCAGGTTCAGCACCCTCCAAAAAGGCCCCTCTTGTGTACTTCAACCCCACTTCATGTCTGTCTCCTTTGAACTTTGCCAGTACATACAGTGTATTCCACAGAGTTGAGTTTTTATTCACCGTTTGTACCATCTTATCATTGCACTTATGAAACCATAAATTTCTCATGAAAAGATACCAATACATAGTTGTGTATTCTAGCTAGATAGGTGGCATAATGGTATGGAGATAGAGTTGGAGTTAGGAAACCAGGAGATCAAACCTGCCTTGGATACTTACTAGCTATGTGACACTGGACAACTTCTCTGAACCTTAGTTTTTCCATCTGCAAAATAGGCATAATAGCACCTGCCTTGTTACTTTTATACCCTTTATTACCTGACCCTTCATACCTTTCCATTCCTTTTATATCTCTACTACATATATTTTGCACTTTAATGACTCTGGCATCCTCTTTGCATCTCTCAGCCCCACCCATTTACACTGGCTATCCCCCATACCTGGAATTCTAACCTCTTTCTGGCTTCCTTCAAGTGTCAGCTAAAATCCCACCTTCTAAAAGAAATCTTTCCCAAATAGTGCATACTCTCTGAGATTGTCTGTCTGTCTGTCTACCTATCTATCTACTTTATTAGAATTCATTAATGTAAGTGGAGCTATGAACCGATAAAGTCATTTTGGAGAGTAATTCGGAATTATGCCCAAAAAGATAAAATTGCATACCCTTTGACCCAACAATACCACTTTTAGGTCTGTTTCCCAAGGCGATTGGTGAAAAAGGAAAAGAATCTGTATGTTCTAAAAATATTTATAGTTGCTCTCTTTGTGTGGCAAAGAATGGGAAATTGAGGGGATACCCATCAATTGGGGAATGACAAAATAAGTGGTGATATATGATTGTGATGGAATACTGTGATGTAAGAAATGATGGGTTATGACTAATGTGAAAATGTGTTTAATAAGAATGTATGTGTAGAACCCCTATAAGATTGCATGCTCTCTCAGGGGAGGAGGAGAGAGGGAAGGGAAGAAAATTTAAAATCACTTATGGAAGTGATTGTTGAAAATCAAAAACAAATGAATTAAATTTAAAAAATACAAATGATGAGCTGGTAGAATTTAGGAAAAACATAGAAACGCTTGCATGAAATAATGAAGAGTGAAATGAGAGAAACAAGAGAATGGTATGTACGGTTAACAGCAATATTGTATGAAGAACAACTGTGAATGACCAAGTGGTCCTAAGTATTATAATTATTCAAATCAATTACAAAGGCCATATGAAGGAAGATGCTATCCACATCCAGAGAAAGAACTGATGAATAGAAATATACATAACATAGTTTTACATATATTTACATATCTGTATCAAATGGTGACCTTCTCTAATGTGGGGTGGGGAAAGACAGTTCAGAACTTAAAATGTAACAAAAAAATAAATAAGAAATCAATAATAATAAGAGAATTCAATAAATACCAAATATGAGTAAGGAACTATAGTAAGGGTTGAGAATAAAAAGAACAAAGAAAAACAGTCCTTGCTCTTAAGAAGTTTATATTCTGTGGAGAGAATGGTACGCGCACACATACATACATATGTATACATGTACATACTACATGCATATATATATTATATTACTACTTTCATATACATATTATATATCTCAAGAAGAAGGAAATATTTGTTAGGGAAAGAGGTGTCAAGAAGTCCAGATATAGGAGGTGGTACCTGCACTGTGCTTTGAAGGAAACTGAGACTACAAGGTACACGTGAGGAGAGAATGTCCAGGTGAAAGCATCCAGGTAACCAGAATTCACAGAACTGTACTGTCATGCCACACAACATTACTAAACTGAATTATAATTCTAATTTTCTAGAATTCTCTTTCTGCTAACATAGTCATTTCTATAGAAGGAGAGTCAATCTAGAACGAGGAGCCTAGACTAGATCTGCTTTTGCAGCATGGTTACAATATGCTTTAAAGATGGAGAAAGGCTGATGTCCTTGTCAGGGTTATCATCAAAAGCTTCCGGCTTCGTTCTCCACAGAAATGATTGCTCCAACTTCCTGAGGTACACGTAAGCTGTGCTAATTTCACTGGTGACAAAAATCTCATGAGATTTGATGACCAGTGCTAGAGATTGGACATGATGAACCTAGCATGAAGGAAACTTACCTCTGAAAAGAAAACAAATGGGTATCTTAGTCCAAAGTGCCCTATCAAGAGGTATTCTCTAAAGCAGTCACTCAATCCCTCAATCTTTTGATAGGATGAACAGGTGCTTAAGTCACTGGGTTTTCTTGGCATTTGAAAGAGATTCATTATCTGAGTAATTTTCTGGAAAATCCCTAGTATGAGGAATGAAGCAAGGGATGAAGTGCTGAATTATTGCCAAGTTAGCATGGCAGTTTGGGGCTATGATAGTTCGTGACTAGCTGGATGAAGGCAATGTGCTTTAAATACAAAGTACTGTGGTTGGAAAGAACTGAGCTTGTTGTTTCTGTGTGTTTTGGCTCCAAAGTCTCTATTCTCTCTCTTCTTGCTACCACTAATTTATATTATTTTCATGGCTCACATACAATACTAGAGACAGATGACCATAACTAATTCACAAGACACTAGAGGATATACCCACCAGTGTTCACAGTGATCTGGATTTTTTCTACTCTCCTTTGGTGAGGAGAAGCAGTAGTTCATCTTTACTCCATGCCTTAATGATAATTTCATCCTTCAGAAGGTAGAGGAACTAATGAGGGGAACTTCTATTCTGGACTTAATTCTCAAAGACAGGAAGAGGTTGATGTAGTGGAAATGATGGCAACATTATAAAGGGGGGAATTTGTCATTTCTTCTCAGAATTTGTAATAGAGAAGAAATATAGGCATGGTGTGATATACACTCTGAATTTTGGGAGATAAAATTTCATAGGATTCAAAGAAAAGATAGATTAATCGTCCAATAGTGATGGAAAGATCTCAAGAATAAAATTTCAATGTCACAAAAAAGAAAGAATTCCATTGAGGAGGAAAAAGGGGGAGCTGTCAAAAATTGTATAAATGTTCCAGGAATTCATAATCCAAACAAGATTTTTTGAAGAAATGCACAAAAGATGGAAGCAAGGGCAGAAAATGGAAAATAAAGATAAAATCACAGCACTGTCTTATAAGAGTAGATATGAGAGGTTGTCAAGGAAACCTAAAAATAAAAAAAAGACTTTTAAAACTCTATGCTAAAGAAACTAAGAGCATCAAAGAAGTTATGAGGTTTTTGCTTAGCTTAGAGTTAAAGGAATGGTGATAATTGATGGCAGAGAAACAATAGTAATTTTTCTCCTTTTTTTCTCTACCAAATACAATGATCATCGAACAAGAAAGGACAGAACAAAAATGGCAAATAAGAAGTTAATACATTAAATATATAGTGAGAGAACATCTAGCTGCTCTTGATGAGTTCATATCACCAAGCCCAGATTTTGGACATCTCAGAGAGATGAAAGAACTACCTGACAGGTGTGATTATGGAACCATTGTCAGTTGTCTTTGAAAGATCATGGAGAATTGGGAGAGTTCCACAAGACTGGAAAGGGACAAATATTTTGATTTTCAAAAGTGGAAGAGAATGGAGCTTGTGTACTATTGATCAGGAAACCTAAAATCTCCTGCAGGCAAAATGAAAGAATACATAATTAAAGATATGGTTAGTGAACACCTAGAAAAGGAAGAAAAACTTGATGACAAAAAATCTTAATCCAAAAAGCCAGCATGGCCTCATCAGAAAAAGGCCATTCCCAAGGGATATCAGTAAGAAAAAGAAAGACCCCATTTATGCCAAAATATTTCTATCAGCACTATTTGTAGTAGGAGAGAAATGGAAACAAAGTATCCATCATCGGGAAATGGCTAAAAGGATTGTGGTATATGGATATGATAGAATGATATTAACACTGAAAGAAATGATGAATATATAGAAGACACAGAGAAACATGGGAAAAATATGTACTGATGAAAAGTGAAATAAGCTGAACCTGGAAAACAATAAGCACAGTAACTTCAATAATGTAAATGATAAAGAACAAAATCAAAGCTATCATAATTGAATGCTACAGAAAATGTTTTTGTTTGATCGTGGCTTATTCGTGTCCAACTCTTCATGACCCATTGGGGGTTTCCTTGGCAAAGATACTGAAGTGGTTTGCCATTTCCTTCTCCAGCTCATTTTACAAATAAGAAAACTGAGGCAAACAGGGTTAAGGGATTTGACCAGGGTCACACAGCTTGTAAGCATTTGAGGTCAGATTTGAACCAGGAAGATGAGTCTCTATCCACTGTGTCAACTACAGAAAATGCTAGACTATATCATTAAAAAGATTTTTAGAATCTTATCCTGTATATGGCTTGTTTGCATATATTTGTTTGCATGTGGCCTCTCCCATTATAATGCAAGTTTCTTGAGGGCTAGGACAGTTTCTCTTCTTCCTTTTGCATCTTGGGTACTTAGCACAGTGGCTGACACATTGTAAGAGATTAATAAATATTTCTTGAATGATTGACTGAATGCTACAAAATTATGACCAAGCCTGGCCCCAAAGAAGAGATGTTAGAAAGTACTCTAAACAACTCTTTGCAAATCTGAAATACTATGGGTGTGAAAAAGTACATAAAATCACAGACTTTCACTCTGTATTGATTAGTTTTGCTGAACTTTTATTTTCATTCTTTGTTATAAGGGATAACTGTAAACATTAGAAAATTTAGGCAATATAGAAACAAAAGATTAATAAAATTTTATTTTAAAAAATAATTAGTCATGCCAGACAACTCATTTCCTTTTTCAACAGTGTTATTAGCCTGGTACGCCAGGAGAATATTTTAGATAGTATTCAGTTAGATTTGATTAAAGCATTGGAAAAAAATTATTTCTATGGACAAAAGTGAGAGATGTAAACTTGGCAATAGTCTTTTTAGGTAGATTCCCAATGTTACCTAACACAAAACAATAGTTATTAATCATTTGGTATCATTTTAGAAGGAAGAGGGGAGTCCAAGGAATTTGTGCTTACCCCTGTGCTTTTTAGCATTTTTATTAATGAAAGATCAAGGCTTAAAAAACATGCTTATCAAACTTGCAGGTGATACAAAGCTAAGGGGAATAGTTAATTTGCTGGATGATGGAGTCAGGATCCACAAGGATCTTTACACGCTAAATTTAATAAGGTGAAAGAAATAGGAATAAATGCAAAGGTTTGCACTTGGGTTAACACACACACATGCAAGATTGAGGAATTATGGATACATAACAATTATTCTAAAAATGAATACTTTTTAGAATGGTTGGTTGTTGCCCTTTGTCTTCAGAGAGGACCAAAATGACATTGCTATGATAAAGTCAAGTTTCAATGTGTCCGACTATGGCTGATCAGACCAATATGACCTCAGAATGCTCTACCAACAGATTGGGCAAAGGTAATCCATGTGAACATTTGGAGTGGATAGTCTAAATTTGTGCATCCTACTTTTCCTTTGAACTGTTTCAGTTCTGCTTTGTTCATAGAGCACAGCACCTTCTCTGATGTGGGCACACCATGCTGAGCAGTCCTGTGCCAGTGTCTCCTATGTCCTACAATCAGTTTCAAAGTTCTTGAGAGAGACCTTTAGAGGGTCCTTGTATCACCTCTTCTGACCACCATTTGTGATTACCTGCCCCATACAAGTTCTCCATAAAATAGTCTTTGGCAAGTGTACATTTTATATTCAAACAACATGGCCAGCTCATTGGAGTTGTGCTCTTTAAAGCATAGTTTGAATGTGTGGCAGTTTAGTTCAAGTGACACCACAGTGTCTGGTACCTTATCCTGCCAGGTGATCAGAATCTTACTGAGACAGTTCAAATGGAAGTGATTCAGTTCCCTGACATGGTGCTGGTAGACTATCCATGTTGCACAGGTATACAACAATGAGGTCAGCACAATGGCTCTGGAGACCTCTGTAACCAATGGTTAGTCTAATATCTCTTCTCTCTCATACATTCCTTTGGAGTCTCCCAAACACTGAGCTAGCTCTGGCAATGTGTACATCAGCCTCACTATCAATGTGTACATCCATGAAAAGTATACTACCAAGGTAAGTGAAATTATCCACAGCATTCAAAACTTCTCCATTTGCTATAACCATTGGTTCCATGTATGGATGGTGGGGTGGTGGCTGATGAAGAACCTGTGTTTTCTTGGTGTTAATTATTAGGCCAAAATTAGCACAGGTAGCAGAGAATTGATCCACATTTTGTTGCATCTCAGCTTCAGAAACTGCATTGAGTGCACAATCATCTGCAAAACAGAAAATTATGCACCAACACTCCCTCCACTTTGATTTTGGCTTGTAGCCTTTACAAATTGAAGAACTTACCATCAGTCTGGTAACTGACCTGGATGCTGTGTGTGCTTCCTCATTGAAAGCATTTGACATCATGGAGGAAAACATCATACTAAAAAGCATGGGAGCAAGCACACAGCCCTGCTTCACTCCACTGGTGACTGGGAAGGCAGGAGAGCATTGTCTACTATCTAGAACCTGGGCAAACATGCCATCATGAAATTGGTATACAATACTGATGAACTTCTCTGGGCAACGAAATTTTGACAGAATTTTCCATAAGCCCTCATGACTAACAGTGTCAAAGACCTTAGTCAGATCTAAAAACATTGTGTACAGACTTCTATTCTGCTCCTGGAGTTGTCAGGCACTATTATCGACTGTTTCCTAAATCCTTTCTGAAGCCACAGTGGCTCTCAGGTAGATGATTATCTTTCAGGTGAAGAATCAGCCTATTAAGGAGGACTCTAGCAAGAATCTTCCCAGAAATGACTAAGAGAGATGTCCTGTGATTATCATAGGACAATCTGTTTCCTTTACCTTTATAGAGATGGATAATGGAGGCATCCTTGAACTCCTGGGGGATAACTTCCTCATATAACCTGGAAAATTTCAGTTAGCTTTTTGTATGAGCAATAGACCCTCTACTTTGTGAATCTCATCTGGAATAGAATCAGCACCAGGTACTTTGCCACATGAAAGATGCCTAATGGCCCTCAACACCTCTTCTTCAGTTGAAAGGTCAGCTAAGGAGGGATTGACTTCAACCTGAGGTAAACAGTCAATGGTCTCAGCATTGATCGACAATGATCTATTGAGAATACTACGGAAGTGTTTAACCATCTCTCTAGAATCATGTCCCTATCACTCATCAATGTGGCTCCATCAGGACTGAGTAGTTGTGATGCAACATTGGTTTTTGGTTCATAAATAGCCTTCAGGGAATCATAAAAGTGCTTTGTATTGTTACTATCAACATAAAACTGAATTTCATCTGCCTTCTTACTGAGACAGAAATCCTGTATCTCTCTAAGCTTTGGTTGTACTTTGCTTTTGATGGAATTAAATTCTGCCTTGTTAGAGATGCATGAACTATCCTGCTGGTAAATCCTGTGGAGTTCTCATTTTTCATTTAGCAGCTTCTGAATTTCTCCATCATTTTCAACAAATCAGTCTTAGTGTTTGTGAGTGTTCTAACCCAGATGAGCAAACGTAGTGCTGTACACCAAATCTCTGAAAGTTGCCCATTCCTTTTCTGCTCCACTATTGCCAAGTGTGTGTTGACTCACCTTTCTCTCCAATTTAACAACAAACTGTTCACTCTCAGAGAAGAGCTCTAATTTGTTGACATTAATTCTTCCGGTAGCCATTTTGTCTTGGGTGGCACTTTTGATGAATGAGGAAAGGATAAGTCTATGATCAGTCCAGCACTCTGCACCACACATTGCCTTCCTCAGTCTCTCTTCTTGTCTGTCTCTTCTCCTTCCAATCACATAGTCTATTAGATGCCAATGTTTTCTGCAAAGGTGCATCTATGAAGTTTTATTGTACTTAGGTAAGTGGAAAACAGTGCTGATGTTAAGAAGGTCATGGGATGCACAAGTTTTCAGTAGTAAGTGACCATTGTTCTTGCTGTTTCCAACTCCATTCCTTCCTAAGACTCCCTGCCAAGTCTGGTAATCTGAGCCTACTCTAGCATTAAAATAACCCAGAATTATATGGTTGTTCTCTTTCAGCACATTGACGATAAGGGTCTCCAGGTCTTCATAACATTTTTTTTTCACCTCATCAGATTGTTTTGTCATGGTGGGAGCATAGGCACTGATGATAATAGCATGATGCTTTCCTGCAAGTGGCAATCACATTGTCATGAGCCTATCATTAGCTCCTTTTTTCAGGCATACTAGCTTGCTGACTAGATTAGTTTTGATCACAAAACCTATGCTGGCTTCACAGTACTCTCCTTCACTGCAGCCACTCCAGAAAAATGTGTATCTAGCTCCAACTTCAGTAAGCTGGCCTTCATTTGCCAGATTCATTTCACTCAGGGTTGCTATTTGGGTGCAATACCTGTTGAGTTCTTTGGCAACAAGAGCTGTTCATCTTTCAGGTCTATTGGATTTTATGTTGTCTATAAGTATGTGCATGCTCCATGTGCCGATAGTGAGTAAAATCATCTTTACAGATGTTTTTGTATATTTTGTACATTTTTTGCATGTTTTGACCACAGGAGGAATTCCCTACCTACCAGGGTAATCAGACCAGGGTTGGGTAAGCAGACAATTTTTAGGGCTCCTTTTCTAGTCCCCTTTCTCACACCAGAAAGTGAGCAGTGCAATCCTTAAAAGGCTGCTCAGACACCCAGGGAGCTGCCGAATCCCACTGCTGCTTCCAGTGAGAAATGACCCTATGACCTGGACCACCTGTGTACAGGGTTATGACTACAGTTCCCAGTGTATCTACACCTGCTGCTTCATCACTTGTCTATAGTCACAGGACTTTGAGGTAGGTATAATAGTAAAATGATATGTCTTTTGATTTGTGAGTACATTGGACTTAAGTGAGGCAGAGTTGCACGAAGTCATCAGCCTCACTCTCTCTTCCAGAGTCATCACAGTTCAGTGGCAGGACAGAATCAAAATGACTGGCGATGGCTCAGGATTCAATGAATGACCTAGGTGTCGTCAATATCTAACCAAACTCTTAGCACTCTACAGCATCTGCTTCAACTGCCTCCATGGAGGTTGGAACAAACTGTTCTCATTCACCCTTTCCAACAGGGAAAGTCTTCACATGCTTGGGGTAGACACCCCCCTAACTCACCAATGGATTTGAGACCCCTTGGTTACCCTCAATCTGATTGGGCCCACCTGCTGAACAGGTTAACAAGAGTGAAAAGGGCTTGGCAGCTATCACACCAAAGGTACTGGCCCTCCCTGAACATACCCTATACCCCAGTGGGCAGTAAGAGGAACAAGAATGAGCATTGTTATGTGGCAGTCAAAAAAAGCTAATGAGGTTTTGTGTTGCATTGCGGAGCATAACTTCCTAAGAATCAGTGATACCCTTATCAGAAGTATTTTATTCAGTTCTAAGTGCTACATTTTGAGGAGAACATCGGTAAGAGCGCAACTGGAAGAATAAGGGGTCTTGGGTTTAAGTCATATGGTCATGTAGGGATGTTTAGCCTGGAGAAGAGAAGACTGGCATTGGGGGATGGGTAGAGAGATGGATGAAGGCTATGATGTTGAGGAAGGATTTGACTTGTTCTCTTTGTCTTCAAAGAACAGAACCAGGAACAAAGCTAGAAATCGTAACGAAGTAAATCTTCAAAGAAAATCTTCCTAACATCTTAATGTCCAAAAATGAATGGACTGCCTCAAGAGACAGTAGATCTCCATCCTTGGAAGCTTCACACAGAGTCTATAAGACTACTTGTCAAAGGTGTCATAGAAGGGATTCCTGTTAGATTTGGGCTAGACTAGAAGGCAGCTGAGGTCCCTCTAATACTCCAATTGTGTGATTCTATGAGACTTGCTCTGCTTAATCCTGTTGGGCAGCACAAGGACGAATGAATGATAATGACCAAAAGGCAGATTTAAGCTTGAGGTAAATGAAGACTCTCCAAGGATTGAATAGATTTATTTAAGAGGTTGTGGGTGCCTCATTCCCAGCTAAAGGTCTGAAAGTAAAGAATCCTTGTCGGATCTTTTGCAAAGGACATTCCTCTCAGAATTAGATACTTCTTTACAGCTCTAAGATTCTGTGACACCCAAATCTATATATACAGCCCTAATTCCTTTCCTAAACCCAAACTTTCTATTAGGATTAAGCCTGACTCAGACTTGCATCCTGTCAATTTATCTTTTTTTATTAATTTATTTTAAACTTAAATATGCAACAAGGAAAGAAAGAGAAACATAAACTTAAATGTGAAATAAGGAAAGGAAAAAAAACATTGTTATATGCATAGCAGAATGTAAGAAAGGATTTAAAATATACAGCAATAAATTTCTGTTTCAAGAAAACCTATATAATAAATACTTCATGTTGTGTTCAGAGCTATCCATCTTTCCTTGCTTCCTTGTAAGTTTTCTTTTGTTCTCTCCTGTACACTCTTTTCCTTTTTTCTTTTTTTCCCTTCCTCTCCCCTCCTTCAAGAAGGCTACAATTAAATGCAGATCTATTTTTATATATACATATATATGTATGTTTTATATATGTATGCATATATGTGTATATATCAGTTTATCTGCAATGTTGGGATGAAATGAGGCTTCAAGCCATGTCATAATTATCCCTTGTAAACTATGTTATAGAGGGGATTCCTGATCAGGTATAGGGTGGACTAGGTGATTTCTATGGTCCTATTTAACTCTAAGTTTCTATATTCTTTTAATTCTTTACTTTTCAGTTCATATAAATGATGGACTTTATGAACTCTCTTTTTCATTTCCAGGTTATTTCTTTTTAAGGAAAACAATTGGTCACCTAGATGGGCATTGGTTGAGCAGAGAAGGAAATATGATCACACTCCAAGAAATGAGATGGCATTTCAGGAGAGAGAAGAAATTCATACTCTCTAATTCCATTCTCTACTTCTGCTTCTTCACAAAAGTCCTATCCCATGCCAGGAATGAACTCACAACTTATCTTGAATCTCTAGGATGTTTGGTCTCTTTCCAGGATCAGTTCAGATGCCACCTCCTTCTAGAAACCTTGCCTGATTTTCCCAGTTATTGATGCTCACTCCTTCTTAACCTTTTCAGGTCTGAAGTCTCTTATGCTCCTACTCTCCCTCTCCTTATTGGTGAATGCCTCTCAAGTCTCACTGTAGACATGTGTTGCTTCCCTCCCCCAACTCTCAAGTTGCCCACTCTCATTTTCTCTGTTGTGTGTATATAAATCCCTAGCCATCATTCCATATAGATACAGATAGCTATAGAGGAATGGTAGACAGGGAGATGTGTATATGTGACCATCATTCTTCTATATCTATATCTTAAAGTTCAAGGTTGTCCACAATCTACTACTGTTACCCTATCTTTCCAGTTTTATTTCAGAGTACTTCTCTCTATATGCCCTCTACTCCAACCAAACCAGACCATCCTGTCCCTTATAAGCACTCTGCACTTTTCTCCTCTGTGTCTTTGTTCATACAATTTTTTATCTTTACACTGGGCTTGTTTCAAATAGGTTGCATGAAATAGCTTTTTTTCTCCCTTATAACTCCGTATCTATGATCTTAACTATTCTCTTATCCCTTGTTGAATTTCTACCCATTTTTTAAACTCAAATTCCATCTCCTCTCTGATTTCCTGCCTCTTCCTCCCCAAGTTAGCGAAGACTTGGGACTTTGAACCTTATATAGAACTGTGTATGTCTCTTATCTACTTGCCATATTTTACTTCACATTATGATTATTTTTGTATATGTCATGTTCACCTATTCAACTATAAAAGACTTTCTTATATAAACTTTGTATTTCTCCCAGAACCTATACTGGGTGTGCAGTAGATGCTAAATGAATGTCTATTGAATTTCATTTTCTTGGTTGTTGAGTATTTAATTAACTTTCCTAGTTTTACTCTACTATGTTACTTGCCCCTGTTAAACTCTTTTCAGTTTCTTTTTTTCTACCCAATTTAATTTCCTCTAGAGCACTAAGTCCTCACCATCTCATAGTTAAGTTCTCTAGGATGCCCTCTCACATGTCATTCCCTTTTCATTGACTTACCTAAAAAGCACAGATGCTAGTACAAGTTCTACCTCATTCCACCTCCTCCCCCACACGAGTATGTCCAACACTTACTTAGAAACCCAGAATTTAATTCTCCTTGCTGAGAATTTTCAGGACCAAAGATTACCTCACTTAGAGGTCTTGCCCAGAAGTTGATTTGGGACTGGGTTGTGGAAGAAGATCTGAAAGATATTCAATCCAGTAAAATGCCCAGGTCTAAAATCAAATCTAAACTGTTCCGTCAATGGAATGGATTGCTAAAATTGAATACTGATGAAAAATAAAGGCCCCAGAAAAATCATAGATCATGCTAACCTGTCACTTGTCATAGGCAAATGAGCAGTAATGGCATTATTCTAATACTTGGGATGTTCTTGGTCATGCTTTATTTTCAGCACTGACAGCTTCATGGGCTTGAAGCTCCATCACTGTCAGCTAGGAAAACGTCATCAGTTGCTGGTCTCTTCTTCCATGCTGTTACCTCTCCCTGCCTTGAATTAAAAATGAAAAATACAAAGTGCACATATAGACACATGCACATTCCAGTGCCATGAAACCAGGTCTTGGCAAAGGGAACAGAAGCGCTAATTACCACAGAGATCACTGAGCAATTAGAGGATTGATCTCTGTAGACACCTAACAAAATCAACAAGCCCTCTCCTGAGTAAAGGACAGAAAATTCTGGTACAATCTGGGGTAACAAGGACCCTGCAAAGCCACATCTAGAATCTTCTTAGGTAACAACGATATTGATCATGTCAAAATATAAGGTGGGCATGAAAAATAGCCATGAATGGATGACAGATGCAGAAAAACACAGAACCTCAGCAGTAGAATCTAACTCTGAGACCATTTAGTGCAAATCATATTTTTAAAGTATCCTTTCTGCATGTCTTCAAAAGTATTCATTCCAAATTTACTTGGAGACCTCTAATGAGAAACAATCTACTATCTCCCAAGGAAGCAAATTCTACTTACAGATAACTCTGTTAGAAAGATTTACCTTGCATCAACATGTCTGCAACCTACATCCTTTCCTCTCAGTTCTCTTCCAATTAAATTCAGGGTACACTGAGGGAAAATTGCCCTGGCAAAATAAATATTTCTGTTACAAACCCTTTGGTCATGTCCCAGGGACATGCTAGTTAGCCCCAATCTTTAGAGCCCATCATGTCAGAAATTAGCAAATTGTGAATGGTGGCTTTGTTTAGTATTTTGAACTTTAAAGACTTAAAAAAGTGGTAGGAAAAAATAATGCATATTAAACTGAAAATTGTGCCACAGGAACATTTTTTTTTCCCGCAGAAAGAATGGTTAAACATTTACCAGCATATCTTTGCATGTAGGTGAAATATAAAATATCTTCCACCAAGAAAACAGCTTCCATCAAGTACGGCAAAAGCTTGTTGTAGTAAGTGGATAGAACAGGGGACCTTTTATTATTGAATGCAAAAGTTCCCCTTCCACCTGCTTAATCAAACAAAGATGAGTCTGAGGATTCTGGACTAACCTGTTCACTGGTTAGAATCCCCTGATGCCAAATTTCTCTGCCCATTCCCTTGCCCCACCTGACCCATACCTCTGCCCTCCATATCTGGGCTCAGGCATCAGCTCCTGTCATATCACTCAAGATATTATAACACATTCTTCCCTTGACACCTGGAATTAAAGATTCTTAGGAGGAGTGCCCAGACAGAGAGAAGAATTAGGACAATTATCTGGGTAAGCCCTGACTCAAACTGTTCTCTGGAGGTAAAATAAAATAATATAATAAAGATTATTAAAATTAAATTAAATTTAAAAATAGCAGAGGTTTTATTATGAATCATTCTGGTTGGGCAACCTCACCCAATAAGTGTTTACCTCTACCTCTCTGGGTAGACATACAGAGCCTTAGAAGAAAGAGGACCCACTCACTCAGGGTAGAAAGATAATTGCTGTGTCCCAACAGTTTCCTCCTTCTCCCTGTCATTAGTCTGGCATTCTAGGAATCTCTTGATTCCCCCCAAACATTATAGATCATTTTCTCATAGGGATATTACCCTGCTGTGGTACAACTCTATGGGGATGCTTCTCCTCCAGGAAATGGCGGTTTATTTATACATGCCTGGGTATTTATTTATCTTCCTTTGCTGTCCCTTATCCATTCTTCCTTCCCAGTTCTTTCTGCATAATGTCAGATGCTTTGCTGCTTTTTATCCTCATCTGTCACCTGTCTGTTACTGCTCCAATGGCCTGTGCCACCAGACAAACAGCATATTTCACATTTAAGCAGAAGCCAGGGACACATAGTATTCCGCCATCTCCAAACTGAGAGTAATGACACAATTGCTCACTTCACAATACATTCAAATATTTCATTGGGTCCATCCTGAATGCCCTTTTCATGTGTCTTCTGCAGGAGGAATGTAGATACAGAAAACATTATGGAGTCAGACTTTCCACAACTTAGTCAACAGATTTTTGAGAATGCTGAAGGAATAGGGTGTTATGTAGTAAAATTTTCTTTTTTTTAAGGGGATCCCATTTAATGATATGTGTAAAAGGGGGATAAAAACCAACAAAGATGTCCACCTCAGGGACCATTTAGGTGAAATCAATTATATCTATCATGGACTTGGGCCCAAGGTAAGTAGGATAGGGAATATAATTACAAGCAGATCCATTTAAGTTCCCTTAGCCTGGTACTAGGGACAGGAAAAAGGAACTGGGAGCAATTAGGAAGGGAATAATATTGACAGTGTCATCTATGCGGATTCAAAATGTGTAACTGAGTAAGTTTTCTAATACTGATCTATTTCACTTCCTTGTTAAGGAATTATAACTTTGCCCCCAACATTCTTTTATTTCATTTATTCATTTATTTATTTTATTCTTTTCATTTCCCACATGAGCAGTAGTATATATAAGCTGGAATCAAGTCAGTTTTAAGGAAAATTTTCTTATCTTCTACTAGTTCATTTTAATTCAATAACCATTTGTTAAACATCTACTATGCTTAACTAGCAACTCTAGTTCTAGAGACTAGAAATACAAATTTATGTGTATATACATACATACATATGTATATATATACATATATATACATATATGTATAATTTCTTTTTAAATAGTCCCTATTCTCAAGAAGTTTATATTCTATTAGAATGACTTAGAGTGATCATGGGTTCTCGAAGTCTATATTGGTGGTGTTAGAGCATGAGCAGTGCTAAGTCCTACCCAGCTAGAAAGGTTTGAAAAACGGGCCCAGCAACAGACCATGTCTGTCATCCAAGGGTTACCTTGGGACCCTTGGGATAATACTGCCTGGTCATGGCATTTTTTTTTTGACCAAAGCAATTCAGGAAGAATGGTGTATTAAGCCAAGGAGCTAATACTCTATCTTGTTGGAAGGTTTACAAAAATCTGGAAACCAAGGGTCTTTCAAAGCCTCAACACATTGTGCCAGCTAAAAATCTTTCTTTTCAACAGTTCAAAGGGGAAATAGACTTACCCTCCTTCCATATTTCAGTCAGTGGTGGCTGGTAATTTGAATAATATCCACAGGATGAACAAAGTAGACTGAGAGACAATTAGAGAGAGAGTAGTATGCTTCCATAAGCCTATAGATCTTTGGGGAGTGCTGATACAGAAAGAAAGTACACCATCCAAGGAGAAAGAGCACCCAAATCATGTTGTCAATATTACTCAAGATGAAATTAAGGAGATACTCCCTTATAAGATTCATAAGAAGATTATCAGAGAGGCCTCTCCTATGTGAGGTTCAAAGCCATAGGCATCACAGGATAGGAAACATCTCTAGGAATGGAGAAGGTAAAATTGCAACTTTGTGAGTAGCACAAAGAAGCACTAGGTGCTTCTAAACTGAGTTTCAGTCCTACATGAGGTCTTGAAACAGTCTTGAAACTGTCTTGGCAACAGTAAAAGTTTTCTGAACATACAATGGCAAAGAATTAATTCAAAATCAAATGTATAATGAATCCAAGGTGTTTCTGGCAGCACTGGTCCATGCTGCATCTCACAACTTCACTGCAACCTTTGTTCCAAACACAAAGTATGTGTGCTTTGCACTGCACATGCCCTCAGGTGATGCAACACCAGCCAACACTGCCAACAAAAGGGATCAAAAGTAGAAAAAGTTTACGAAGCCCAGAGAGACAACCCAGGGAATTGGAAGACAAAGAGCTGGTCCCCTGGGAAATGGAATGATTAGCCTCTGCTGGGCACTAAGGAAAAGCTTGGAGCCAGGAAGCATGGGCTGCAAGGTAGAACATCAAAGATGGGGAAAGACTGATGGTGAGTATCAACAAATGTCCTCTGTTGGGAACTGAAGAAAATGATAGGAGGAGAGGATGTCAGGCAGAAAAATAATGGAATGATCCTTATGAAAAGGAGTGACAGATCATATTGTGAGCTGATGAGGACTCTCCAAGGCATGAACTGGAAGAACATTACCTTGCCTGCCAGAAGAGTCATGAATATGAAAGAACAACACCCAAGGAACTTCTATTTGAGCCCAATCCAAGGTGGTATGGTAAGATAGGAGGTTGCCTAGGCCCCTAACAGGGAGGGTTGATCACTAGTATATAATGTTGTCTTCTGTAGACTCATATTTGACAGGTATAAATAATGAATTAGAGGCTTCCAAGGTCCCTTACAACTCTGTGAATCTAGTTCATTGCTTTTAACTTCTAAATAAATTTGTTGATGTTTTGAACTTTATGAGACTGTGTCCTTGTGAAGGGATCACATAACCACCATAACTCTTGGAGGAGGTTGTGGGGAAAGATATCACATACTGAAGTTCCCAGATTATCTGCATTGGGAAAACACCAGAGAAATTAGCAATTCTCCAAAGTGTGCCTGGGCCCTCTGTTTAATTAATTGAACCCCTAATTAAAGAATTATAAAACTAAGAATTTCCCTTCTTCTTATAGAATCTAAAAACTACAGAATTGCAACATTAAAAGTGAAACCACTAAGAGGTTCTAATTAAACAAGAATTACTTCTACCACATACCCCTCCCCCTCCCAGGGGTCACATAGCCTCTTGTTAGAGGAGATTTTGACTGTTGGGATGAAAACTTTTCCAACTTAGTCCTAGGAGTAGATGAAGTAGATATCTAAGTATCACTGAGAAGCTTCGCTACCAAAAGTCATCTCCTAAAATTCTTCCATTAGAGGTATAGTCTTTGACAATTGCCAGCTTGCACTTTTGATACATAAATGCAATGGGAGATGTAGCAACAGACAGATTTATAACCTTGTGTGAAGCAGTTGAACTAGATGCTCTTTAAAAAAAAAATTTTAACCACTGCTAGGTGTTAAAAGACACAGTAAATAGAACATTGGGCTTAGAGTCAGGAAGATCTGAGTTCAAATTTTATTTCAAACACTTACTAGCTATGTGCCCTTGGGCAAGTCACTTAATCTCTACTTGCTTTGGGGTTACCTCACGGTGTTGCTGTGCAGATCAAATGAGATAATACTTGTAAAGTACTTAGAATAGTACCTGGAACATAGTGTGTACCACATAAACATTTATTCTCTTCAACTTCTCTGCTAGCATACATTTCCATGACTGCTTATCACTTTTAGATAAAGATTCTGTAAAAATTTTAAAAAAGAAAGTTGGTTGGTTGTTGTCCTTCATCGTTGAAGAGGACCAAAATGACATCACTATTGTAAAATGAAGTGTCAGTGATCAGACTGTGGCTGATCAGACTGATACAAGCTTGGAATGCTCTACCACAGGTTGGACACAGATAGTCTGTGAGAGTATTTGGGGTAGATATCCCAAATTTGCACATCCTGCATTCACTTTGTTCTATCTCAATTCAGCCTTGCTCAAAAAGCACAGCACCCTTTCCGATGTAGGCACACCATGCTGAGCAGCCCTGTGCCAGTGTCTCCCATGTTGCAGTCACATCCAAAGTCCTTGAGAGAGACTTTGAGAGTGTCCTTGTATTGTTTCTTCTGGTCACCAGGTGATCTCCTGCTCCATGCAAGTTCGCCATAAAATACTCTTTTTGGCAAGCATGCATTTTGCATTTGAACAACATGGCCAGCCCACTGGAATTGCGCTCTCTGAAGCATAGTTTGAATATTTGGCAGTTCAGCTCCAGCAAGGACTTCAGTATCTGGTACCTTATCCTGTCAGGTGATCCTCAGAATCTTCCTAAGACAGTTCAAATGGAAGCGATTCAGTTTTCTGGCATGGCACTGGTAAACTCTCCATGTTTCACAAGCATATAACAATGAGATCACCACAACAGCTCTCAGTCTAATACCTCTTCTCTCCCAAACCTTTCTTTGGAGCCTCCCAAACACTGAGCTAGCTCTGGCAATGAGTGCATCAACCTCATTATCAATGAGTACATCCCTGGAAAGTACACTACCAAGGTAAGTGAACTTATCCACAGCATCCAAAACTTCTCCATTTGTTTTAATTGATGATTCCACATATGGATGATGTGATGGTGGCTGATGGAGCACCTGTGTTTTTTTGGTGTTAATTATTAGCCCAAAATTAGCACAAGCAGCAGAGAACTGATCCATACTTTGTTGCTTCTCAGCTTCAAAGGCTGCATTGAGTGCACAATGATCTGCAAACAGAAAATCATGCGCTAACACTCCCCCCACTTTGGTCTTGGTTTGTAACCTTTGCAAATTGAAGAACTTACCATCAGTACGATAGTTGACCTTGATGCCCTTTTCATCCTCATTGAAAGCATTTGTCAACATGACTGAAAACATCATGCTAAAAAGCATGGGAGCAAGCACACAGCCCTGCTTCACTCCACTGGTGACTGGGAAGGCACAAGAGATTTGTCCATTATCCAGAACCTGGGCAAACATGCCGTCATGAAATTGACATACAATATTGATGAACTTCTCCAGGCAACCAAGAAAGAAAGTAATCATTTGCTGAAACATCCAGACAACACCTGAAATTCCCTTCAGCCTTAAATGTATAACCCTATGACCTTAAGAACTCTCAATTTTACTCCTTGAAGATGGGAATCGTTCTAATAATGGCAATCATTAGTGGACAGGGAAGGAAAATATTAGAGAATCATGGGATTAGGGCTAGAAGGGACTTTTGAGGTCATCTAGCTCAATCTCCTCATTTTGTAGATGAGGGTAAATGAATTTCCCTCAGAGGTACTCAGCAGAACTAAGATTGGAACCCAGGGCCCTTAACTCTAAATCCAAAGTTCTTCCTACTGTACCAAGCTTCTAGTCACAGATAATTCCTGGGATCTTTTGTCTTAAGAGAAAGATGGAATGAAAGACTGTAGGACTATTGAGCAATCCCTAGAACACCAGTGAAACTCAGTGAGTATTTATTAAGTTCTTACATGTACATGGCCTTGTGCTAGAGCCTGGAGCTATGAAAACAAAATGGGAAAAACAAGAAGCAAAATAACCTGTTTCCTTTAAGAATTTATATTCTACTGAATT
This sequence comes from Bettongia penicillata ogilbyi, assembly GCA_023548195.1. Classification (NCBI taxonomy): domain Eukaryota; kingdom Metazoa; phylum Chordata; class Mammalia; order Diprotodontia; family Potoroidae; genus Bettongia; species Bettongia penicillata. Next base: position 3,293,028 of record JAJHZJ010000526.1, on the reverse strand, counting down.
CTTACCTTGGACAATCATAATTAACAGATGCAAACTAAATGAATATAAACTTACATAGATAGCTAATATTTGTGTCCTTTAGCTCCAATACTTCAAGGATTCTGATTTTTTGGGCATGGATACTATCTCTACCAGCACATATCACATTGCCCATAAACCTTAGCAGAAGGTCTCTTCTGAAAAAAAGTCATCAGCTGGTGGCCAGCTTTCTGGTGATGAACCTCCTCTAACCAGACTAGTCTGGTGCTTGGATGACAAACAGGTGGTCCATTGCCAAGATCATATTTGAATCCTTGGCAGACCTGCCAAAAATATTTCTTCTTTGGCATAGTCTTCAAGGACCCAGGGTAATCTCCACAATAAGGACTTTAGTGGAGGATTCTTCTCACACACACAGAAAAATGTGGTATGAATGTAGGCAGTTTCAGTGTTACCTTTGAATGCAACATCCCCATTCCCACTGTAGCTATAACTACAGTCATTATCTCAATGGAAATAAAAACATAGCTCTTTTCATCAATAAGAAGAGGACTACTCCTTTTGTTTCCCACACTTTTGTTTTTCTAAGTTGTGTCAAAACTAATGGACTTGGTCGAAAATTCTAAAACACGGTGGACAAATTGATCACTTGCAAGTGGTCAGAATGATGACTATCCTCCCATCTATCTTTTTGGACCTAGACCTTAAAATGGAAATCTCTAGGAATCTGTTCAGGACAGGTCCTCACTGTCATTTGAAAGTCATAGATTTGATTTAGAGGTGGGAAAAGATAGAGGAAGTCATGGGATCAGAGACTTTGGACCTGGAAGGACCTGAGGCTGTCCAACCTAGCCCCCTTCTTTTACAAATGAAGATTCTTGAATCCAGGAGGTTGTCATATAGGTAAGTGGAAGAATTGGCATTTGAACCCAGTCTGATTCTAAATTCAACACTCGTTACCTGACCTGCAGCTGAAGGTATATGTTGCCTTCCTCTATTAAAATGAGAGCATCATCAAATGAAGGACCATCATATTTTTCTATTTGTATCTCTAGTGCTTACTTAGTACAGTGATATACATATATATATAGACATATATATATATACATAGTAAGTGTTTAATATTATACATTCATTAATTCATTCATATCACCTCTGCATTCTTTGCTTAGAATCCAGAAAATCATTTGGTATCCTCAGTACGGGTGTTTTGTAAAATAGCTTTGCTCTGCCATTTCTATAATAAGACCCATCTAGGGATGTATCAAATGCTTTGTTAACGATCTAATCTATTCCAGCTAATGAAACCTCTATTGTCCTCTAAACTTGGAATTCTGTCAAAGAGTACCGTCAAAATTTTTCTGAAACAATCTCTTTGTCCTCTTAATATGGAAACCAGGGTTCATTGCTCCATTTCCATTGAGCTGTACACAGCTGATTTCATTTTAAAATTCACCTACCAAATTCACCATAAGCTGATCAATTGTCCCACAAATGAAGTGTCCCTATTATTATACTTCTCTCCTGTCATATTCTGCCTGATTTCTTTCAGGTTTTATTTTACCTCAGCCCTGGGTCTACCTTCAGCAGCAACTCAATCTACTTGCCTCACTCATACCATCCATTCCTTTAATTTATTCTTTCCCTCTTTCATTCCCTCTGCCACGTCACATCTACAAGTTACCAAACAACTGTGATAACTTAAACAAGGTAAGTGACTTACTGTACCTTACCTTTTTTTTTGCAATTAGTCTTAGAAACAGGTAATTGACCTGGCTCTGGTCAACTTTTTTCCCCAGCAAATAATGAAGGTCCTTGGAGTGTACTTAATGCTGCATGAAGTCTTTCAGAAGCCTGGTGTATCATGCTGTATTTACTGATAGACATCCAGACACATGTAATGAGATTATATATCAGCCTCTTTTAAGATAAAGTTTGGTGGGGGAGATAAGAATTGCTCCCTATGAGACTTAAATTAGGTACAAAGCAATTACATTTAAGCAACAAAAAATTGGTTTCTATAAAATTTCCATCTTAAACTGGCTTTTAACTATAGATTCATTACTAGATTCTACTATTTTAGAGACAAGCTAGTCTCAAAAGATCCAGAATGTGGACTCAGTTTGGATAAATGCCTCATAGGTTGGATCTTGGGAACATATGACCTCTCAGAAGGGACAGACTTTTCCCACAGAATTTCAGAATTTTTCGTTTATTACCCAGTCTACAATGGTTTCCAAAACTGATTTCTAGGAATTTAGAAATTATGTGGATGCCAGATAAAAAATCCAATAAGTACTTCTTGAGTGCCTATTGTGTGAAAAACATTGTGCTAAACACTAGGGTTCCAAGGATTACAAATTCAGTTTATTCTCTCAAGGATCTTATGTGTTGAGACCTAGCATTGTGTGGTCAAAGAACAGAGAGCTTCCAGAAAGATATTCTGTAACTGTACATGTGGTAATACATTGACTGATCGCATCTGAAGTAACAAACAAATGACAACAACCACACAGAATTTGATTAATTAGACACATTACTTAGTTAGACCATCCTCAAAGAGGATTGTAAAAATAGTCTATATGCTATGTGAAATAAAGTGGGGATGGGATGATTAGGTGTTGTTCTGTTTATATGGCCCTCTAGAGCAAGCACCTTAGAATAAGGTGGTCTAGTAGACACACTCACCTTACCTAAAGGGCACCAACACCTCACTTTCCTGCAGACATCAATTTGTTGAGTTTAGAAGACCACCAACATCATTATCCCTTCCTAACCATGGCTGAATTGAAGTATCTGAGATATTGTCACAAGGAAGAACATTTAACTTCTAGTTTGCCCCCTAAGGTAGAACCATAGACAAAGGGTAGAAATTACAAGGAGAAAGACTTAAACTTCATCTAATGAAAAATTTTCCAATTTTGATCTTCCCCCAAAATACAATGAGCTGCTTTAGGATGATTATCATCATCTTCACCATCACCACCACCACAATCATCATCATCATCATCATCATTATTAACTATAATAGTAACAAAAAGAGCTGGCATTTAAATAGCATGTTGAAGTTTCCCAAATAGATTCCCCGTGACTGCTTTAAAGAGGGACTGCATGGCCCCTGGTTATGGATATTGTGGAAAGGATTCCTAATTGGGTACAAATTGGACTCAGTGACTTCTGAAGTTTCTTACACCTCTGAGATTCTGAGATTCATTTACTTGAATAGACTTAGGATACTTGGGAAATATCTTCGACACCATGTTGGAACATGACACTATCCTCAAGACATTACTAGGGAAATATACTTAAAAGGAAGTAGTGAATAGAAAATACCATGGAACGGTGGAAACAGTTGTGTATCTAGAATCAGAAGACACAGGTTTGAATCTTTCCCCCATCCCCCACTGTGGTAGCTGTGTGACATTAATTATAGGAAGGTTACTGAAGCCAATTCAAACTGGCTCAGGAAAGTCAGTGGTTACATTTTCATCATGAGCATTTACGCTATGGAAATTAGCAAATTCTGCAAATCAAGGCTTAACATTATTTTTTTTTGATTGTCTAGATTTAAGAAAGTGATGGAGAAAATATTAATAGAACGGATTAAATTTTAAAATCTGCCAAGCATTTTGAAAAAACAAGTTGTTAAATATTTACCAGCATACCCCTGATTTTACCTTAACCCATGGGCTTTAGTAGTTTAAACTATAAAATGAAGATTTTAACAAACAGACCACTTTCCAATCCTAAATTCTATTGTATCTGGAGGAGAAAAAAGCATTTGTTTTGCTGATACCTGCTCATCCCAGAGAGTTAAGGTATAAAAACTTCCATTTACCTCCTGGCTCTCTGCCTTTGCTAAGCTCCCTATGTCTGAAATACTTTCTGTCTTCACCTGCTCCTCCTTGAATCCACAACTCCACTTAAACTTCAGGTCTGTTTCGGCCTTAAGTACTACCCAGAGAACTTGCCTGTTTCTTCTAGATAATGATAATAATAACAAAAATAACACCATTTGTTTCATACCTGCTGTGAGCCAGGAACCATACTAAGCACTTTACAAATGTCTCCTTTGATCCCCACAACCCTGTAACTGCATTTTACAGTTTAGGAAATTGAGTCAAACAGAGATTAAGTGGCTTGCCCAAGGTCTCACAGCTAATATCTGAGGCCACGTTTGAAAATTAAGTCTTCTTGACTCCAAGCCCAGCACTCCACACACTGGGCCATCTAGTTGCCAACAACTAGCTATTAGTTTTCCTCTCTCCCACCCCCAAATTGATTTTTATTTTTAAAATACATTTTATATCTGTTCATCTGTGTACACAATCTTTTCCCAGAGAAGAATATAAGCTCCTTAAGGGCAAAGACTGCTTGGTTTTATTTTTGCATACTCTGTCCCTAGTGTAGAGCATAGATCAGCAAGCATGTGATAAGTTCTGATGTGAAGTCAACTGGAAGTTTGCCCAGTAACTTTTATAGGAACCTGTTTGTTGGGCACTTTTTTTTGAGGGGGTAGAGGGGAGAATGAGCACCAGGAGGGGAATTGATACATTTTCTTGCTCTCCCTTGAACCTCTGCCTAGCATTTGAAACAGGGAACTTTGCCTGACCTATCAGAGAGAGAATTCCACTCTCCTAAGAAGGCCCTATAGGAAACATGCAAGCTAAAATGTTCCTTTCATCTGTTTGTTTGCGAATTCTGCAGCCTTTTCCTAGTGTCTGCTATGTAACCTAAGACTCAGGCAGAAAAACGAGGCTTGCTCCAGAAGTAAAGTCCCTATATTCTTTGAGGGACAGCTGAAAGAGAAGGCCTTCCAGGATGCACAGTCAGGCATTTCTAGAGGAGGTCAACTGATACAAGACAGGAGGAAGTGGAGGGTATCCACTGCTAAATTTGGCTGGGGATTTAGGGAGTCTTATACCCATTGATCAGGCCCAAACCAAAAAGTATCTCCCATGTAAGTGCTGTGTGTCATGGCCCCTTCCCCTGGTTGCTCATGGCCATGGGATAGCCTCAGGTCTTCTCCAATCACACTCGGGGTTTCTGGTGCTGTTCTTAGAGGAGTCTCTTACTATGAGTTAAACTAGTGTTGTCTTGCTTTCATAAAAAACAACGCGTTATTTCTCTTCATTCTGTGGGTCTGCCTCTGGACTGACTCCTTAGGCCTGGGCTACACCCCACTTAGAGCTTGGAGCTATTTTTTCTCATTCTAATAATAGCTCCATTGTTATGCAGACGTTACACAAATGGATTTCTCATGACTAATATTTGAGAGGCCTTCCTCTTTGACTTAAGCTCCTTTCCCCGCCTTGCTGGTTCCTTGTTTGCTGATAAACTAGGAAGAAAGCTCAAAATGTGACTGATTAAACCAAGCAGCCACCCATCAGGACATCTCGGACTGAAGGCACATCTCTACCAAGGCTTCCCAGACTTCTCTCAGGAGCTCTCCATTTGATTTGTCCCAAATCTTTTACTTTACCAATATTAATGACATTAAGAGATGCTTAACGCAAATGAAATTGGGGATTAATGAGGAGCTGCTAGTCCTTAGCCAGTCTGTTAAACTTTGATGAGACCAAGTTTTGTGATCTATATTTTGACTTAACTCTTTAATGCCTGGAAAAAACAAGAACAAAAAATAATTTTTGGAAAGAGGGTCACAGGCAGGTATTATCACCCTCCACTACCTAGTTATGCATTTTGTTTAAGATGTCTCCGGTTTACTTCCATTGGATCTCTAGAACAATTCTACCTGCACCTTCTTTAAATTTCTTCCAGAAAGAGAGCAAAGATTCCATAAATATACCTCCATGACAGGAAGAGATCAGAGATCCTTTCACCCCAAACTTGGGAATCATGAGATGAGGAGAAATTCACCCATGGAGAGGTTCTGACCCACCCACTGTAACACTAATTGTGTCCACCCCTTCCCTGAAACTTTACCTAGTACCTTGGGAGGCTTACTATTTGCTAATATGACTTCCCTTGAAGAGGGGTAATCATTTGGTTAGGCAGCAAGCCTTTGTTACACACATATTATGTGCTCTGTGCTGATACAAAGAAATGCACCTCAAAAAGTTTCTAGTAGAGGCCCAAAGAAATGGGTGCTTATTGGCTCCTATGACCCAGAACCAGGGGATCTGCTGGATCTGAACCAGGATCTTCTTTTGTTATTGCCTTTGTCATTAACTGAAATTAGGAGGAAAAGTTGAGGCTACCGGTGTTGACTTCCTGGAAATATATAGGTGGTTTAGCTAGGCAAGGGAGCAAGAACCCCCAGACTGGCCTGTGGTTGCTGGAGCTGCGGTTGTGATGACTATGTTGTTTTTTTTTTTAACTGACACCCCTCTTTTTGTTTTTACACCACCTATGTTTCCTATTCCCCACTCAAAGAACCATGCCTTATAACAAAGAATAAATGGGAAAAAAAAATTCAATAAAACTAACCAAAAATGACTGATTTTAATATGCTATATTCCACATCCTTAATCTTTCACTTCTACAAAAAAAAAAAAGTAGGCAAAGTACCTTTCTGTATCTCTTCTTTGGGGTCAAGATTGGCCTTTTATAATTTCCCATGAGTCAATTTCAAGTATTCTGCTGCATGTGGTCCTTTACTGTTATTGTCCCAGTTTTCCCCTTGAAACACCCACCAGACTTCCTACAATTAGCTCCCAATTCTCCTTCTCAGGGAATGACCCAGCTGATTTATGCCTGTGACTTTTTTGAGTCTCATATGATTTGGAGACCATCTCTAGCCCTTTAACTTTACAACACGAAGAAACAAAGATCTCGACCAGTCGAGTCACTTACCCAAAGCCAGTTCTCTTCTGACTATACCCTGTATCTCCAGACTGACAAAAACCAAAGTCCTCAGTACTACTCCAGTTTGTACCTCCCAAAGCTTTCTTCTTTGTCTCTCTATTTGGAGTTATTTCAAACTTAAGAAAGAATTTGGAAAGACATGTGTTTTGTATCATGTGTAATAAAAAAAAATATGGCATCATGTACGTGGTGGGTCTTGAAGATAGAATCTAGCTGAGATTTCCAGGTAGTTCTTCTTTAGCAGCTTGGGGATCCAGGGTAGACTCTGAACCTCATTCTCCAATTCCTTCCACCAAAGCAAGGTAGTTCTCATCAGATCCAAGCAGAGAAAGTCTTACTTCTTTTACAATACTAAGTCCAAAAGGTAACCATCCTACAAAATCACACTGGAATTATCACACAAGTCCTATATTGTCTTGTTTATCATGGTTCCAGTTTTGTTTCCAGATTCAGGAATTTTTCCTGGACTGTTTTTCTAAGCAAGTTTACTCAAGAATTTTCTGAGATAGTAAGCTTTTTGAGGAGAGGAATCATGATTTTGTTTTTATATCTTCCCCAGGTTTAAAAACATTCCTTGCACATTGTAAGCATTTAATATATGCCAATTTATAAAAATAAATAGGAACCTAAAAATAAAATTTTTAAAAATTTAAAAATTTAAAATATTTATGCCAATTTAGCTGGATCGAATGCAAGAGAGCTCTTATTTAGACCTAAAAGTTGCCTTGGGATTGAGTTGACTAAGACAAGAAATTTTCAGTTCCTGTTTTATTTTATTTACTTTTAGGCAGTGTTAGAGGAATACTTTAACATCGAGGCAGGGGACATTGATTGTCTGATCCCTTTTGAGGCTCAAATTAATAATCTTTATGGCTACTCTATTTAGACAATATATATATAAGAGCCTCTGAGTAGGGGCAGACTATCCCAGGTTTTTCTAAAGAAAAGAGGAACAATGACCTCTGAACTCTGCTTATGGTTAATTCAACAAATATTTCAATTTTTATTCCTTACCTGCCAATCCAGAGTGGCATTGCTTAATCTTGTCAAATCTTTGAAATCCTCACCTTTTCGAAACCAGAGCCCCATCCGTTAGGGGATTCCACTCACTGGTCTGGTAGGAAGGGAATTTGCTTAGCCTGCTGGGAAGTGCTATGTAATCTTTCCCCTAAGATATGGATGATATTTCCAAAAGTTGCCATGGCCCAGAGTCTTGAAGGTTTGGATCTCTTCTTCCACCTCCTAAATTATGGTCACTTCAACTTCAATTCAGATTACAGGGATGTTGATTTAAAGAGGACAGTCCAATGAAATGGATTTGGAATTGTAAGATCTCACTTCATCTCCTTTGGCCTTGGTTTCATCATTTATAAAATGGGAGGGGGAGAGTGTTGAATAAAGGGATAGCTAAGGACCAGTCCAGTTCTAGTATCTGATATGACAAACTGTAGAGCCTGTCTCTTTCCTTCTTCCTGGCTGCCACAGACTCTAAAAATGTTGTAAATGCCATGATTAAATGCATGCGACATTCTTTTTCTTCCAGCTGCGGTCCTTACTCTGCAAGCCTTGGTACCTGACAAGGTTTCCCCTCAAACAAAAAGGAACATAACAGGAATATGCAGCTATACTGTAAAAAGATACCTCTAGAACTTGAAACGATCACAGCAAATTCTTATGTAACCACTACCTTAGAACATGGGGCTCAGTCCAGTTTTACTGGCACATTGATACACAAAGTATTTTAATCATCACCCCGTAGAATCTTCAAATTTTACAGTTGAGGAAACTGTGTCCCAAAGATACTAAGTTATTTGTCCAAGGTCATACAGCTAATATTTTAGCAGAGCTGAACTTTGAACTTGCCTCCTTTCCATATTACCTGCCATGTAATTTCAAGTGAATGTCCTCTAGACGTCTCAAACTTACAATATACAGAATGCAACTCATCATATTTCTTCCATATGCTCACTCCTCCTTCAGATGTCTGTATTTCTGTTGTTACCCTGACCAGATTTTCAGTCACCCAGATTTACAACTTTGGTGTCCTTCCTGACTTCCCTCTCGTTCAGTCATTTCCATCATATCTGACTTTTCATGACCCCACTTAGGGTCTTCTGGGCAAAGATACTGGAGTGGTTTGCCATTTCCTTATACAGTTCATTTTATAGATGAGGAAACTGAAGCAAACAGGGTTAAATATCTTGCCCAGAGTCACACAACCAATAAGTGTCTGAGGTTGGATTTGAACTCAGGAAGATGAGGCACTCTATCCACAGCGCCACATTGCTGCCACATATATTGACTTAGAAAATCACAAATTAACATTACAGATGTTTTATTATATCTTTATTTATTTCATTAAATATTTCCTAATTACACTTTAAGCTGGTCCAGGTGTATTAGGGAGTGTTGCAGAAAGCATGCTGCCTACCTACCTATAAGATGCTAGACCCCTCTGCTCCAGAGGAAACCTGTGGAACAGTGGGGAGGTTTTCTTGTGGATCTCTTGACCTTGGGGAAAAAGTGGTGCATATGGATTATTAAGTGTCTGAGAGCAGATTTGAACTCATGAAGATGAGTCTTCATGATCCCAAGTTCAGGGCTCTATCCACTGTGCCACCTAGTGGTCCTGATTCTCCTCACCTAAGTGCATTGCTCCTTTTATTACATCATAGGATCATGCAGATTCATACAATCAGAACTAAAAAGAACTTTAGAGGCCATTTAGTCCAACCTTTCATTTTACTGTTAAGGAAACTGAGGCACCAGAGAGAAAGGAATTGACTTGCCCAAAGTTAGAGTCAGAAGACCTAGAATTTGAACAAAGGTCCTTTGACTCCAAATCTGGGTTTTTCCCACTGTATCCTGAAGTGAAGACTCAACCCCTCCACAGAGACCACAGAAGGCACAGCTTTCAAACTTTTCCTAGAGCCTCCAAACATCTTTCCCTTGCTCTGATGACTTATACTAATTATGTGCAAGCTTCTTGAAATCAAGACCTTTTCTTCCCTTGACGATCTTTACACAGCTACTCCTATTGGCTTCCTCTTATTTCTAGAACAAAGCATAAAGTCCTCTGCATAGCATTTAACAACCTGACCTTTTCCTATCTCAGCCTTACTCAGCATTTAGCACAGTACACAGTAAGTGCTTAATAAATGTTTATCAACTGACCTATTGTTTTTATTATCTCCTTACAGATTGCTCCTCATCACAAACTCTGTGGTCCAGCAATGATGATCAACTTCTATTCCTTACAAAGTTCCTATCTTGGTTCTGTCTTTGCAAGAGCTGTGACATAACAAGAAGGCTCTTCCTCCTTATCTCCATCTCTTACAATTCTTGTCGGCCTTCAGGATTCAAGCCAAGTGCCACGTCCTACAGGAATTCTCCCAATTTGCTTGTGCTTTATTCTCTAAAGCTATCTTCTGCCTACCTCGCATGTATCTTGAATGTGCCTGTTTATATACTGGTGGTCTCCCCTGTTAAAATGTAAGCTCCTTGAAGACAGGGAGGGTTTTCTGCTTTTCCTTTGTGTCCATAACTATCAACATAGAGATTGCCACGTAATAAATACTTAATAAGTGTTCATTGATTATCTTACATTGGATCCCCTAGTGCTTGATGTAATAAATATAATAATAAATATAAATATAATAAAATCCCCTAATAACCTGTACAGAGTACTTAATAAATGCCCACACAAGATAGAAAGAAAAGATAGGGAATAAGGAAGATTGTCAAACTAAGGTTTTCCTTTTGCTTTGTTTTGTTTCCCCTCCAAATTCTGGATCCAAGTAACAAGTCATAAATTACATGATAAGAACAAACTTATCCCAACGTGTCAAAAAAACAAAACAAAACACAGCTAAGTAATAGTTGGGGAAGCACAGTCATTATTATAGCATTGGAAACCTTCATGGAAAAAAAAAGTTTAAAAATAAAATTATGATGAACTGTAGCCAAGGTAAACTCATTGGAAAACAGTAATAACAATATTTCACATGTGCACAGTACATTAATAGCACCTTCTGCTTTGGTTCATCCTGACACTGGGTTTTTATTCTCCTTTATCTCCAACACTCTGGTTTGACCTTTTGTAAGGAATACAGTAGCCTCCCTGGTCCCCTAAAAGAAGAAGCCAGGGAAAGCTTGAGAATCCCTGAGTAACTCCGGCAGAATAAGAACACCAACAGTGGTACAAAACCCCTTTCCCTGATGATAGGGAGTTAGACTATCCACTAATTTCCAATTCCCCAGGAGTCTTCTCTGCTCCCTCCCAACCCCTCACTAGCATGAATCAGCACCTTTCCCCAGGTCCAGGCTCCTCATTCATTTTCCCCAAATGTTTGACCCAGATAAGAATGTTGTAAAAGCCCACCAGACTTTACCTGAGGAAAAGAGGGTGCCTATTCCCTCTTGGGCCCCAGAGGAGTGTCTAACTCCATCTAGGACCCCAACAGACTCCCTTGTATCTATTCTCTCTGACGGTCTTTTCATTCTGTGAGTATCTCTCCTCAATAAAGCTGATTTTCTTTACTGCCTTGTGAGCTCCGTGTTTTCTCATACTGAACCTACACTATTCCAAAACTTTGTAAGTATGTGTTAAGGCACCTGTGGTCTAGGCTCTGACAGCCGTTTTACTTCATTCCTCTTCTAGTTCTGGTGACCAAGCAGATCTTTCCCTATCCCATGCCCTTGTACTCCAGTACACAGAATCATCCTTCTTCTGCTGGGGTTACGTGGTCTAATTCTTGCCTATATGACCCTGAGCAAACAATCTCCATTTTCTGTAGTTTCCTTATGTATAAAATAGGCAGTTGGGTTCAAATCCTAGCTCTGTTACATTACCTAGATAAATCATTTACTTCTCTGGGTCTCAGTTTTCTAACCTGTTAAATGAAAGGAATAGACCAGATGACCTCTAAGATCCTCCCAACTTTAAATATGAATCATTGCATTGACCATATAGAAAGCTGGAGTTGGAGTCAGAAAAATCAGAGTTCAAATCCTGCCTTAGAGTCATGACTCTGGGCAAGCGGCTCATCCTTTCTCAACTTCAGTTTCCTCATCTACAAGGCAGAAATAACAGCATCTACCTCATAGGACTTTTGTGAGACTCCATTAAGTGCGTGCATGTATATCTACACACACACATATATATTTATACTATATGGTCTGTATAAGAACTTACTAGATAATACATATACTAATTATGTATACACAAAATATACATTGTGTATATATTTATCTAATATTTGCATTTATCTGTATACACATGTGTATGTATGTTACTATTTAGTTTTTCAGTCACGTCCAACTCTCCATGACCTCATATGGGGTTTTCTTGGCAAAGACACTAGAACAGTTTGCCATTTCTTTCTCCAGTATATGTATATGTATACAAATACATACATTTTCATGTGTGCACACACACATGTATATGTGATGCATATGTGTGTTACGTATATCTATGCACGGAACTTTGCAAACCTGAACATGCTATATAACTGTACCTGAGGTATTATTAACCTCAGTATTATTAACATTGAGAATTTATGAAGAGGTCATCTCTTTCTATGGAACGTAAGACATTGTTCAATCAATTAGTGAACATTGTTAAGTATCTACTACGTGTCAGACTCTGCTTTTGACCCTAAGGATACTCAAAAATGAAATGGACCCTGCCATCAAAAAAACTTGCATTCCAATGAAAAGAGCTAACATTTAGGTAAATATAAAATACAAGTAATGTAGACAAACACTTGATCTATACATCATAAATAGGTACAAGGTGATTTAGGTTGTGAAGGATCAGAAAAGGATTCATGCAGAAAATAGTCCCCAAGCTCTGGCTCAAAGAAAAGTTTAAATGGCACAGGAGGGAACAGGGGAGCTCCTTTGTACAGGCACAGAAATAAGAATTAGGGGCCTTTGGAAGTCAATGAATGGGCTCTAATGAGACTTGGGTGCCTGTTCTTACTCACACTGAATTTACCTGAGGGAGTCACCTAACCTTTCTGAGCTTCTGCTAATCATAGAATTTGGGCTCCAGTCCCAGATCTGCTACTGTATTTACTTTTTGATTGACTTTAGGCAGTATTGTCTACATTTCCTTTTGCTCCCTTCCCCAATGCTGCCTTTCGGGGGCCTTTACATCTGCCCTACGACTTACTTTTTTTTTTTTTTTTTTTATTTTAAGTTCATCTCCCTCCCTCAGAGTATGAGCTCCTAGAAAGCAGGGATTGTCACATTTTTTTCTATTTGTATCCCTAATGCTTAGCACAATGCTTAGAAAGTCTTTCTTGGCTTTCCCACTTATCCCATACTATTTCTTTTCCAGTCATGATTTCATTGGAGTGGGTCTTCCCTTCACCTACCTAATTCTGCTGGGCAGTAGTCAGTAAGTCAACATAAGTATTTGTTAAACTCTACTAAACATGGCTAAACACAGTGCTGAGGATATAAATTCAAGCAGAAAGAAAGTATCTACTCTCAAAAAGCTTACATTCTAATGACAGAAGATAATACATAAAAGGAAAATGAAAAGGAGGTAGGAGGATGAAGGTACCATGGGAGAAAGTGGATGAAGCAGGGTGGGGGTGGGGAGGATGTGATAGATAAAGTCCAGGAGCATATGGGAGTCTTCAAGGTCAGCCTGGGAGACATCCTTAAAATGGAAGTCATAAGAGGAACAAGCCAATCGGGGAGAGAGAGAGAGAGAGAGAGAGAGAGAGAGAGAGAGAGAGAGAGAGAGAGAGAGAGAGAGAGAGAGAGAGAGAGGCTAAAAGGACAGAGAATACTTCTAGTGTGTGAAGTCCAAGGTGGAATCCAACACTGAATAAAAAATATAGGAGGGAGGGCACACTAGAGAGGAGTAGTTACTTCACTTTGAAAATTAGGAGATTAGGGGAGATAAAATCCAAGATTCCTTTCAGCTCTAAGTGTTATCATCTCATGCTTCTCTATAAAATGGAAATTGAGGGCCGTCACTCTCTAATATAGATTTTATTATGTCACTTCCCTTAATGAAAACAAAACAAAACCTTCCAATTTGTCCTTATTGCTTACTGGATAGAAATCTGAATTCCTCAGCTTGGCATTCAGGATCTTCAGAACCTGTTATCACATGCATTGCCTTACTTCCCACTCCTTCCAAAACAAACACGCAAGAAAGCTCAGTTGGTCTGCTTTTCCTGCGGACTCCTTTACTCCACTTGTGTTCTGATTGATTCAGGCCTGCTCCAAGAGGCGAATGTGGAGTCAGACAGAGTGGACTCTAGGATCCAGAGAAAGCCGCATCTCTCTTTGGACATGTCTCCCGCCATCTTGCTGGCCTTTAAAATGTAAACTTTTTAAGGGGAAAGGTTGTCATTTTGCTTCTATTTGTATTCTCAGAGCTTAGGATAGTATATAGCACATTTTGGGGTTATTGTTTAGTCTTTTTTCAATTGTGTTTGATTCCTTTTGTATTTTTCTTGGCAAAGTTATTGGAATGATTGGCCATTTCCTTTTCCAGCTCATTTTACAGATAAGGAAACTGAGGCCAACAGAGTTGAGTAACTTGCCCAGGGTCATATAGCTAGGCGGTACCAGAGGCTAGATTTGAACTCAAGAAGATTAATCTTCCTGACTCCAGAACTGGCACTCTATCCACTGAGATATCTGACCGCCTAATGCCTGGCACATGACTGAAAACATGACTGAAAATGCTATGTTGTCAAATGCTTCCAATGAGGATAAACATGCCATCAAGGTCAGCTATGGCACTGATGGTAAGCCAAGACCAAAGTGGAGGGAGTGTTGGTGCATGATTTTCTCTTTGCAGATGATTGTGCACTCAGTGTAGCCTCTGAAGCTGAGATGCAACAAAGAATGGATCAATTGTCTGCTGCCTGTGCTAATTTTGACCTAACAATTAACACCAAGAAAACACAGGTGCTCCATTAGCCACAACCACACCATCCATTCGTGGAACCATCAGTTATAGCAAATGGAGAAGTTTTGCATGGTAGTGTATTTTCCAGGGTTGTACACATTGATAATGAAACTGACACACACATTGCCAGAGCTAGCTCAGTGTTTGGGAGACTCCAAAAGAAAGTATGGGCAAGAAGAGGTATTAGACTGACTACCTAACTGAAAATCTACAGAGCCATTGTGTTGACCTCAAAGCTGTATGGCTGTGAAACAAGGACGGTCTACCAGTGCCATGCCAGGAAACTGAATTGCTTCCATATGAACTTAGGGAGAGCCTGAAGATCAACCTGGCAGGATAAGATACCAGACACTGAGGTCGTTACTTGAACTAAATTGTCACACATTCAAACTTTGCTTCAGAGGGCACAGCTCCAATGGGCTGGTCACACCACTCAAATGCAGAACATACACTTGTCAAAAAGACTATTTTATGGAGAACTCACAGGGCAAATGTTCACATACGGGTCAGAAGAAGCAATACAGGGACACTCTCAAGGTCTCAAGAACTTTGGAATTGATTGTGTGACATGGGAGGCACTAGCATAGGACCATTCAGCATGGTATGCTTATGTCAAAGAAGGGTCTGTACTCCATGAGCAAAGTAGAATTGAGACAGCTCAAAGGAAACTCGGGATGCACAAACTTAGAGTATCCACCTCAAATGTTCACAGGGACAATTTGTGCCCAACCTGTGGTAGAGCATTCGGAGCACATATTGGTCTGATAAGCCACAGTCTGACACACTGAAACTTGACTCTAGCATAGTGATGTCAGTTTGGTGCTCTTCAAGAAAGAAGGACAATAACCAACCAACCAGTCTGGCAGAGAGTAAATGCTTTATTATATGCTTTATATACTTTTCTCATGTCACCGAAACAAGTAGCATTCATACCCATCATTCAAGACAACTCATATCCCATTCACTTGGAGAACTCTTTGCTGATCTCTCCCTTCTTTTACCTTCTGGAGCAGAACTATTAGACATGTGACTAAAGGGGGCCCAAATCAGATTAAGTTATAATTGGAAACAATCTAATAAAAATCCAGTAAAACATAGATAATATTACATTTTAAAATTGTCATTATGTGGCTTGCAGCGATCCTTGTGTACAGCTTTGTGGCCCCATTTCTACAAGTTTTGAAGTATTGATTGTCTTTGCAGTATATTTGCTTCCTTCTCCAATACTGCCTTTCTGGGGTCTTTCCATCTGCCCTACAACTTACTTTTTTTTTTAATTTTATCTCCCTCCTTTAGAGTATGAGCTCCTAGAAAGCAGGGATTATCACACTTTTTTCTGCTTGTATCCCTAATGCTTGGCACAGTGCTTAGAAAGAATGTCTTTTGGCTTTCCCACTCCACTGCGATTTTGCCAGTCATGATTTCATTAGTATGTGTCCTCCCTCTGCTTACACAATAGCACCTCTTCTACATTCTAGTGGATAATTTCTGGAGTTGCAGTGGTCAAAGATATTTGTCACTTCATGACTAACTTTCTTGTAATGATCCTCCCTAAACTTAGCTAAACTCATCCTTGAACAAAAACAACAATAATGGCTAATATAAATATGGTGTTGTAAATCTTATAAAGCCATGCTTTAATATATATACACACACGTAGGAAATGCATCATATTATAAACATGTGTATATGTATATGTAAATATGTGTGTCTATGTGTGTTGTTTTCAGTTGTGTCTGACTCTTTGTGACCCTATTTGGGGTTTTCTTGGCAAAAGTACTGGAGCGGTTTGCCATTTCCTTCTCCAACTCATTTTACAGATGAGGAAACTGAGGCAAACAGGGTCAAGTGACTTGCCCAGGGCCACACAGCTACACAGCTAGTCATTGTCTGGGGCCAGATTTGAACTCAGGAAGATAAGTCTTCCTTACTCTAGAACACCTTACTGGTGTTGTATCCACTGTGCCACCTAGCTGGGGGGAAGCAGGGAGAAAGGGGGAGTGAGAGAGGGTGCATATATGTATGTATGTGTGTATATGTAGATATAGATATAGTTTTATAAGAGCTTTATTGCAATTTTGGAAATGACCACTGGATGAGAAGCATGGTGGTATAGTAGATATATGCATATAAATAAAACATATATGTGTGTATGTATTATATTATTACATATTTAGTATATATTTACATATTCATTATTATATATTCATGTGTAAACATATATTTAATACATATTCATTACATATACAAAATACTTCTTATCATATACTTATATGTACTATATTTATTATAAATATATATTTAGTATAAATCACTACATATGTGTATACATGTATACATATATACCTATATATGTGTATACATATTCATACATATATGTATGTAAAATGACTTTTGACTCTTGCAATAAACTTGTAAGGAAGGTGCTGTTATCCACAGTTTATAGATGAAGAAAGCAAAGCAAAGGAGCAGCTTGCCCAGACTCACTTAGCCATTATCTAAGGTGAGATTTACAGTCAGGTCTTCTTGATTGCAAGTCCATCAGTTTATCCAATCAGCCATCCAGCTACCATATTGTCTATGACTGAACCCATTTTCAAGACCTTTATACCTTGGTAAGACCTATCAGAGCTTGGATTCTGCTGAGAGGGGTAGGAGAGGTCAGGGTCACATCTACGCCATGATGAAGCACCAGAGTAGGCTTTCAGCAAAAGATGTCAGGTACAACAAGATTAATAAATAATAGTGTTATAGTGACTTCATTTGTCTTTCTTACTAACTTTACATTGATTAGTATTCATCCTGAGTCAGCCAGCAGCCTTTTTGTTTTCTCCTCCAACTGGACTTGCAATTTCACTGATGTAAAGAATCCAGCCACTACAAGGTATCTAATAATCATAGAGATGTCTGGGAGTACTGAGACATTAAGTGACTTGCCCAGGTCGCATGACCAGCATATGGCAAAGGCAGAATGTAAACCATGGTCTTCCTGATTCTAAAGATCAGCTCTCTTCATGACATCACTGTGCCTCTAATCCTGTGACCATTTCCAAAGCTGCCATAACCCTCCTAGAGCAGCAACAATGGCATTGGGATGGACTGTGATAGAGTCACTGAACTTCTCTATTTTTCCTGCTAGTTCTTAATATTAATGTGAGATGAGCCTAGAGACTTTGCTGATTAGTCAACTTCATTTTTGTCACTTGGGGGCCTAATCTCCTTTTTGAGGAGGTCACTGCTTTGTTAATCCCAACTCAAAAGTGATCTGGGGAGGAAAAGCTGGAAAATGTTCAGTTCAGAAATGATAATCTCTTACGGCTTAAAAAGCCTTGACTGACTGTGTCTGGTTTAAGACAGAAAAAATAAAGAGATGTCCTTACAGGCTTTGGAAGAGATGCTAAAAGTAAGCCATTTAATACAACATAAACTGTAAATTGGAAAATGAAGACTTAACATGAAACAGCCCTGAAGAAACAGAATGTACCTTCCTAAAGAAAGGGAAAGACTTTGAACTTAAAGTATGGAATCTGGGGGGAAATGGTACAGGGAGAATCTTTAAAATACCTTTGAAATGAGGATATAATTATAACAAGGGGCTGAGGACTTTCCTTCAAAAATCTAAAATCCCATAGCATAGTTTTCCTGATTTGGTCAAAGACTGCAATAGTAAGCTACATCTAAGAACCTCTGATCTTTGGGGGATCTTGTTAATTCATCACTCAAATCAGCAAGTATATATTAGGTACCTACTGTGTGCCAGAACTTCTGGTCAGTGCTGGAGATAAATGCAGAAGAGAGATAGTCTATCAGGGATTTTACCCATTCCCCTCTTAGATAATTCTTATGTAAGTCCTCCTGTAAATACCCCAAGGCAGTGACGTCAAACTCAAATAGAAACAGTTAGGGGGTGAGGAGGATAGGGGAGATAGTAAATTGTACCTAAAAATCCCTGCTGGTTGTTCAACTGTGTCCAACTCTGAATGATCTCATTTGGGGTTTTCTTGGCAGACATACTAGAATGGTTTACCACTTCCTTTTCCAGCTCATTTTACAGATGAGGAAACTGAAGCAAAGAGTTAAGTGACTTACTCAGTGTCACACATTTAATAAAGTGTCTGAGGCCATATTTGAACTCAGGAAGATGAATTTTCCTGACTGTAAACCCATCAATCTATCCACTGCACCATCTAGCTGCCCTACATATTGAATTAGAAAATTGCAAATTATCTTTACATGTTTCATTGTATTAGTATTTATTTTGTCAGATATTTCCCAATTACATTTAAGCTAGTCCAGGTGTACTAGGGAGGGTTGCAGGCAGCATGCTGCCCACCTACAGGATGTTAAGCACCTCTTTTCCAGAGGAAATCAATGGAACATTGAGGAGGACTTCCTGTGGATTGCTTGACATTGGGGAAGTAACAATGGAGCATTTGGGTTGGCTATTTGAGATTGACCCTGGGAAAGAGAAGTGAATAACAAAGGGAACCAACATCATAGGTAAGTAGACTCTTTGACAATCACTTTCTACTGGGAAGTAAACTAGGTCAAATTCCAGTCATGTGCATGTGTGGCTTGAGGCCATCAAACAAAATGGCCCTTAATTTTAATCTTTATAGAGAATAACTGTGTGTGAGAAAGTATGTGTGTGTGCATGCGCTTGTGTGTATGTGAAGAGTGTATGTGTGTGTGTGTGTGTGTGTGTGTGTGTGTGTGTGTGTGTGTGTTAAACTTAAGGGCTACCATGCAATGTTGATGTGCCTTATTTAAAAAAACTCTGTATTTACACATTGAGATGGCAATCAAATTAGAATCTTTTGCTGTTTCTGTTTTACTAAAAGTGTCTCTGATTGAATAATGTGATTGGGGAGGATCTTTCCCACCCATCAATGGGCCTGCCCATTGCAGGGAGATTGATTAGGAGAGTTGTTTTATAGAAGGGTCACAAGTTTTCTATTGAGGCACTAGGTCAGAGGGTTATGCCCCATGGCTCTAAAAAGTATATAAATACTCTGAGAGTGAGGTTTTACTTTGGGGTTTAGTTTTTGTAAGAGTGTTTGTTTGGCCAGAGGAGGACTCTGGGAAGCTGCTAAAGGAGCCCTTCCCCCATTCTCCCCCCTTTTTTGAGAACCCAGGTGTGGTGCTTCCTACTCTGGTAACTATGGTCAGACAGTTGGAACTGTCTGTTTAATTCAGGCAGAGAAGCCATGTCTGTACTTCAGGGTGTGGACTCCCCTGAACTAGGTGAATGATATATGTTTGATTAAAGGAATGATACGTGTGCCTAAATGATACATTGGTTGATTAAAGTGATCGTTAACCCCTCAAAAGTTGCCTTTCCTTTTATGAATGCAGACCTAAGAACCTGTGATAGCAGGTCCTCCTGTGGATGTTAGGGTGCTTAATGATACACACATAGACCACAGATTCAGAGACAGAAGGGACCTCAGAGGTCATTGTCCAACCAACCCACCCCCTATTTTACAGATGAGGAAACAGTCATCAGTAAGCTTTACTAAGTGTTCACTATGTTCAAAGTAGGAGGAATAGAACAGTCCCTAAAGCCCAGACATCTTAAGTAACTTATCCAAGGTCACAGGGGTATTAAATAGTAGAACTAGCATTTAACATAGGCAGCTGGGTGGCACACTGGATAGAACTCTGGAAGCAAGAAATTTAAATCCTGCTTCAGACACCTATTATCTGTGCAAACATGGGCAAGTCACTTAACCTCTTTGTGTCTCAGTTTCCTTATCAATAGAATGGAGATAATAATAGCACTTAGCTTCCACCACCATGTGAGGATCAAATGAGATGATATTTGTGTATTCCAAACCTTAAAACCATATATAAAAGTTAGCTATTATTGAATCTGGGGTCACTGATTCCAAATCCAAAGCTCTTCCCATTGTACCACACCTCTGGGAAGAGAGGTAAAGTAATTTGCCTAAGATTCCATTAATAAGCAGCAAAGTTAGAATTTAAATTCAGGTCTTTGGACTCAAGGCAAACTCTTGCTAACGCATAGCTCTGCCCTTCTCAATCAATTAGGTGGCAGTGACATGCTTTATAGATTGATTTTTATCTGAGTTCCACAGCACAGTGAGATGCTTCAATCCATTTTAAGTATTATTCAATTCACAAAATTTTAACATTTGATTTTTTAGGGAACATAACTTTTATATCAAGTAAGGGACATCTGCTCACCAGGCTCCTAGAATTGAAGGAGAGAAGCTGTCAGGTTTGAACCCAAAAGTCAGGCAGAAGGATGTTTTCATTCTTGGTTTCTCCTCTGACCTGGGTTAACAGACTGTCAAGATGATAGCAAACCTAGTCACAACTGGCTATTCACTTCCAATCCTTCTTAATGTTACAACTGAAAGGAAACCAGCACACAAAAGACTATCTCTACTGGCTAACTAGCTTACTCTGGGTTAGATCAATGTTTTAGGAAGGATTGTTGGAGGAAAAGTCTTCCCTGATCCTCATCACCCCCACCTGAAAGTTGTTATTCCCTCTACAGATTTTCCCAGAACACTTTCATCTCCTTTGTTCTCATTAAATTTACTCTTGCATTATACTTCATATGTGTACATGACAAAACTTGTCCCTGGATCCTACCCTCATTCAAATGTAGGATCTTTGAAGTTAAGATCTATATAGCATATATGCTATATAGCTCCCGTATTTATGGCAGTGCTTTGCACATTGTTGCCTCTTTGTAAATATTTGTTCTTTTGAACTGTAAGAATAAAAATCTGCTATCATTGATAGAAGAGGAGATGTGTGTTTGATGTTTTGATCTTGGCTTGGTCAAGGGAGAATGTGGGTAAGGTAGGGAGGGGAACATTAGATCCTACAGTAACACAATTTGTGTGATGAGCTAAAGGATGCCATTGAGAAGAAGACTAAACATCCAAACAGATATAACAAAGGAAGGAGAAGGGAGAGGAATGAGGTACCTTTCCCATTCTGGCATCAACCTGTCTTTTCATCCTTATACATTGTTTCCTCAGCCTCACTGACTTGCTTGCTAGCAGTTCCTCATGTATTCTACTACATCTCCCATTTCCCTCACTTTGCCCCAGTCATCCTCCATGCCTAAAATGCTCTCCCATTTCCCCTCTGCCTCTTAGAATCCCTAGCCTCTTTAAAGGCTCAACTCCAGTGCCATCTTCTACATGAAACTTTTCCTGCTCTCCTCAGATGATAGTCTCCCCCAAAAGAAAAATCATTTTGTGTCTTTTAAAACTATTTGGAGATAACAGTAACAATAAAAACATGTTAGATAGCTCTTAAAGGTTTGTAAAGCATTTTATATATGTGCTGTATTTTCTCCCCCATAAGACTATATGATCCTTGAAGACAGGGACTGTTTCAATTTTGTATCTCCAGCACGTGGTACAGTGTAGGCACTTAATAAGTGTTTATTAATTGACCTGTAAAATTAGGGAATTGGAATAAATGGCTTCTAAGTCCCTTCCCTCTCTAAATCTAAAATTCTGTGATTAACTGATTCTTAGAGTAAAGAGGACCAGATCCATTTCGTTTGTGACATTCACTCCACTCTCTGTGCTACATGGAGAATAGAAGAAAACGGGCAGCATTGCTTAGGCAGCACATATTTATTGAGAGTGTATAACATACAAAGCCCCATACAGTGGTAAAAGAAGCTTAGCTTTCTCAGTGCCTTCAAGGGGCAGACCATGTTATTTAGCATCAACAGAAAGATTAAAAATAGGGTAGACTTCCTCCTTTGAGAATGTCAAGGGGCAGTCATGAGTTATGGTATCTAGTTTGAGATCTTCATGGGAGGACACCACTTCTGAAGGCTGATCATAGCAATATCATCTCCCCATGAAAGGGATGTGGGCTTGTCTTTTCTCATTTTGGAACTATTTTTCTAAGAAATGTAGTGAGGAAGCAGCAGGGAGGTTTTATTTCCCAGAAGAAATGCTATTCCTCTCCAATTTCCCCCACTGTGAGCCCTATTGTCTGAACAAATATTATCCTAAACATTCAAGACAGTCATCTTTAGTTACCATGCTGGGAAGGACCAAAATAAGACAGGCTTCTGAAACCAGAAACCCAAACTACGTCGGGAATGTAGGTTCTCAGGTTCTCTGTATACACCTGGCCGGTCCACTCTAGAGCTTTCCTGGCTCCCTCTCATTTATTTTTGTGTTTTGCTAGTCGGCAGATTCTAAACAGCATTGTTACAGTGAAGAAGTGCTGGGTTGAACCAATAACATGTATGTCTGATTTACATACACCCCAATCCTTTAATTTGAGGATTTGGAGAGCTGCCATCTATTATATCTGACTATCTTGTTAGCTATGCTTCCATCAATACAAATAAAGTTCAGGAGCCCTTGACCAAAGGTAAATTGTATGGGTACAAATCAATAGAGTATTTAGGAGATAAATAGCATGTATTCTGACATTCTATGATTCTTTATTTCTTGTTTCCAGAGCCCTCCCTCAAATGCTAACACTTGGTTTAGAAACTTCCCCCTTTCCCAACTCAGCTCATAATGAATGATCTCATCCCAAACTCTGCATTTCTCAGAAGAGCCAAACTGGAACAATGGGAGATGTAGGGGGCTGGAATGGTGGTAATGTTGCTCCCCTGCTCTATTGTTTGACTATATCTGGAATATCTCCAAATTGGCAGCTAGCCCATGGGCCTTCCATCTTGCTATCATTACCCTTTGGGAACTAGAAAAAAGAAGGATAAAGGAGAACTAATGGAAAGACAGAAACTGGGGATCCATTTTCCAACCATTCTGTGAAAACTATGAGACTCAGAGGGAGAAGGAGAAAAGGAAAACAAGACCAGACTCCACTACACTGGGACTTTCAACTATTCAAAATTTCCTATTACTTTCATTCATTCACCACACCCTTTTCCAAGGGTCCTTTTGTGCCTAACTCCTGTCTGTCATTTTTATAAATTCTGGTAACCTGGTAAGAGAACATTATCTTTTGCCATCTCCAGTGACTTGGACTACCCTTCTCTTGTGCCATTTTTATTCTTCCTCCAACCTTAGGCATCTTTTAACAATTTCAGTTATCACCTGACTATACTGAACATTGATCTATTTTTCTGACTTTCATAGGAGCTAAAAAAAAAAAAATTCCAGGAATAGTAAGCTCCTTGATGGCAGGAATCATTTCACATTTCTCTTTATATTCTCAAAGTGTAGCATGGTGTCTCACCCAAGATACTCCTTCTGTCTCTATGCTTTTCAATTGGATATCCTGCCATGTCTGACATGTTTTCCTATCATTTCCACTTCTATGAATCCTTGACTTCTTTCAAGACTCAACTCAAAGGCTACCTTCTTCAAGGAAGCTTTTCCTGATCCCCCAGCCTTCTTCTGGAGTCTCCTTCTTTTCTATGATTGACTGTTATCTAGCCTGTGTGAATCTTAAATCTATCTATGAATTTTCAAACTGTTTTCTCCATGAGAATATGAGCTCCTTGGGGGCAGGGAATATTAATGCCTTTCTTTGTGTCCTCAGCACTTAGCACAACATTTGGCACATAGGAAGCACCTGATATTATTATTAACTGATTAAAAATGGGTTATTAAATGTTTTATTTTACTTTAAAATGTTAAATAAATACAACAAATGATGCTGAAAAAATAGAAAGATTATAAAAGTGGTTTGATAACTATAGGAACTAATGTAACTAGAAAGATGGTAGAAGACTACCCCAAGTTTGTAATCTTGCAAATCACTTCGATAACAGTAATGTTGTGTAAGACTAACTGTATTTCCCTCCATCCTATTCTGCCCCCCATTGTTTCTATTCTGTCTTTTGATCCTGTCCCTCCCCAAGAGTGTTGACTTCAAATTGCTTCCTCCTCCCATTGCCCTCCCTTCCATCATCCCTCCCTCCCTGCTTATCTCCTTCTCCCCCACTTTCCTGTACTGTAAGATGGGTTTTCATACCAAAATGAGTGTGCATTTTACTCCTTCCTTTAGTCGAATGTGTGAGGGTAAACTTCATGTTTTTTACTCAGCTCTCCTCTTTTTCCCTCCACTAAAAAGTCTCCTGCTTGCCTCTTGAATGAGACATAATTTACTGCATTCCATTTCACCCTCTCTCCTCCCATTACATTTCTCTCTCACCATTTACCTTAATTTCTTTTAAGATATGATACCATCCTATTCAATTCACTCTGTGCTCTCTGTCTCTGTGTGTGCATGCATGTGTGTATGTGTGTGTGTGCATGCATGCATGTACGTGTGTGTGTGCGTGTGTGTGTGTACGTCTGTGTGTCGTCCCACCAACTACCCAGATACTGAAAAGTTTTAAGAATTACAAATATTGTCTTTCCATGTAGAAATGTAAAGAGTTCACCTTTGGTAAGTCCCTTATGACTTCCCTTTGCTGTTTACTTTTTCATGCTTCTTCTCATTCTTGTGTTTGAAAGTCAAATTTTCTTTTCAGCACTGGTCTTTTCATCAAGAATGCTTGAAAGTCCTCTGTTTCATTGAAAGACCATATTTTCCCCTGAAGTATTATACTCAGTTTTGCTGGGTAGGTGATTCTTGGTTTGAGTTCTAGTTCCTTTGACTTCTGGAATATCCTATTCCACGCTCTTCGATCCCCTAATGTAGAAGCTGCTAGATCTTGTGTTATCCTGATTGTATTTCCACAATACTGGAATTGTTTCTTTCTAGCTTCTTGCAATATTTTCTCCTTGACCTTGGAATTCTGGAATTTGGCCACAATGTTCCTAGGAGTTTCTCTTTTTGGATCTCTTTCAGGTGGTGATCGATGGATTCCTTCAATACTTATTTTGCCCTCTGGTTCTAGAATCTCAGGGCAGTTTTCCTTGATAATTTCATGAAAGATGATGTCTAGACTCTTTTTTTTTGATCATGGCTTTCAGGTAGTCCCATAATTTTTAAATTGTCTCTCCTGGATCTATTTTCCAGGTCAGTTGTTTTTCCCATGAGATATTTCACATTCTCTTCCATTTTTTCATTCTTTTGGTTTTGTTTTATGATTTCTTGGTTTCTCAGAAAGTCATTAGACTCCATCTGTTCCATTCTGATCTTGAGAGAACTATTTTCTTCAGTGAGCTTTTGAACTTCTTTTTCCATTTGGCTAATTTTGCTTTTGAAAGCATCCTTCTCCTCATTGACTTTTTGAACCTCTTTTGCCAGTTGAGTTAACCTATTTTTCAAGGTGTTATTTTCTTCAGCATTTTTTTGGGTCTCCTTTAGCAAGGTATTGACCCGTTTTTCATGCTTTTCTTGCATCTCTCTCATTTCTCTTCCCAGTTTTTCATCCACCTGTCTAACTTTATTTTCAGAATCCTTTTTGAGCTCTTCCATGGCCTGAGCCCACCGGACATCCACCTCGGATGTCTGGGATAAAAAGGCCCCAACCTCCATGTCTTTCTCCGATGGCAGGCATTGTACTCCGCCCTCTTGGCCCCTCCCCCCCCCCAAGTTTGTAATCTTAGGAAGATATTTCACCTTCCCTGAATCTTATTTTCTTCATCTGTATGTGATCTATGATTGCACAGTCCCATACTCTGTACTAACATAGACCAGGTTGAAGCTTCAGAGTTAACCCCCAAATTGGTAACTCTTTAGCTTTTTATAGCCCCTTCCAAAGTGTCCCCTGAGAAAATGTCTGAATATAACTCATGACTATGTCTCTACTTGTGCAAGTAAAATAGCACTCTAGATCCTATATAAGCAATCAAGGTAATAATGCATATATCAGGTTACAGGACAGCCTTTACTGCATTCAAAATGTAGAAAGCACAATTACTTACTAGAGTCATGAGGCAATGCAGGAAACACATAAAGGACTCACAATAGTCATAAATAATGAAAACAGTTTCTCTCCCTCTCTCTCTCTCTCTGTATATATGTCAATTCCTACTTATGCTAAGGTTCTAAAGTTCTCTAGATTCTTACCACAACCCTCTGCTTTGGTGTTCTCTCTGAAGAGAAATGAATTTGGCACTCCTGGTAAGATAACCACCTGACATTCCAGAGTCCTTCTTCCATCCCAGAGAACCATGTAGACTTCTAGCCTTTTGATACTTCTTTGAGCACTTGGACTCCTTTGGAAAGGAAATACACAGAAGACAGCTAGACAAGGAACCTCACTTCCCATTCAGCCCACAGGAATAGTGGAAGGCAAAATAGAGATCCCTTGTTCCCTATAGTGTGGTTCTAGGCCCTTTCAAATGCTCTTCCAGGGGCCAGGGGCCACATGCATAACCTTTTATCTCAAGAGACATGTTGTCCTATATCTTCTACTTCTCTCTTCATGGAAGACCAGATTTCTGGTCTCATACTGGAGTTACTCATGAGGCTCACTGCCCAGATTGACGATACACAATACTTTCCCCTTTTTCTTATTAGAAGACTAGATTCCAGGAGAGCATTGCCCAAGAGATTCTTTTTTTTTCTGTGTATCCCCAGCAATAAGCATAGTGACTGGAAAATTTTATGTGCTTAATAAACATTTGTTGGCTCATTAATTGACCAGATGAGAACATATATACACATATGCAAAGCATTATAGGAAATTCAAAGTACTATATACACATGTATAAATATATACATAAAATGATACTGCTAATGATGATGATGATGGCTGTCATCATCATGATGTGGTGATTCTGCTCTCATGTGAATAAGAGGTTCTCCAAGGCTGGGCCTGGAAGCTAAACATTACTTAGGAAGTCTTCTATCAAGACAGTTGAATGAGTCCATTTCATTCCCATGTGATTCTGTCACCAGGCAATAACCAAGAGCTACTGCAAGGATTATCCCCACCAGGGTCCTAGATCCACTCTTACCTCTGCTGGCCTTTCAACATCTCTCTGGAAAGATAAGGAAAAGGAACCTCAGGAGTCTGCGGGTTCTTCTTTTATAACCAAACACAAAAAGACGGCTTCTCCCAAAGCAGCCCATCCTACAAAAGCAGGAGCCCCAATAAGTGAAACCATCCTCTAATAAACACCAGTGGTTGTGTCTTGACCCTCCATGCAAAGATACAAAGTCCCATATTTATATTTCCTGGCTTGTAGATTCATCAAGTGAATCAGAGAATTCCTTTGATCAGTCCCCTACATGAAAAAGAAGGTTTAACTAGGTCTAAGGTCCCTTCTAGCTAATCTAATCCCAGGCAGAATGGCCTATGGACATTTTTGTAGCTTTACACTATAAAAAAGTTAGGGCCACTTCAAGATCATTTATCTTTTCACTGGGCAGGAAGTTGCTACAAGCTTTCTACCAGTGGCCATCCATCTCACAGGCTTTGTGACACCTAATGGAGGCAGAATTTGTCCTAAAACTGACCTTTACTTATATTTTTTTTCCAGAGACCTTTTGATTCCCTGGGGTGAGGGAAGGTAAAGAACAACAAAAAACACCAAAAATACCTTTTTTCTACAGGATGCTATTTTCCCTTCTAAGGAGGTATTTGTGGGTTTCTCTTGGCCTGAACTGTTAGCAGGGACAATTTTGCCCACAGTCACACTTATCAATAGTCAAGCATTTGTCATGTAGGACTGAATTCTGTACAAGACAATAGAAAAGGCTGATCATGATATCCCCAGGGAGAGTGCAAAATATTGGTGAGAAGGGAAGTCAAAGCAAGAAATGAATTGACTTGTCCTCTGTGTTTCTTGTCTTTCAGAAGGAAGAAAATAAAACTTTTACCTCTTCTTTAAAAAAAATGGCATTCCTTTGTGTGTGCGTGTGTGTGTGTTCTGCTTTTAAAAATTTATTACTTATTTATTTTTAACATTCTTTTTTAAAAATGTTTTTGAGTTCCAAATTTTCTCCTTCCTTTCAGCCCCTCCCCCATCCACTGGAAAAGCAAACAGCATAGTATCAATTATTCATGTGAAGTCAAGCAAAACATATTTCCACATTAACATGTGGTAAAAAAAAAAAAAGCAAGAAAAATAAAGTTTAAAAATATACTTCAATTTACTCTCAGAGTTCAGCAGTTCTACCTCTGGATATGGATAGCCAGTTTCATCATGCGCCCCTTAGAACTGTCTTGGATCATTTTGTTGATCAGAATAACTAAGCCTTTCACAGTTGATCATTTACAATATTGCTATTACTACATACAACGACCTCCTGGTTTTGCTTACTTCACTTTGCATTAGTTCATATAGATCTTTCTAGGTTTTTCTGAAAACATTTCCCTTGTCATTTCTTATAGCCCAATAGTATTCCACCATTACCATGTACTACAACTTATTCAGTCGTACTCAAATTAATGGACATCCCCTCAATTTCCAATTCTTTGTCACTACACAAAAAAGTTACTATAATTTTTTTATACAAATAGATCCTTATATTTTTTCTTTGATCTCCTTTGGTACAGACCTAGTAGTATTTTTGCTGCATCAAAGGATATACACAGTTTTATAGCCCTTTGGGTACAGTTCCAAATTGTTCTCCAAGATGGTTGGAATAGTTCACAACTCTACCAATAATTCATTAGTGGCCCAATTTTTCCACATCTCCTCCAACATTATCTGCAATATTTAACCAGTCTGATAGGTATGAGGTGGTACCTGAGTTGTTCTAGTTTGCATTTCTTTTATCAATAGTGATTTAGAGAATTTTCCTTATATGACTTCAGATAGCTTTGATTTATTTGTGTGAAAACTACCTTTGACTATTTATCAGTTGCTTTTAGTTTTATAAATATGATTCAATTCCCTATATATTTGAGAAATGACAGTGAAACATAAAAAAAATTATTTTAATGCATTGTCTAAGCTATGTTTTAGTAAAGTAGTTTCCCTGGTTATCTCTTTTCATTGTACCTACAATCAATCCTCAATTTTTGCACAGGTTATCTTCCTAGAAAAGGGCATGAAAGTTAAAAACCTAGATATTGATACACCAGACCTATAGGAAATAGGGAGTTAGTTTCCCACAACCACCAAAAACTGTAATATTTTTATTGAGATTGCTGAAAATACACATCTGCATAGAATTCTTTATAAGAAAACATTGTTTGATAACATGCACTTTTACCTAAAACAGTAACCATGAAATAATCCATAAGATCTTGAGCAGAAGAGGGGTAACTTGAATGGGAGGCTAAGAGACCAGTGAGGTCAGAAAAACCCTGAAGTAAAATAAGGAAAAGGGACAACTCCTGCCATCTCTAATCTCCCTTTTGGCTCTGTGGAACTATTACCTAATGAAAAGCACATGCCTTGGGGTGAGTCCCCAGAGTGTGAAGGGTTCATATATTGACCTCACTGCCTGAAAATACCCCTTTCATCACTGTAGAATGTCCCCATCCAGGCCTAAGACAGACCCTTGCTGACTTTGTGAAAACAGCATGAGTTTGGATTGATTTGACCCTTACTCCCACCTGGTTGGTTCTATGGTCATATTTCATTCTTCCCTTTCACCCAAGCATGAACATTTCCTCTTATCTGAAAGGATCCCTCTTTCACTCAGACCTCCTGTATCTAGCTCTATATTGGGGCTTCTTAAATGTACTCATCACATAATACTATGTATTTATTTATTTGCTTATTCATGTTTCTTAACCCAGTATCAGACAGCAAATTCCAGACCCTATCTTGGTGCATCTCTGTCTCTTACCCCTGAACGCAGCACAGTGTCTGTATGCATTGCTTAACATATTTGTTGAATGTAAGAAAATTATACTGGATCCATTAGGTGGGCTCTTGTCTAATAGTAAAGGCAAAAGCTTGGTGATTTCTGCTAGTACTTACAAGAGTCAAGGTTCAATAATGCCAAGAAAGTCCTGCTGCATCGTCACAAACTAGCCTGAGCACAGCATCACTGTAAAGCTTTCTGTTGAGAGTAAGTCACCAAAGGCCTAGAGATTGAACAAGCTGAACTCACAGGTCTTTCCTGTCTGTGGTTTCTATGCTTCATGCAGTACAGAGAATGATAATTAAGCTTCCAAAAACCCCATGTCTAGTGATGGAACCCGAATAAAGCTATCCTCAGCCCCAACATTCTAACTTCCTTAGGGGCCCCACTGAACAGCAGACATGTCCTGATTCAACCACACTATCTGGTTTTAACCACACCTCAGCCTCAACCCCACGCCAGACTCAATACAGCCACCACCCCTAGCTAGCCACTGCCCCCAGATCCAATTCACATATTTGAACAGGTGTATCCTTGTACTCAACCACAATCACATCATCCATTTAACTCAAGACAGGACCAGACAGGACCACAATAGCTAGTCAATTGGAGAGCAACACAACCAGGATGTTTGACCACCGAATCATGGAAAGGACCCCTCCCCTATTACCTAATGCCTTAACAAACCCTTCCTGCCTTTTTAATATTCATAATTTCTGTTATATAATTGCATCTTTACCCTATAAAAATCCATCTTGCTTTCATTGAAATTCCTGGTTCCTCTTAGAACCTAACCCAATTCTGAGGGGCATCAGTCCTCAAATAATTGCTGGATTAGAGATGGTCTGACTCTGAATTCATTTGAGACAACTCCCACAACCCACCAAGAAACTGCAATGTGTAGGACATGTTGTGAGATATAGTAATAGCCTGATCCCTTTGGTTTCAGTTGCAGTAGTATATCACTTGCATTCCCGGTGCTGAGCAGAGCCTTTCTTTGGTCTGGTCAACTCAGCTCAGTTTTACTTCCTGTAGCTGTTCAAATAACATCAATCCATGTATTTGCAAAGCACTCACTAGATCCCTCAGGCTCTGATCTATCTTTCTGGGGAAGCTGTATTTCAACAGCAGGATCTGTAGTTAGAGCTGTACAGTGTTAAGATTCAACTTCCACATTGTACTTATAATCCTCTCCTCCCCATTGCTTAGACTCATGGAGTCTGTTGTTTTCATTTCAAAAGTATTTGAGGATAAGAGCCATAAAACTATGCATACCCCTTGACCCAGCAATAGCACTAGTTGGTCAGAATCTCAAGAAGATCAAAGGAAAGAAGAAAGGATCTATTTATACAAAGACACTTATAGCAGCTCTTTTGTGGTAGAAAAGAACTAGAAATTGAGGAGATGCCCATAAATTGGGGAATGGCTAAACAAGTTGTGGTATGTGACTGTGATGGAATATTACTGTTCTATAAAAAATGTTTCAGAAAAACTTGGGAAGACTTATATGAATTGATGCAAAGTGAAGTAAACAGAACCAAGAGGAATATTGTACACAGTAACAGCAAAATTGTAAGGATGATCAACTGTGAAAGACTTATCTACTCTGGTCAATACAATGATCCAAGACAGTTCCAAAGGATTCATGATGAAAAATGCAATCTGCCTCCAAAGAATGCAGATTGAAACATATGTTTTAGTTTATTTTTCCTATTTCATTTCTTTGTGTTTTCTTTCACATGGCTAATATGGAAATATTTTTATATGACCATGTAAAAAAATCATTATCAAATTGCTTGCTTTCTCAAGGAGAGGAGAGGAACAGGAGAGGAGAGAATTTAGAACTCAAAGTTTTAAAGAATAATGGATAAAAAATATTTTACATGTATTTGGGAAATATTTAATGAAATCAATTTTAAAAATACATTTTTAAAAAAACCTCTTTGAAGCCTTTAGGCTTTTCAACATTTTTCTTAAGGGAAAGTCCCCATCCTATTCCGTTCCTGGAGGAACCCCTATTCCATTCCTGCTTACTACCTCTTCTCCTAGTCTGGCCTCCAAGAACTCAGGGGAAAATATTGTTGTCAGACAGAAGGGAAATCTCAGGATCTCAAAGACAGATAAAAGTTTCAAAGCCTAGCTGGTTTAACCCATACCTGACTAAGGATTGCCTCTATGATATCCCTTAGTGGGCTAATCATTGTGAGATGACAGGGGACAAGGAGAGAGGAACAACATACATAATATACAATACAAAATACATACATTAAATTTTGGTGGGGAAGGCAGTGCTAGCTGGGAGCAAGGGGAGGGTCAAAAATGACTCCTTGTAGAAGACGACTTCTAAGTTGAGATTTGAAGGAGACCATGGATTCCAAGTTATGGAGGGCATATATTCTAGGCACATTTCACTTAAACAAAGGTCTAGATACAGCCGCTGAAATGTAGTGCTGAAGTATCAATAAGAAAGCCAGTTTGGCTGGACTCAAGAGTGCATAAAGCCAGTTAATATATACAAGAATAGGATGGCAAGTTGGAGCGAAGTAATAAAAGGCTTTAAAAGCTAAACAGAGGCTTTAAAATTTGTTTCTAGAAGAACTAGGGAGCCACTGGAGTTTGTTAAGTAGAGAAACGACAAGATCAGAGTTGCACTTCAGTTAAATCGCCAAGAATAACTGGCACAGTGCTTATACATGATATGTTAGCTGAATGAATTAATGAATATATTTCTTGGGGGAGTGAGTGCAATGACTGTGACCTTCCCAAAAATGATTGTTCTAATTATCTTAACCCCTAACCAAAGGCCCTAGAGTTGATATGTCGAAGGCCAGATTAAGCTGTTTGCGCTCCTTATTGTAGCAAAAGGACTCACTAATTAATTTCATAGTGTGACCTCCATACAACAGATGGGACACCTCTCCAGATCACATGGTCAGGCAGTCTCTAGAGGATGACAAAGCTACTGCTGACCCTACCCTAGGAAAGTGCCAAATGTGCAGGTTCACTTGCAAGCAGAGAAGTCCCCACTTGGGGTCTGTTATCATTTCAGGCCCTAAGAAATGAGTGCTTTGAATAGAAATTCAAGGGATGAAAAGAATAGATTCATTCTATGTCCTCAGTTGCCTAGGAGGGAAAGATTGTTCTCTAGACACCTATATGATCAGCATCCACCAGGTAATCTGGGAGCTCCCAAGAAATGCCTTCAACAATTCTGTCTGTATGGGTGAATACAAAATATATAATGCAAAACAGTGTTTGAAAGTGAATAAGAGACACAAAAAGGAAGCTTTGAGATTTTGCTGGAGAAAAGGGACGTTTTCTCCTGGAGGCATCAGGCCTTAGGGATGCTAGGTGGAGCAGTGCATAAAACCCCAGGCCTGGAGTCAAGAAGAAGACCTGAATTTAAATCTAGCCACAGACACTTAATAAATATGTGACTCTGGGCAAGTCACTTAACTCTGCCTCAGTTTCCTCATCTGTAAAATGAACTGGAGAAGGAAATGGCCAATCTCTCCAGTATCTTTCTTAAGGAAGGGCCAAATGGGGTCATAAAATATTGCACAGGACTGAACAATAATTATTAATAAAGGGTGGGGAAGTTAAGGAAAGTTTTATGGAGAAGGAAGGAAACAAGAATATATATTTCTTAAAATTTTAATTAATTAATTTATTTTTAGATTTCAACACTTACTCCACAAGATTTTCAGTTCCAGATTTTCTCCTCATCTCTCCCCTCCATCCACCCCAAACAAGAATTTATTAATTAGTTGCTATATGCCATGCTTTGGGCTTGGCATTTTACCAATGGTATCTCATTTGAGCCTCTTAATAACCCTAGATGCTATTATGATTTCCTTTTTTACAGTCAAAGAAACTGAGACTAAGAGATGTAAAGTGACTTTTCTGTGTCATATGGTTAGTGCCAGGGACTGGATGGAATTCAGGTCTTCCAGACTTCAAGGTCTATCCACTATGTTACTTAGCTCTCTTTATAGTAGAAAGATTTTAAGTATATTTTGTTGAACTATTACTGTATTTAAAAAGTCTACCAATGCTGTTATGTTATTTTTAAAGCTTAGATTATTAATGGATAAAGAGAAAACTGGATTTGGAAAGTACAAATAAAAGAGAATTTTCCTGCTCTCTAGAGAAACCTTTCCTAACTGCACTCTTTTTCCAGGAGAAAGTGACAATCAGAAGCCAATGGGGGAAAAGAATATTAACAGCTACATGCCTAGTGGAGTATCTCCCTGTTTCCATTATGAGACCAGTTACAGTAAGACCCTTAAGCAACCAGAGTGCAGAGTAGACACTAGTACATACCACATGGAGAAGGTCCGACAAGGACAGTTTGAAGGTATCACCAGACATTGGCAACCCTCTAGCATGGGAGACACTAGTGACAATTCGAGGTGTTCCAGCTGCTGCTTGTGCCTGAATTTGAACTTCACACATGATAACAGAGCTTTAGGTCAAATTTCAGAGCCCATCAATGGATTCTGCCTACTAGCTTGCATTCCATAGTACCATACCAGAATTCCAAGAGAATTCTTACAAGAAGCATGAAAAAGCAGGAACCTAAAGACTGAGTCTTTTCAAAGCTAATGTTGAAAATGTTTGTGATTTAAAAAAGTAATAAATTATGATATTAACCTTCCCCCCATAAAAAGAAAATGCAAAAAAAATTACATTAGTAATTAAAGTAAGGAGGCAGTGCAGTGTATGGGAAAAACATGAATTTTGGCATCAGAGGAGTAAAATTTGAATGAAGCCTGGCTCTGGAGATGGGAGCTGAAAGGTGGTGGACAGAGAATGCAAAGAGTATGACCAGCCTATAAACAAAGGTTTGAAACCAATGGATAGAGCAATGAACTTAGAATCAGCATGACCTAAGTTTGAGTCCTGCATCAGACATGTGACTCTGGGCAAGTCGCTTAACCCTATTTGCCTCAGTTTCCTCATCTGTAAAATGAGCCGGAGAAGGAAATGCCAAGTCACTCCAGTATCTTTGCCAAGAAAACCTTCCCCCCAATAAGGGAATCATGAAAAATTGGACACAACTGAAAATGACAACTCTTTATGTGAAGCACTTGGTTAAAATTGCATTATATCAAAGTCAGATATTGATATTATGTCATGTTGTTGAGCTCCTTGAATAGAAAACAACTTGACTTTTGCTTGCTAATTGCTTCACTTCTAGCAGAAATGGGGATGAAATACCCAGGAGAACCCCTCAGGATGTGCCTAGAGGACTTATTAGTTAATCTGGTATGACGTGGAGAAGTCCTCCCAAAGCCCTTCCAAAGACAATTTTTAATGCTTCCCATTCATAATCCCCAATTTCAAGGACCAATCCCCCTTCATCATGCAAAGCCCAACTCCCCCAGATAAGTGATTGTAATGGAGACCAAAATCAAAAGCTATCTCTTTGTCCTACTCCCATTAGCCCTGCTGCCTGATTCCTGTTAAACTCCATGGGTTAATGTATATTTTTGTGGCTGCAATAAGTTCATCACTTCGAAGCTGCCATCCTCCCGGTGAGGTGAGTATATTCAATAAAGAGGCCTTAATGGAATTTTGACACCAGCTGTGGGGCAATGGGTACTTCAGCAGCCATCATGAGAAAACTCAAGGGCAGAGCTTGTCAACCTGATCAATGGCATGAAGCAGTCTCTCTACACAATGAGATGCAAGATAATGGGAACTGAAACCATCGCACATTCAAAGAGTCAGTAGACTATTGTCAGTAAGGCTTTTACAGTTAAATGATTGTCATACACAAGATACTGGGATGCCATCAGTTTCACAGAGCTCAACCAGAGGATTCCTGGGTCATTGAAGGGACTAGAGACTCCATGTTTATATACATTATTTTCCATCCCTTTTTTCCCATGACATCTTCATTTGAAGCATGGAGTCAGGACTGCCAAGTGGGTCCATGACATAAAAAAAGGTTAAAAACCCCTGCTGTAATGGAGCACATGGCAGTCACCCAACTTTTGGAGTAGCAGGAGAAATTCAACACACTGCAAAGAGGAATGTGGTTTTCCAGATGTTCCCTGGTTACTAAGGAAGATTTTCTAGGTATATCATGCAAATGAGTGGCTAAGGAGAAGGCAAAAACAAAAGGCTAAGTGGAACTGCTAGGAGGCTATTGTCTTACATTCTTTGTTCCAAATTCCTGACTATTACATGCCAAGGTAGTTGACAATAGTCAAAGCACCTGGGTTAGAATTTCACCTTTGATACTTACCAAACTTGTTATTCTGGGCAAGACCTAATCTCTTGGTACCTCAATTTATTCATCTGTAAATTAAGGGGGCTGGACTGGATGACCTCTGAGGTCCCTTGTAATTCTAAATCTATGATCCTATGATCACAACTTTCATACTTTGAAAAGCCCTAGAGAGATAATGCACATGAAAAACTTCCTAAATTTCCTACTCTATTGCCATATAGGGTTGGTTTTTCAAGACAGACCATTGTAGTATGATTTTTGTCTGTGTGTGTATATACACTGAGGTGAGTATGTGTGTGTACACATGCATGTTTGGTTGTGTGTATGTATTAGGAAAATCATTCAGGGGAAATTTTCTTTCATTTTCTTCTCAAAATAATGGGTCAATTAGGTGGCTAGGGAAGTCTGTAAGAGGAGGAAATAGAGTATTTCTTGGGCCTAAGACCTAAGATGGGAAGGGTGGGAAAGGCACTGTGATGACTTAAAACACACACACACACACACACACACACACACAAACACATTCCTGACTGTATCTTTTCTAAGCCCAGTTAATGCCCCCCCTCTGCCTCTTCGAAGAAGGGAGATCTCAAAGAGGAAGGGAAGAAGTAACTACAGAAAACAAGAAAGGTGGGGAGGGGGAATAGAAGCAGAAGACATGAGGGAAATTCCAGAATGATCTGACTAGTGACCTCATTAAAAGGGCTATCACCTGACTACTTCTTAAGTTTATTCACTGAATGGGCATTACCTCACCCTAAGCGAGTACATGAATAGACATTGGTCTAAAGGGGCCAAGGTCTCCCAGTGCATTCTGGGCTATCTCTAGTCATCCTGATGAATATCTGGTCACTGGATTCAGATGACTCCGGAGGAGAAGTGAGGCTGGTGACCTGCACAGCCTCCCGAAGTCATCTAGTCCATTTTCTTCAAAAAGTTAAGACACAGGTAAAGGATTTGTCTAAAGATTATATTGATAATGAGTAGCAGAGCCAGGATGTGAACTCAGGGCTCCGAGTACAGAGCCATCCATTTTCCAGCTGTGCCCCTTTGAGGGTCAAGGGTGGTACAGAGGTTAATGTATGTCTCTGATACATGTTGTAACCCATACGTGGAGACCTATGTTTTTGGCTGTTCATGATTAGGTAGGTGTTGCCTAAGTGCTGGAAAAAATCTAGGGTTATTCCAAACACTTTGAAAGAGGTCTTGCTAATAGCAGGTTTCCTCTGCTAGTGTTATTATTGACAAATCAATGAATGTAGTTGAGGCAATATGTGGATATTTAGGTTTTAAGAATGCTGCTTTACAAGGCAAAATGTCCTTTATCAGACATAAGAGTTCAATGAATACTTAATATTTATAGGTCAAGTTAATGACTCTATTGATTTTAAAAAGGTGCCATTACCTACGATATATCTTGCACATTCTTTATAGTGGTAGAATGGATAGGGTACTGGGTCTCAGATCAGGAAGACTGGGTTCAAATCCCATCTCAGACACTTGTTAGCTGTATGATGATAGCTATGTCATTTGACCTCTTATTAGCTCAGTTTCCTCAAATGTAATACAAGGGAATTTTTTCTTGAGTCATTTTTCAGTCACGTCTGATCCCTCATGACCCCATTTGGGGTTTTCTTGTCAAAGATCCTGGAGTAGTTTGCCATTCCTTTCTCCAGTTCATTTTACAGATGAGGAAATGGAAGCAAACAAAGTTTAGTGACTCGTCCAGGGTCGCATAACTAGCAAGTGCCTGCCACTAGATTTGAACTCACAAAGATGAGTCTCCTTGACTCTAGGCCCAGCACACGCTGCGCCTCCTAGCTGTGATGATTATATTTCAGGCGCCTTCTGGCTCTAAATCTATTATTCAATTCTTCCATACTGTCTGGGCCTTCTCTAGGCTCCCCATGCACTATAAGTTACTACACACTTTTGCTCTCTCAACTGTTTCACATGCATTAATCTTCTTTCCGAAAATGGATTAGAAGGTTCTTGATATCATAGATCATATCACAGCTAATCATAGATCTAAAGCTTCAAGGGACATGAGAGACCATTTAGATGCCCTTTCCCCTTTCATTTTACCAATTGGGAAACTGAGGCCAAGAGAGGTTAAACGACCAACTGAAACTCACATAGAGAGTATCAGAGGTGATATATGAACCCAGGTTCTCAGACTCCAGAACCGAGGTTCTTTCTACTGTACCACACCATTTTCCATACAAGAGACTTTAAATCAGTAGGCACCAAGTGAGCACCCAGTAAAGCATTGCTTATCATAGACTATAATGTTATCAGTAAAATACCCCCTTTCTCTCTTCTTTTGCCTTACAAACCCCATTTTATTCTATTTCATTTAATAACTGTCATTCTACAATATGCAAACACCGTTTCTTTGTTTTCCTTCACCATGACATCTTCCTTTTTAAAAATCACTTTTTATAATATCCTAAGACATTTTAAAAGAAACTTTTTCTAGTATAAGATTGTTTCTTCCAGTTGCTTTCTTATCTCCCTTATAAAATGTGATTCTTCATTGTGTGTGTTTATCCTTCATGCTGAAGAAGACCATGCCGTCAGAGAAATGATGACATGACTTGCACTTGACATTTTTTTTTTTTTAAGTGAGGGAGGGCTGTGCAGGTCACCAGCCTCACTTCTTCTCCACAGCCATCTGAATCCAGTGACCAGATATTCATCAGGATGACTGGAGATGACCCAGAATGAGGCAGTTGGGGTTAAGTGACTTGCCTAAGGTCACACAGCTAGTGAGTGTCAAGTGTCTGAGGTGAGACATGAACTCAGGTCCTCCTGACTCCTGCACTGGTGCTGTATGCACTGCACCACCTAGCTACCCCTGATTCTTCATTAATAATTAACAGAAAGAACACATGTAATCTGTTTTGGGGGCAGCATTTGGAAATGTGAGGATCATATAAACATGTAGCAGTTCCCTTTTTGTAGGAGCTGGGGAAGCTCAATCAATCAACAAGGATTTATGAAGTACCTGCTGAGTCCCAGACAGCTGTAATGTGCTAGCTGCTGGGGACCCAAGTACAAAGAGTAAAACAATCCCTACTCACATGGAGTCTGCATTCTAAATGGAGGAAGCAAGGGCAAGCATAGCCAAATAAATATGAAGTGACTCAATACAAATATGTACAAAGAGGCTAAATGCAAGGTGGTTTGGGAAGGAGGGTGCTAAAGGTTGTTAGGATTAGGAAAGCTGTCATGTAGAAGATGGTGTTTGGGCTACATTGTAGAAGACTAGAGAGGTTGTATGAGCCAAGGCAAGGAGAAAATGCATTCTTAGAATTTAAGATGGCCACCAAAGTCTCTCCCAACAGTTCAATTTCATGATCCTGTGAAGTCTTCCACTTCCCAAAGTTGACTTAAAATGAAGCTCCAGGCCTTGGAGAATCGAATCATCCTGGCTCCTCCTCAGTTCTGATTCATAGACCCACACACAATGAGAGGCAGGTCTGTTCTTGGTTAGACCATTCTTTAGAAGTTTACTTCTACCCTTTGTCTACTTTGTTTGCCTGCCAGCAATGACGTCTAACGTCTCTACTTGGCAGCCCCCATGGGTGAGGTCATTTTTAAACAGCTAGCCTCTTTTCTTCAGCACTGGAACTAGCTGGCTGTGACTCAAGGTTTAGGACTATGTCAACCTGTGAGGACTATTGCCTCAAAGAAAAGGGCCTTCCCTTGGAGCTGGGTAGGCTTTCATATGTTCTTCTAAGGGAAGGGCATTAGGCCAAGGGTACATAGCATCACAGGATTACCTGTGGAGTGGTCTCATCAGCCTTGGCGGGACATCAAGTCCTGAAAGGAGGAGAACAATTCATGGGCTTCGACTTTGTTCATGTTTTGGCTTGGAGGGGAAATGAA
This sequence comes from Bettongia penicillata ogilbyi, assembly GCA_023548195.1. Lineage (NCBI taxonomy): Eukaryota > Metazoa > Chordata > Mammalia > Diprotodontia > Potoroidae > Bettongia > Bettongia penicillata. The sequence goes on along the minus strand of JAJHZJ010000526.1, from coordinate 3,252,505 downwards.
ATGTATTTTGCCCAGATGCAAAGAGAGCAAAAAGTACATAATACAGCTAAGAGGCATGGAAAAAATACAACATCCCTAAAAACAAAAAAGGCAACATGAAATGGTGAATAGAGCTGATCTCAAAGCCAGGAATATGTAGCTTTAATTCAGGTCTCTGACACATACAGGCTGTGTCAAACTGGCAAGTAATTGAAATTTTCAATGCTCTAAGCAAATCTCTAAAGTAAGGATTCTTAACCTGGGGTCCAAAACCTTTTTGATAAATATTTTGATAACTATATTTGGACATCATCAATTTCCTTTATAATTTCATGTATTTTATTTTATGAATTTATAGATAGTATTCAAAGAAGTAATCCATAGATTCCACCAGCTACAGAAGAGGTGTCAGCCTGCATCAATAAAGGGAATTTCCTCACCTGAGAATTTCCTGTACCATTGAAATCACAGGCTCAATATCTGTCCCTTCCTCTGAAAACAAACAGATTCATTTCAGAAAATATGGGCTCTGATATCAGAGAGTGTCCAAGGGTACCAAGTTGGGGGAGATCTCCAACCATCAGTATCCTCTAAACGAGGGAAAATGATTTGCCACTCAAAATCACATTCTCTTCCAACATGTGGTAAGACTGTGCCAAATCCTCAGGGGCAAAGGCAGGTGGTGTCCATTTAACTCAAAGTATTCTCTCTCCCATGTCTATGTATCCTCTTTATTCCTACTTCCACAGTCACCAAATGGGTCCTCCATCCACCTGCATTAATGAAGGACCCTGTTAAGAGGGCTTCTTTCCACCTCCACCTGCTGTCATTCCCAATTCATCATTTACAGACTTGGGAAATTGATCAATACTTCTTTGCATGTAAATTTGGTTACCAATCTCTTTTTCTCTTCAATAACTGCCTATTGCCTACCAAATAAAATTGAAATTTTTTAACCTGGCATTCAAAGCCCTTTACAATCTATCACTCTCTTACCTTTCCATTTTTATATCACACTACTCCTCTTCATACATATATGTTTGAATCCAGTCAAACTTTCATGCCTGTCATCTCCTGTGCACATCCTGCACATTTTTTACCTTCATTCCATGTCCTAGAGTTAGGATGATCCCCCAGCCAGTCTACACCCCTTCCCTGCCGAAATCTCTCATCCTTTTAAGTCTTGCTCAAAGATCACCTCCTTCCTGAGGCCTTCTGTGATCACCACTCCTATCTGTTGACAATAACATTTCTTCCCTTAGACCTGGGGTGGGTAACTCTGTAGTCTTGAGGCCTTAGCAGTTAACTAGCTCCTAGTTGCTAGGGGAATCAGGAAATCCTTTATGTGGAAGCTGGTAGAGAAGCTGAGCTTTTTAGGAGGATGAGTTTTCTAAGAAATAGAGATGAGGAGAGAATGCATCCCAAGGCATAGAGGATAGACTATGTTACATGAAAACAAAGCAGTATATAGAGAATATCAAATGGACATGTCAGTGTGGCTGTTGATATACTCCTGTTATTTCTATGAAGTTTCTTGGATATAATGGATAAATCAATGAACAATAAGCTTTACAGGATCTTAATTTCCCCTGTTGTATAATGGTGACTGCTTTGCAATACTGCAGGCACAAGGACATCTAATTTGATATAAAATGATACACAATGAGTGACTAAGGAGGTACAAGCAAAGTACTATGTATGGTTTAAGGCAGGGGTGGGGAACCTGTGGTTTTGAGGCCACAAAACTGACGTCAGAAGGACCTGCGGTTCAAATCTGGTCTCAGAGACTGACTAGTTTTGTCACTTAACCCCAATTGTCTTATTTAACACAATGAAGCACAAAATGAAGATGACATGTTAAAGAGGGCCTCTGTGGCAAACTTTGGAGAAGTCAAGAACAAGAGCAACCCAGGGTAAATAGAAATGAATGAGTTTCCACCTTTGGAAGGATTATTGATGTTGGTAAGATAGCAGATTAATTTGAGTTTTAGAGTTAATATGTGTCATACTTCCAACTAGATAATAAATCCCATAAGGTCAGAAGTACATCGCATCTAAATTTTGTATTTCTACCAGCATCCAGCATAGTTCTCTACATATGGGTAGTTCTCTAAGACATTTGTTGAATTATTTGATCAAATAGTATGTGATAGCCACTTGGAACCACAGAGGCAATATTTTGCCATGGGAAAACTGTTAGACTTGGAAGCAAGAGAGATTCCAGAGCCTGAATCTAATTTGTAATATTCCCTGTGGGACTAGGGGTAAGTCACACAATGTGTCTTTGAGCCTCAGTTTCCTTTTCTGTAAAATAGGAAAAACAATAACTATCTCACAAGGTTGTAGGTGGTAGGTTATATGTGTGTGCATGTATACATAGATACCATACATACATGCTTATATGTCATGTATACATGTAATCCTCTGTGAATCTCAAAGTGATCTATAAATAGCCATCATTATTAGATAATTTTCTTTTTATTTTCTCTTGCCCTTTTGTTCCATGGTTTATTGTTTCATCTGAGACCAATAAGGAATGCTCCAGATTAATCCAAGCCATTTGGAAGGGAATTAAAAGGCTCTCAGCCCTACAGATCGCTTTAACACAGTCCAGCAGTACTAGTTGTCTTCCACAATGGCTAATGAAAAACTGAACCAGAATTTGCAGATAGAGCACAGGGCCAACTAAGAGACTCTAGGGTGGGTCTAGAACTCCCTTCTGGGAAAGAAGGAGAGAAGAGAAGAGGATGTCCAGAATATACTGCAGAGAAATAAGAGAATTATTCGGTAAAGATTTGAAACAGCTATTATGTCAGCCTCTTGGATCTGAGTAATAGCAGTGCCAAGTCTCCAGGAATGTGAATTATTGCACCATTGACTGTGCAGCAAATGTCTTGTATATACACATTGTCATTACATACTTAGTGGTTATACCTGCAAACTGCCTACTGATTAAAAGATTAAGTCTCAAGTGAGTTGCCATTTGGGGATGCTGTGACAGTCTGATGCCTTCCAAGATCGAAGTCATCGTGTCATCTTGGAGAGAGGCAGCAGAGCCTTTAACAGACAATGACTCTGCAGGCCATTTACAGAATAACTCCATATAAAGGCAGAAGCTGCTATAATTCTAGGATAGCTTAGATGCATTTGTGCCCAGTGAAAGGGAGGAGGGTGCACTAAATGACTTCCTGAGCCAAGCCTATGAGTCTAGAATGCGGAGTCTAAAATTAGCTACCAAGCAGTGACTAAAGGGAGAAGCAGGCTGCTGGAGTGAAAGATTCTCTGCTCTGAAACCTACTAGCTGTGTGGCCCTGGGCAAGTGATTCAACCTCTCTGAACTTTAATTTCCTTTTCTATAAAATGAGAATCTATAAAATGGGGGTTATATTTACATGCCATACACGTTTCAGAGTTGTTCTTAAAATGAACAGATTACTTCATGAAGCTTAGAGTATTATATAAATAGAACATTTACAAAGTGCTTTGCAAACTGTAAATGTCTATAAAAATGATAGTTTTTATGATGATGATATAAATACGGATAACTGACAAAGAACAAAACTAGGTTATTTTGACAGAGTCAAATTTGATGAGGGATATAAAAGAATTAGAAAATATAATCCCTTCTCTAAAGTAGATTAGAATCTAGATGGGGTAAACAGAAAGATAAAACATATATATATTAAATAATTTGAAAAAAGTTTTAAGAAGCATCTTAAAAAGTACAAAATAATACCGTGTTAATTGATTACAAAGTATTTAAGAGGGAAGTCAAGGCGCGATTAGTGTAGAATGAAGTTCATGTGGGAAAGCATCCTAAAGAAGGTCGTTTTGAGAAATGTCTTAAGGGATATGTCAGACAATTCTAGACAAAGATGGATGGATGGATTGATGATGGATAGATGGACGGATGGATTGATGATGGATGGATGGATGGATGGAACATTTATTGAATTTTTACTATGTGCCAGGCATTATATTAAGTGCTAGGGACACATAAATAGGAAAACAAGATAATTCCTACTCTCAAGAAGCTTACATTCTGTGGTTATTGTTTACTTGTTTCAGTCATGTGTGACTATGACCCCATTTGGGGTTTTCTTGGCAAAGATTCTGGAGTGGTTTTCTGTTTCCTTCTCCAGTTCATTTTACAGATGAGGAAACTGAAGTAAACAGGGTTAAATGCCTTGCTCAGGATCACACAGCTAGTAAGTGACTGAGACCAGATTTGAACTCAGGTCTTCCTGACTCCAGGCCTGGCACCCTATTCACTTCACCTAGCTGCCCTGTCCTTTTGTTATGTTTGAAAATTAAGGTAAAGTGAAAGACAATGGTCTTGGCATGATCAATTTATTAGTTAGACTAGTAGAGACCAACAAATTGGGTTAATGACCTCTCTCAATGACCGTTCTTAGAGCCGAGGACAAAACCAACAGGAGAACTGAAAGGGGAAGCAGAAGAGGGGAGGGCATTTGCATTCCCATATTTCCAATAACCCCTACTTGATAAATAATAAACCAACATTAGAGACAGCAGACTTCTTATCTTCAGAACAGAATAAGGCAAAAACAAAAACACAAACAAAGCAGGGCTGATGACACTCTGAATGAGAGATGGACCTTTCACCCAAGTCATTGTTTCTATAGGCAAGAAACAGCTCAACTTTCCGCTATCCCCCTAAGATGGCAGCTATGATCCTATCTTTAGAGACGCAGAGAATTCAGGGGTCAAAAAATGAAGGAATTAAAGGCAAGGGAAGTATAATGTTTTGCCCAAGCTTACCCAGGTATAAGTGGTTGAGTCCACACCTGTGTTCTCTGACTCCAAAGTCAATGCAATTTCCATGGTATCACACATCTTCCACAAAATATTCAATGACTGAAGTAACATCATTTCATTACTAATACAAGGGAAGAAACTAAAAGATAATATTAGATAAATAACAATCAGGTATAAGAAAAGCCTAACAGCTGAAGAGCAGCCAGATTTCACATGAGGTAATGTGTATTTGCAGCAACGATCACAACAGGAATAACAGTTATTGTCAAGCAATTAATAAAAACAATTAGACAAAATTCATGAATCAAGGTTATGGCACTACTTGAATCATAAAGGATTATTGTCAGTTGGGATTAGAAGGGTTAACCATGAATCATAAAAATCACATATTTGAAGAAATCAAAATATCTTTAAAGTTTCTTATGTGGCTGCTGATCAAGGCAGAACTTTCTAATTATTCTTTCTGGATCTGAAGTCAGTTATTCTTTGAGGAATAGTGGTTTAACATACACAAAGATACGTACACCACATATTTATATGATTAATGCCAGCTTTTAAAAATCCATGGCCATCTCAAGCTATTGCCAGTCTGCAGACATCACAGAACCCTCGAACTTACTTTATATTCTCATCTTGCTGGATTGCTATGTGACCTTAGACAAGTCACTTAACCTCTCTGTCCCAGACACTTCATCTTTGAAATAGACTAATCAACGGTAACCTCTACCTTCCCCAAAATATGATGGGATGACTTGAGCTCTCACAGTGGACAAGATCTTAGAAGGTTATAGATAAAATAGGAGATGACATTACTATCACTGTAGTTCACATAAATACTATAAAATTCTTCTTTCTTATCCTTTTCCCCACAACACTAAGTTCAATTTCCATTTGATAAGCTACCCAGAGAAATATCACCATCCCCAAACTACATATACTAGTGATAAGGATTCCAGAATGGAGCAGCTGTATTTAATTAAATCAAGTTATTTTTGCTATTTGCAATGGCAGTGTTGATATAGCAATGGATGTGCACCAGTTCCCTTCTCTCATGCCCCAGCCACCACACCAGCTGTCCTGCTGTCCTATGATTCATACTCAACATGAACTCACCAGCACATGACACACATGCCAATCTCCACAGCATCCAGGAACCAGATGGTCTGTTAGCTGTTTCACTGAGGAGTGAAGAATGGCAGTCACCCTAAAGTGATACCATGAAGCTAATGAGAGAGCTGCTGAGACCATGAGGCCACTGTTGCTTCTCTGCAAGTGAGGAGAGCACTTCCACACCTGATAGAGGGTGGCCCCGGAGGTTGTGTGAAGAAGGACATCTTCTCCGGACCGAACCCCTTCCTCTTACGTTGACCCATTAATTCCAAGACTTCTGTAAACTGGTCTTCTTCCCCTCCCCCAGGTGGAAAGGAGCCAATTGGTGAAGAAATTTAAGTGCCAAATAGAGGAGTTTGTATTTTATTCTAGATATTCACAATCACTGGAATTTTATTGGGGGTGGGTAGTATTAGTCCTGTGCTTTAAAGAAAACACTTTGGAAGTTTTTTGGACATTGACCTGGAGAGAGGAGAGATTTAAGAAAAACCAGTTAGATGGCTAGAAACCATAGAGGACTGAACTAGGGTTGTGGCAATGTGGGTGAAGAGAAGGGAACATATGCTCCTTTTGTGAGAAATATTGTAGAGATAAACAAGAGAGGCAGAGAAAGAGAAAAAGGGAGGGAGAGATAGAGATAGACTGAGACAGAAAGAGGGGAAAAGAGAGCAGAGGCACAGAGACGAAAGGAGTGAGGCAGTGAGAAAGAGGAGAGACAAGAGACAGAGAGAGAATTTAGAAGGGCTCAGCAGAATGGTACAGTGATAATTAAGAAAAGACCGTTCAATTCAACAAGTAAGAGAGCATCAGTAAATGGCAAGGGCGCTTTCTCTTTCTGATGTTAAGTTTTGCCATCTTTGAGCAGTGATGAATCTGAGCCTTGTTCTGTTGACTGAGGGGGGAGCTACAGACAGGAGGTGAGTTTTTGGGGATGTCTTAAGTGGTCAAGATGGGTTTGGGGGCTCTTTGTTAAAAGCTGTTCCAGGCATGTGGGATGATCAGATTAAATATTTTAAGGAGCGAGGAGGTTTACCAAGACTGACAAGCAAAGTTTTCAAACAACAGATTAAACAGAGAAGAAAGGGGTATGGGGGAAGGAGAGAATGGAGGGGATGACAAACCAGAAGGAATAATGGTGAATATTTTAGTCATATAAGGTATGCTAGTGCTATTCTAGTCTGAGCTTACTAATATAGTTCTTTAAATTGGTCATGGAGTCTCTTTATATACAAGAATTGAGTAATTTACTGTTCTTATTTAAAAAAAAAAAAGTCTGCATTTTTTGCTGTTGCAATCACTAGCCTGGTGTAATCTAGTGTAATCTGTGGAGATAATATCCCTGAGGGAAAACAGAACCAAGTAAATGACTGAGAAAGCCAGATCGCAGAAAGGCTGCTGAGTCTCAAAGCCTTAGATGTATTCTCATCTTCGGAGGTTTTACCAGCAGCTCCTCCTGTCCTTCACCAAGTCCTCCCTAGAATGACAATTTCTAGAATCCAAACAGATGCTGGAACCTTTCAGGAGCTTTCAGATACTCCTCTTTTCATAAATAAGTAGACAGTCACTATCATCATCCCTTGGCTTTAATGTGAAGACTGCATCCAGTGTGCCAACAGCCTTTGAGCTTGGCCTGAGGAACAGGGGTGGGTGGACTGGGAGATGTGGGCTGGAAGAGCCTTTTGTGATTCATCTGTCTCAGACTCCAGCTGGCCCTGCTCCCTCTCACTGAGGGCACAGAAGCACATCCTAGGTCCCTAACGGAGGAGGGGAACAGGGTGGGAGGGGGGCAGCTCAGCCTGGAGGAAGAAAGGAGAACAAAAGGACAGGTTAGGTCAAGAGAGGAGTATGTTCAGGGAAGGTGAGTGGGAAAAGGATAAAGACAGGGAAGGCAAGAGAGGAAGGGGAAAAGAAACGGTGGACAGTTATAACTCTAATAATAATACCAGTGCTAAGGGTGGGGATTAAATCTGTGATTTTATTGGCATGGAGTACTCCTATGTGAGGAAATACCCTCCCCAATGCATGTTGTGACACCTTCTTTACAACACATATTCCTAGAGTTCCCCAGAGCAGTGGTAGGTCAAATTCAAATAGAAAGTGGTGGTGGGGGGCAATAAACTGTACATAAGGTAACCAGTGGCCACATAATGATTTAGAAAAGCACACGTTGATATATTTCTTTTTATAAATTACTTAATTTATTTTGTTAAACATTTCACAACTACATTTTAATCTGGTTCAGGCAACACTCAGCAATGCTGTGGGCTACATGTGGCCTGCAGGCTAAGTGTTAGACACCTCTAGCCTAGAGTACTGAAAAGTGAAATGACTCGCCAAGGGCACCTGAGCCACTATGAGGCAGAAGTAGGACAAGAAAAGTAAAAGCTGACTTTGATCTGAGGCTTCAAGGTTTGCAAAGACCTATGTGTGACATGCGCATACAGTATACACAGAGGGCATGCAAGGTCACCTTATCAGGAGGCCTCTTGTAGCTGGGAAGGCAGGCAGCAGCCTTCTCTAGAAGTGGGCAGTGGAGCTCAGTTTTGGAAGAAGTCAAAGATTCTGAGAGCCAGAAGGAGGGAAGGAGGGAGGGAGAACATTCCACAGTGGTTTTCAGGGTATAATAAAATCATTCATTTACATGTACAGATATGTGCATGTGCATGTGTATATGCATGTATGCATATGTATATATACATGTATACTATATATATACATATGTGTTCTATATACATATATATAGATTAAAAATATTTTATATATACATACAGTCTAGATATAGCATATTATATATATACATATAGTCTATATATGTATAGAGAGTAGATATATCTGTGTATATGTGGGTAAGTATATATGTATTGTGTATGTAGTAAATGTGTGGTATATAGATGTACCACAGGACTTGTGTTTATGTATACAGTATGTATAATGTGTGTATATATGTAGTCTATATTGCATGGAGAGTTGCACAATATACATATCTTAAATATCTATGTGTATTTGTGTATATGTATGTACATATATATGCATCTATATATAGTATTATATAACATTATATATGTATATAGACTATATATGTGTACATATAGAGTGTATTGTGTTATATGTATATATAGCTTATAGATAATATAGATAGTATATCACATACTATGTATATATTATAGAGAGAGAGTACAGTGAGAATACATATATACATATGTGTGTGTATATACACACATATATAAATATACATATATACACATATACATATGTATATGCATATGTAATTTTATTTTACCCTGAAAATCACTTCTGACTTTCAGTATTTGGGGTTTTGTTAAAAAACTGAGCTCAAATGCCATCTTCTAGAGGAGGCTTTTCCTTTTCCCAGCTACAGGTGTCTTCCCTTTTAAGGTGACCTTGCATATAGTCTGTGTATCTTTTGTATGTACATCTTTATATACATCTGGGCCCCCCATTAGAATGTAAGTTCCCTGAAGTCAGGGACTGATTTGCCTTTTTTTTTTTTTTTTTGGTATTCCAAGTGATTAGTAGTCTGCATAGTTCACAAAAAGTGTTTAAAAGCTTCTCAATTGATTTTTATCGATGAGGAAACCAAGCCTCAGAAAAGTGAACTGATGAGCATAATCACGTAACTAGTCTCAAAAAGGTATTTGAACCCAAGTTTTTTCAGACTTCAAGGCTAATGCTCTTTAGGCAGTGCCATAGGCTTCTCAAGTCTGTATGATTAGGGAACCCTAGAGTTTGGTTCCCAGTCTTGAAGAGGAACTCACTATAAAGTGTCATACTGCAGAATACCTAATGACACATGGGGATAATAGTGCCCTGGCTCATGTCACTCAACCACAAGTCAGCTCTAGACTTGTGTAGACTGCTTCATGTTATATTCAATTCAACCTCATTTATTGAGCATCCACGGGACTAGGTACCAGGCATCAAAGATATAAAGACAAAAATGAAACAATCCTTTTTATTTGGCTAGACCAGATTTTCTTGACTTTGGCTTCTTTACTTCTCAGGATCAAGTTCCCTGAGGAGCTCTTTCTGTATCCCCATCACTTAGCACAGTGCCTGGCACATAGTAGGCTCTTAATAAAGTTCGTTGACTGACAGACTGATAGAATGAATTGAAAATAGAAATTGCTGCACTTTGGTTTAATACCTTGCTCTCCCAAGACTTTACTTAGGCATAGACATTCCCATCACCACTTTCAAATATGCACATACACATGCATGAATACATATAAACACATACAACTATATTACCTCCAATTCAGAATTCAGAAAGATGAACTGAAAGCACTGATCATTGGAAGAAGCCTGGTACAGTAGGAAAAGTACTAGCTCTGGAGTCTAAACCCTTGGATTTAAATCATGCTTATGTCACTATCTGTGTGACTGGATAAGTCATTTGACCTCCCTAGGTTTTCTCATCTGTAAAGTGAGATGTAAAGTAGTGGTAGATGGCTTCTGAAGTCCCTTGCTGATGGACCTAGCCTCAAGAAGATCTAACTTCAAGTCTTGCCTATTACTTCTTCCTGAATTACCTGGGATATGATAGAGTTAGATTCAGAACCAAATGGCAGTTTATCTTGAAGAAGAATTATAAAGACTTCACTCAGACCCTATGTTCCTGGTGCTCATTGCCATATTGTCCTGGAGTCTTTTCTGCCATACTTTGCTCAATGTCAGATTCCCCTAAGTCAGGTCTTTGACCTCTGGATCTTTCCTTATGCCTTTCTTCTTTTCAAACTTGGTCCTATGTTCCATTTCTTTAAGTCTCTGTTATTTGCTCTCTAGTGTGATGGTTAGAGATTAGGGTAAGCTGCTCCATGTTAAGGTTGGTTGGTTGTTGTCCTTCGTCTTCAAAAAAGACCAAAATGACATCACCATTGTAAAGTGAAATTTCAGTGTGTCTGACCGTGACTGATCAGACCAATACAGACCAGAGCTCAGACTACTCTACCACAGGTTGGGCACAGATAGTATGTTCGAATGTTTGGGGTGAATATCCCCAATTTGTACATTATGTGTTTACTTTGTGCTTTTTCAATTCTGCTTTGCTCAAAGAGCACAGCACCTTTTCTTATGTGGGCATGCCATGCTGAGCAGTTCTGTGCCAGTGTCTCCTGTGTTGCGCAGTCAAATCCAAAGTTCTTGAGAGAGACCTTGAGAGTGTATGTGGCTGTGATTGTATAGTAAGGTAATGATGATGATATGGCAGCATAGTGTCCCTGAGCACTGAACCAAGAAAACTGGGCTCCAACTCTCCTGCTATCAACTGTGATCTTGGGCTCCTCTCAGGTCGAATTTCTATGTCAACTAAATTGTACTATTAGCCTAGATCTAGGGGTTTTTAACCTGAGAACTAATACAATAATTATATTTTAATAAAATTGGTTTCCTTTGTAACTCTTTGTATTTTATTCTGTGCTTTAAAATTATTATTCTAACATATAGTCAATAGACCTCATCAGATAGCCAAAGGGGTCTAGGACACACAAAAAAATTTAAAAACCCTTTCCTGGATGACCTCTAAGGTACTGTCCAACTTATTGTTCTATCATCTAGCCGTTTGAACAATCTATCTAACAAGAAAGATTTTGATGTGGGGAACTTCAGACCTAGGGAAGATATATTGGAGAAACATGAATGGAGAAAATACATGGGGATGTGAACTTTTCAAGACTTTTCATATTGTATCAGTTAATTGAATGCCTCTTCTGCCTGTGTGAAGGGCCAACTCTTCCCCAGGAGCTCAGCTGGCCCACATCCCAGCAAAGCCCAGGGCCATCCCCACCAGCTGCTCTCTTCCAGTTTTTACCATAGCCATAATTACCTCAACTCCCCCACCCCCAATCCCCAAGCACCACTCCTAATTCATGACTCATGAGTCTGCTCCTCTATTGATAGATAACTTCAACCACAAGCTGCAGTGTGGTCATCACTGATGGATGTGTCTAAGTGACAGCTGCTTAAAGGAGGAGGCTGGCATTTTATTATCAACTGTACTCCAAGCAGGAATGCAATGTCAGAAAAAGTCTTTGGCTTTAAATATTGAAGGTCTGTGACAACATGAGTGATATTTGAGGCTGTAGGACTTTAGAATTCACTGAATCAATAGACCTATTCTCTCAACTCTGGGCACTGAAATTTTTGGTGGTAGCGAGGTGGCCCAGTGGACAGGGGTGTTGGTTTTCTAGTTGGGAAGACATAAGTTCAAATTTCCTTTCACACATGTCCAAGCTCTATGACCCTGGGCAAGTCACTTCAGTTTGCTCAGTCTCAGTTTACTCATCTGTAAAAGAGGGTTAGTACTATCACCTAGTAAGGATCAAATGAAATAACATATAAACTTTGCAAACTTTAAGGTGCCATATAAATGCTAGCTATTAACACATTTTCTATTAAGTTGGGCAATTGGGTAGACTTTCTGGGGACAAAACTTCTCAAGAATTGATAAAGTACATTTTTTTTTTTCTTTTATCCAGTAAGTACTACCAAAAAATAGGAATATAATCCATGTCATACAATCTAGTTGGGGAGAAAAGGACTATTGACAGACAAAACTAAATAGAAATGCAGGGTAGTCTCTGGCCATTGCAGAAATGAGAGATCCAGACAAAAAGTTCAGAAAAGGGAGGGATCACTCATGTACTGGTATGATTGAAGAAGGCCTCTTAGGATAAATGGATTGTAAAAGGCTTGGGAGCCCTTCTAAAATGGGACTACCTGGACCTGGATTTCATTGCTAGTTTTGTGTCTTTCACCAAATTATGTGATTTCTATTGGCTTAAATTTGTTTTTCCCCTGTAAAATGTCACTTTTATGACCTACCCCACAGGATTTATGTGAAGCTCAAATACTGTAATTCAATTCAATTGGACAAATGTATTAAAAAAAATGCAAAAGACATTATGCTAGATTTCATAATATAAAAGCAAAAACGAAATAGTCTCTTCCTCCAAGAAGCTTACATCTGGGGGAGGAGAGTATGGGAAGGGGACAAAGATATAATATGTAAACTTGTCAATAAATATAAAATCATTTGAGGAGAGAGAGAGAGAGCATTGAAATCTTGGGGAATCTGCAAGAGACTTTCCATAAGAGATGTCATTGGAGTTGAGATTTGAAGGAAGCTAAGGATTCTGGGAAATGATGGGGAGGTACTTTATACAAAAATATAGGTCACAGTATTTGTAATGAATTTAAAATGAATGGATGAATGATTACTAAATGAAAATGATAGGAAGGAGGGTGGGAGGGGAGGAGAAAAATGGAGGGGTAAAAAAATGGAGAGCAAAATAGAGAGGAAGGGGGAGAGAGAGAGTGAAGGAAAGAAAAGGAGTAAAAGAGAAAAAGAGTAATGTAAAAGAGAAACAAATGTGTTCACTGCTCCCACTTAATTTCTAATAGGGGAAGATAATATATGTAGGGGAGAGGTGGCCTGGGAGGAGTGTTTTGGACTGGGAAGTCACCAGGATGGCAAGCAAAGCCATATAGCATTTTATAGACATATCTTTTCCAGAAATGGTGGCTTTTTGACAGCTGTTCTTAGAGGTAATGATGAAAAACTGGGGAAGAGGGGAGCGTGAGTAAGAAGTTCCCATAATGTGGGATGGCATGAAGTTCACCCAAGAGCAGCAGAGTGATGGACCTGAGTCAGGCTAGTTATGGAAAAGTCATCAAGCAGAAAGCAACAGGACCCTGGTGCAAGAGCTGGAGGCAAGGAGGTACAGCATGAAGATGACCTAAAAGCAGCCATTCTAGGAGGGGTCCAGACAAGAGAGAAAACAGGAGGACAAATGTGGAGACAGGAACCAACTCTATGGAAATACATTTAAGGATAAGACAGTCCCGTAGCTTCTACTTCTCAATGAAAGACAGACAGACCGACAGACAGACCGACAGACAGACAGACAGACAGACAGACAGACAGACAGACAGACAGATAGATAGATAGATAGATAGATAGATAGATAGATGTCAGAGAGACAGAGAGAGAGACAGACAGACAGACAGACAGAGAGACAGAGAAAGGGAGAGGGAAAGGGAGAGGGAGAGGGAGATGGAGAGGGAGAGGGAGAGGGAGAGGGAGAGTGCTATACTATGCACCAGGCACTGGGCTAAGTGCTGGAGAGACACATGCAAACAAACCAGAGAGCCCCTATCTGAAAGGAACTTATATTCTAAGTTGGGGCTTTCCTCTAGACCCTCAGTTGGCAGAGGGAGCTTTGCCGCCACTTTCTTGACTATACTTAGCTACAACCTTCTTGAGCCCAAAGGGGAGAAACGGGTTAATTAAATGTGAAAGTGCTATGAACTTTCCAGAAGAAAAGTCTTACATACATTAAAGAGCATATACTTGCCCTATTACCTCAGGGAGAGGATTAATTAATATACGGATTATAAATCACAGTACTATGTGCCATGAAAGAAAAATGTTAGACAGTAATTCTCCACTAAGATGTCAATGCATTCAGAACTATCATGAAAATTTATAGATTGAGCAAAACACAGGTATGGCTATAAAATTACTACATTAAAAAAATGAGGTGGGAGAGAGAAAGAGAGAATTACAAAATAAAAAAAAAATGAGTCAAAACCATGTCAGAAGACAAAGTAAAAATATAAGAATGTGAAGGAATGTTATAGAAAACATCCAGTTTGATAAGCACAATGTTTAGGAATGTAGATTAATTAATATTATTATTAATTAATAATAATTAATAAATTAAATTAATAAGTTAATTGATGGATTAATTAATATTATTAGTAATAATATTAATAGGCTGGAAAATCACATTCCCCTCTTTCTTCCTGAGTTCAAGGGTTTGTTCCTTTGTTTTTTTTAAGGGTTTCTGTTGTTGTTGATGTGGCTGTTTTAAGTAGACATAGGAATAAAGTCTGTGTCTATATGATGCCAAATCACCTGGGCAAAATATGAAAAATTCAGATATTTCCAAAAATACCATCATGTAAACTAAACATCTGGATGATTGATTGAATTTTCACTCCTTTGCAGATATTAGGTGTTTCAGTAGAAGCAGCTACCAATAACATGGTATAGTGAATAAGCTGTAAGACTTAGAATTGGAAAGATCTGAAATTCAAATCCTATCTCTTGACACTTAACGAGCTATGTTAACTATGAGCAAGCCTCTGAATGTTTCTTAGACTATTTTCTCCTCAATGAAATGTGGATAGTAATAGCTTTGGTACCTCCCTCATAGGTATGTCCTGAAGCTCAAATGAGATAATGCCTGTAAAGTGCTTTTAAAATCTTAAAGTCCTATGTGAATGACATCAACGATAATTATGCAATATAACTACATCTGTATTTGAGAATCAATTGGAGAAAATAGGTTTATTGCCTAATTCTCATCTCTAGATTTCTTCCTCTCCTCCTCCCTCTACCTCAAACACAACCTTAACTACCAGGAGGAGCATGATGAAGCCCTTGAAAAAATTAATCAGTGAAATCTACTTTGCCTTTGCCTGGTTAGACTAAGGATTAAATTACTGGTTCAATATAACTGCTTCATAGTATATGAGCTCAGATAAAGAGAAGCAAGTTATTCTTTTGCCCCTTCTACCATCTTGCCCCTTCTTTTACCCCTTTCTACCATCTTTCTCACCCTTCCTTCTTACTGGTAATTGCCAGTAAGGAAGCTTGGCTGAAAGACAGAGGAATTTGTTTGAGGTTACAATTTAACAGACACCCTTTAAAGAGACACTGAAGTCATGAGTTATGAGAACATAGGAATTGGTGAAGCAAGATCAATCTTTTTCCCTTAGCATCGTGTTTCTTAATCTAGGGTCTTATGAACTTAATATATATGTATGTATATGTGTATACTATATGTGAGTATGTACCCACATATATACACACATATTTACATGTGTGTATATACACATATCATACATTGCTTTTTTTCAGTTGTAACCAACTCTTTGTGACCCATTTGGAACTTTCTTGGCTAAGATACTGGAGGGGTTTGCCATTACCTGTCTCCAACTAATTTTACACATGAGGAAACTAGGGCAAACAGGGTTACATGACTTACTTGTCTAGGGTCACACAGCTAGTAAGTGTTTGAGGCCAGATTTGAACTCAGGAAGAGGATTCTTACTGACTCCAGATGCATTGCTTTCCACTGTGCTACCTAGCTGCCATATTTATAGCAGTATTTCAACACCACTGGTTTCTTTTGTAAGGATATGTGTTTTATTTTGTGCATTTAAAAGCATTCTTCTGAGAAGGGGGATTATAGCTTTCATCAGACTGCCAAAGGGGTCCATGATCCAAAAAAAGGTTAAGAACCTCTGCCCTAGAATAAAATTTTTGAAGAGCCAAATTTGAAATGTGAAAGAAAAATAAATCCCTAAGTGCAAATGCCACCTTTCAATTATCATTCATCTGCTTCTTCCTTCTTTTGTATCCTTCTCTCTCACAAACATCTTTACAAACATATCAATAAAAACATTCTAATTTGTTGTTGGAAATCATTGCTTTACAAATGTAATGAAGGGTTTGGCTATGCCTAAACCATCTAAAATGGCATCATCCATGGGGAAGACACTAGGCAATGGCTTTCAGGAGATTGGAGAACTTCAGGCATGGATTGAGTGTTGGCCTTTTACATGGGTGGAGGAGCTTTCCTCCCCACCCTATCCCATCCTCCCCATAGCCAGAACTGAATCAGTATTTGTAAAAGAACCTTTTGTTCAGAGGAAATTGCCTTTAAGGGGAAAAGATAACACCTTCATTTAGACCAGGTAGTAATTGCAGAGGACTCCCAGACTCCTTCCTTTTCCCTATCCCAACCCAGGTCATGTGACCACTGAAAAATGGGTCAATATTTGACCTTTTTATTTGTTCTTTTATGTTCTAGGTACAAGGAATGTAATCTCCAATCCTACCTGGGTACTAGATCTGAAGGGATCCAGGAATATGGGGTGGATATTGAAGTTAAAGTTACCAGAGAAGCAAGAAAAACAAGTAAGAAGGATACTGGGTTTGGATTTTACCATGATGGGACCAACAGCCTAGAGATTAAGCTAGATTATACCCCCAAGGTGTTGGGAACGATATTTGTAAATTTGGTTCTTGCTGTAGCAAGTCCAATATTTAGTGGTTGAATGGAATTGAGGTAGCTGTCACTGAACTCCTAAAAGTAGAAGGAATATAGTCAGTGGGAACTTCGACTCACAGTGGGAGAAAAAGGACAAGCCTAAATCCCTTGGGGAATCTGAGAATTCTGAGGGTGGTGGGAGGGATTGGAACAGGCCTGACCCTGAGAGAAAGGGGCTAGAGCAACCATCTTTTGCAAGCTCAGAGACTTGACTGGGACTGAGGAAAAGAGAAAAGATGAAATCTCGATTTGGACTGACTTTGTCATTGACTACTGTGTAATCTTAGGTAAATTGTTCTTCTTTAGCAAATATGGGTGACAATATCAAAGATAAAATAAGGTTGTTGAAGTTGGCAGCAAGCCAGAATGTTTCCTAGTTCTATAGTTTAGGGAAAAAAAGTAAAAACAGTTTGTATCTACATGATGTTTTGTAGTTTAAAAAAACGGATCACATACATGATCTCATTTTATTCTTGCATAATTACTATTCCACTCATTTTATAAATGAGGAAACTTAAATTCCAGATAATTTAAGTCCCCTGTCCATAGTCGCATGGCTAGTAAGTGACAGAGGAGGGACCCAAGAGCAAGGTGTCTGGTTCAAAATGTATCACTCTTTCCATACTGCCATATTGCAGTGTGGAGCTGGGCCATTGCCAGTCCTCTTGACTTACGTCTTGCCACTGGACCCAGAACAGCCTGGAGGAGAGAGTGAGGCTGATGACTTTGCACAGCTCTGCCTTACTTAAATCCAGTTCAAGCACAAGTCACCCTTGAGATGACATTGGCCTTCTACAAGAATAAGCAATAATGAAAATAATTGCAATGTGAGGAATAGGGAGGAAATTTTAGAATAAGTGTGATAGATTCACTTGAACTGAATTCATCTAAAACTATTCTGCAAACCATAAGAAACCTTGTCTTCCCTCTGGCCCCCAACCTCCACCCCTAGAAAGACAAGTCATTGACTGTGTCTACAAGAAATCAAAGTGATACAACCTGATAGAAAATGAAAACTTAATACCGATAAAGACATTTTGTTTGTTTGTCTCTGGAGATAACAGAACCAGCTAATCGTGTTGAAACATAATAATGTTTCACCTTCAAATAATAGCTTTAACATGGTAAAAGTATGGCATTCCTTTCACGGCCAAGTAAGGCAGTAGCTAAAGACCAGAACAGGCTTCAAACCCAAAATAACATTCAGTTGTCCCCTACAGAAAAATCTCTGATTCCTTTCTCCTGTAATTTCCACTTCTTCTTTTTTTTTAAGTCTGTAGGTTGTAGCATCCAATGGTCCAGCTTGTCACTCTTCATTTATATGAATGACGCTGTAAAATTTTTATTCATGAATTTGCCATGTGGCCCAGAGTGTCCTATCTTAACCTAAAAATACCTATTAATTCTTCACCTTCAAAAATACATGCAATTTAAATGCTTCCCTTTTTTAAAGGGGACTATGTGTGTGCTGGGGTGTGTGTGTGTGTGTGCGCGTGTGTGTATGTGTGTGTGTGTGTGCGTGTGTGTGTGCTGGGGTGTGTGTGTGCGCGCATGTGTGTGCGTGTGTGCATGTGTGTGTGTGTGTGTGCGTATCTTAGTCTATCCACTTAAAAGCCAGGAAGGTGTCAAATCAACAAGTTTTTAGGGGTATTTTCTCAAACCTGTTCTTTCTGATGAGAAAACATCATTTGTGAAATTTGGACAATAATCTGGAGCCAAGCCCTAAAGTAAGTTGCCACAGAAAAGGAATAAAGGTTATCAACCTACAACCATTGTAGCAGGCAAAATGAATTCAAAAGGCCTGGGAGAAGCTGACCAGAGGCTCGCTCCTACTTTGCAGGAAGCATCATTGTATGGTACCCTCCCCACATTTTTCCCTGATAGGTATCCTGCCTGATAGGTTTGTAACCCCAAACCCACACCCTCTCTAATTATCCACCAAGTGCTCATTTTTACCCTCAGTTAACTTGTCAACTGTCAAGATGATCGCTAATTAACATTTATGGTTTAATCTCTTCCTGAGGTGTTTACATTTTAAAAGGAGATTTTTTTTGAATATGAAAAAGCCTTCAAGACCCAAAGGAGCAATTTTGTCACTGTAGAGCGACAGGTAGGGGGATTGATAGGCGCTTTTTTTTTTTTTTTTTTTGGTAAAAGGTGGGTGTTTCTCCTCTAAGACCTCTCTCTATAAGGTATGCTTATATACACCTATCCTAATAAAATATAAGCACTATAAGGGCAGGGACTGAATTCATTTTTGTTAATATCCACAGAACGCTATTGTCAATGAAATTTCAGACTGAGTCTCTATCCTATTTCCCACAGTGCTTTACTCTATACCTAACGAAAGCTTCTTGCTGGATTGTTTGGCCAGTGCTGCAGAAAATGACATTTCAGAAGGGAATATGGCAGTTCCTCCTTTCTCTCTGCCCAGTTCTGAAGAAAGGCCACCACTCCATTCTTCCCCAAAGTCCAAGGAGTTAATAAAAGAAAATAATTGCCAGTCCCCATTAAATCCCTCAGAATTATTTCCTAGGACTCAATTCTATCCAAATAAATTTTCTCTTCCTGGGGGAGTGAAACTAGTCCTTTCATGTAAACTTTCCTTGGAAGTTCAGGGGTTTTCTTCAGTCTGCTTAGGCTGCATTAAATCAATTGCCATCCAAACAGATTCTACTTAGAAATAACTTCCAATTAGAATGCACCAACATTGTTAAAGGCTTCCAAATAAATCAATTAAATAGCTGCATTGTGAAAAAATTCATTTCCCCAGGGTCTCATTTTTGTCCTTCATGTGTTAGGGGATAAAAAAAATTCCCAGCAAAAGATGACTCTTTTCTAGAAATCTGCAATGATCTGATTAATATATTGCTTTTCAATGCTTCATTTGGAGCATCATGGAAATTTATCTTTTATTTTTTCCCTTCCCCACAACCTTGCCTCACTTGGTCATTATCCAGAAGGCTTTGAATCACAAAATTCTCTTCTTTTTGTGTTGTTTTTTTACTGACCTCCTCAGCCTGCTGCCCCTTTGCCTTGCCCCTCACATGAAAAGCTCAGTTCTAAGATTATTATAATGAAAACATACTAATGGCATAGGTGCCATAGAAGACATAGCCCTTTTGGTAGCACTGAGACAAAGAGAAGAAACACAACCCAATGCTTAGGATCCTGAGAAAAATCACCCAATTGATAACAGCAAAGACATTTTGAATTCAGATGGCACTTTTCTTCAGAATAACCCAGAAGGCTTTAATAATTATTAGCTCATGTATTGTCAGTGAAAAAATACTGGAGCATAAAACATTTTTCTGAGATATCTGTGAAAGCACCAACTGCATCTTTCTGCATTTGTAGGCTTAACACATTTTGATTTCTAACCACTTGGCTACTATTCAGCATTTGCAATATCTTATTTCACAGAATAAAAAAAGGAAGGGGTGGAGTAGAGAGAGAATCAGCATTTATTAGGAAGTGCCTTAGCACTTCCTTTTACAAATATCTCATCTGATCTTCACAACCATCCTGGGAGGTAGGTACTGTTATTATCTGACTTTTACAGTTGGGGAAACTAAGGTAGTCTGAAATTAAGTGATTTTGTCTTAGACTGAATTTGAACTCAGGTCTTCCTGAATCTAGTGCCACTCCTTATCTACTGAACCACCTACATTCATCAGAAGAGCAACTACGAACATGCTTTCTTTTACTATACATTCCTTGACACTCTACTGTCTCCTGTTCCCATTATTTTTCCTTGGTAAGGGACTTTTTCTTTTCAGTAGTTATCAGTTCAAACCTCACATCTTTTTTTTTTTAACAGATATTTCTCCAGGGTTAATCTTTTCTCATTTTGGTTTTGATTGGCTCACCTCTTGACTTTCAAACAGGACTCTATTATCTTCTCTACTTCATAAAACGTAAACAAGACTGGAGTTGGGTCAAAGTCAGTCAGCTATTTTCCTTCTAGAAGTTGTGTTGAAGGGACTTGGAGATTAATATGATTTCAATTCATTTAGCATCAATAAACCTTTATTCAGTATCTAAGACACTACTGGTACTAGAAATTCAGACAAAATCAAATGTACTTATCTCAAAGACTTTCAATTCTACTAAAGAGTTTAGGGATTATTCATACCTGCCTGAATATGAAGAAATAGAGGATAATTTGAGAGCATATACAACTAGGGCAAATAAGAGAGGCTTTAAGGAAGCAGTGGTGCCTGACCTAAGTCAGGAAGGCAGATAAAGAACCTAAGAGAGTAGATTGTAGAGAGGAGGGGAGGTGCCCTGGGCAAAGACTGGAGAGATAGGAGGTGGAATGGTATTTTCATTGGAATACAGAACTAATGAAGGGGAATAATATGAAATAAGTCTGGTAAGATACATTGGAGCAGATTATTAAGGAGTAATAATGGCAGACTAAATAGTTTGCATATTATTTATGGGCAATATATAGTCAATGACTATTTTTTAAAACTATTATTTATTTTATTCTGAACTTAAGAAATAAAGCAAGTATTTCCATAACATAGTAGAATTGAAAGAAGATGATTGTACATGAAACTACAAATCTATTTCATACAATTTACTTTTTTTTTACAATTCCTTTTAAATATATAATAAAGTTATAGTGTAATTTTCTTTTTTTCTCCCCCAACCTAGAAATAGCTACCATTAGACACAAATATGTATAGACACATACATACATACACATTACGCGTGTGTATAAAATCATTCTATACATACTTCTCTT
Source organism: Bettongia penicillata ogilbyi (assembly GCA_023548195.1). Lineage (NCBI taxonomy): Eukaryota > Metazoa > Chordata > Mammalia > Diprotodontia > Potoroidae > Bettongia > Bettongia penicillata. The sequence continues at coordinate 3,230,746 of JAJHZJ010000526.1, read as the reverse complement.
TATCAGCTCTTTCTCTGGATGCAGATAGCACCTTTCTTCATAGGTCCTTTGTAATTAACATGGGTATCTATAATAGTCAAAATGACTTAGTCATTCAAAGTTCTCTTCGTTCTGTTCATTTCACTCTTCATTATTTTGTGCAGGTTTATCCATATTTTGCTAAGATCATTGAGCTCATCATTTCTTATAGGAAAGTAATACTCCATCACAATCACATACCCTTCAATGGATGGACATTCCGTAATTTCCAATTCTTTGCCACTATGGAGAGAGCCACTATAAATGTTTTAGAACATAGAAGTTCTTTTTCTTTTTCCCTTATCATCTTTGGAAATAGACCTAGTAATAGTATTGCTTGCTCAAATGATGTAGGCAGTTTAATAACTCTTTGGGCATAATTCTAGATTGTTCTCCAAAATGGTTAGATCAGCTCACAGTTCCACCAACACTGAATTAGTGCCCCAATTTTTCCACAATGGCTATTTTTGAATTAGGGATTGACAATTAGATCTGTACCTTAGAAACACAACTTTAGCAGTTGTGTGGAGGGTAGATTAAGGAAGGGAGAAATTGAAAGCAAGGAATCAAGAAGCTGTTGTAATAGTCCAGGCAAGATGTAATGAGGTCCTTAACTAGCTAGTGGCTGTATAAATTAAAAGAAGGGCCTGGATGATGAGATGTAGTAAAAGGGAAATAAAAAATATGAGACCTTTTGCAATTGCATCAGGCATGATTGGATAGAGTGGATGAGAGAGAGAAAAAGAATTCCTAAATTGTTTGCTTGGGTAACTGGAGCAGTGGTGTTGTCCTCAAACGAAATAAGGAAATTTGAAAGAAGGGTAGAAATGAGTTCCTTTTAGATAAACTAGGTGACTCTGTGTCCCTTATTTTATAGATAAGGAAACTAAGGCCCAGTACGCATATCTAGAAAGTAATAGATCTGGGACTGGAGTTCAGGGGTTTGATGCTCATTGCACTTTGCCGTTAGAAAGCTTCACCCAAATAGGACCAAAGGTCACTGAATGCATCTTCTTCAACAACCCTGACTTCAGTATTTTTAAATGCTTCAAATCCTTAAGAGGAGAATAAGAGACCCCTCTTTGGCTCCTCTCTCCTAAACCCACACTACTGTAACTTGGTCAACCACGGGACTGCCTGTGTAAATGAAATTAGAAAACACAGCCAAGTCTAATATTGGGATGCCTTCAATTAGAAAAAATATGGTGAAAAGATTCCCATTCTCTGAGTGGCCAGATAAATAAATGTTCTGAATAATGGGGACCTTGCATTCTGGATTGTTGAGGTGAGTGCCAGGCAAATGGCATATTTACCTACTAGTCCCTGACCTCCCAATCCATTTGACAGTTATTTTTCAAATGGTTTTTCTTATGGAATTTCATATTATTCCTATTTTTAGGATGAAGGAACACGGATACGTTAGCTAATTAAGTCAGACAGCTTAATAAAATAGCCAGGAGAAATCTTAGATATCACTGAGTCCAGCCTCCTCATTTTACAGATGAGAAGTATCAGACTCAGAATAGGGACTTGCCCAGAATTAGGTATTGGAATGGATTTTTTTCAAGGACCTCCCGTAAGCATGGGATAAAAGTAGGATGGGTTTGATACCCTGGAGTTGGGGCGGGGTGAGGGGGGTAAAGGAGCATTTTATTTTTGTTCTAGCTATTAACCTCTCTTTTCATAGAACAGGAATAGGGTGAATCCTTTCCTTTACCATCTTGCCCTCTAGTCAAGGCTATGCCCAGGGGAGTAGAGAATGGGAGTTGGTGCATGAGGGTAACTCATAGGAAAAACCAAATGTCCTTGAAAGAAGCATATAATTTTTCCACGGTAGAAATGACCATAAGTAGAGCTACAGAATAAGAGACTAACCTCACCTCTGCCTTGAGGACCTTCATAATTCCCATCAGAACTTTGGATACAATGATTTGTGATATGTCCATGAAGGAGAGAGAAGAGGAAGATTATTCATATTTCTTCCTCTAAAAACTTATATTAGATGTATTTAGAATCATATTACATATATGCATATGTAATAAACCCCATGCAAGTCATTCAAAACACAATGGTTGTTGTCATGAAAGGAGGATTCTACTGCTGGAAATTCACTTATTCTGGAATTAACCAACATTGGCCACTAACACATACTTTCCTATACAGACTCTAAGTACAATATGATTGTCCTGGAGTAGCCTCTTTTCCCATGTGGTGATCACTTAGGATTCAAAACTCTGCCAATCAAACATTTATATCTCCCAGCAATTTGCCCCTACAACCTCCAGAATGCTCTATGACACTGTAAGGGTTAACACTGGCAGTCAAAGCTTGTAACTTCTCTTGCTAGGCTACAGAGCTTTTGTTTAGCCTTGTCACCTACTGCCCATGTAACCATACATAAAAAAGACCCATACTAAATACCTTTCCTTGCCCTCACTTTGAGAACCAATACTCAGGGTGGGTGCAGGAACATCCTTCCCATCTCACATTCACTGTCAAGAATGACACCTAGGTCCTGAGCCTAGGTGCCTGGGAAGCTCGTAGTATCCTCAACAGTAATAGGGAAGCTAAGAAGAAGGGAGAGTTTAGGGGTAAAGACAAGGATTTCCACATGTTGGGTTGAAGGTATCTATAGGATATCTAATTTAAATTGTCTAATAAGTGGTTGGAGATATGAGGTTGGGGTCATGAGAAAGGGCTAGACTTGATAAATAGCTCTAAGACTCATCTACATAGAGATGATAATTAAATCCATGAGAAGTCATGACATCACTAAAAAAAAATAGTATAGAGGGTCAAGAGGAGACCTAGGAGACAAACAGGTACAATGTGGGTTAAAATATGACAAAGATGGAGGAGTCATCGGACTGGGAGGAAGAATTTAGATACAACTTCAGTGGTTTGTGAACAACTGAGCATAGCACCTAAGTAGCAAGGCTAATTAGCTAAATTCAGAAATAACCAGGTCACTGTCTAGTAATCTCTTCCCACTCCTCCATGTGTTCAAACTGACCCACGCTCTAATCTTTTCTTTTAGCACATTTTATTTCATTCAGCCAATAACTGTTCTATACTCTGTTGCTAACACTTCAGAGCTAAATGTCACTGCCACATCAAACAGGCTTGAATGGAGTCAGAAGGATATATTGGGAGTCTTTAAATAATCCGAGAAAATAACTAGCAATTAAAAAAAGATCACAGGTATTTTATTTTTCATGCATATGTCTGCCTTTCCAAGGAATCATGAAGTCAACGGGAAACTTTTCAAAACACACAGATTTGGTGTGGAATTTGGCCCCAGAATTAAAAAAGAAAGAGGAGGGCAGATTGGATTGCCTTTAGGAAATTTTGATGAGCCCACACTTCTCCTGGAAACAAAGGAACATCTTTTTTTTTTAATTTTAATATTCTACTAGTATTGTTTCACAATTATGAGTCATGAAACTCTACAGTGAGGAATTTAAATGAACATCTCATGGAAGTCAATGGACAGACACATGGTGGACATGATTAGGCTACAGCTTATAACAAATAAGCTTGAAAGAAGAAATGAAGGACAAAATATATGATCAGAAAAGAGGGCTAGTCATGCAGCCCAAGGAATATGAATTTAGCTCTCCCTCCTTCCCTTCTCTCGATTCTTTAAGGTTCCCTTAAGTAGTCTATTAGATCCTCTTTATTCCTGGATGATCCCACTTTATTCTTTCACTCCTCAATCCAATTTTCTTTTTCTTTTCAAACATTAGCTTATAAACATGAAATAATTGATTTCATTTCTCTCTTTCCTTGGAATATGATATTTACCTTTCTTGTATTTCTTAAGTTCAGAATGTTTGCAAATCAAATATTCCGGTCAATTGTGGTTTTTGTTTTGTTTTGTTTTAGAGAATTGTCACAAATATCTCTTTTGCTGAAGGTCTATGTTCTTTCAGTTTTTGTTTTTCTTCAATTGATTAGCTTCAGCTTTATAAGAAATGTTAGGGGGCGGAGCCAAGATGACGGAGTAGAAGGACGCACGTTTAGGAAACCAAAGCCCATAGAATTAATGTAAAAAGAGTCCCCCATAACTTCTGGGTGTGCAGAAGCAGAGTGGAAGAGATTTCCATTCCAGGGAGTCCTGAAGACCCGTCCCCAGGGTCTGGCGCGCCCCGGAAAGTAAACCCGACCCCCAGCGCTGCCCTGGCCGGGGCCACAGAGAAGCTGATCCGAGCAGGCTTCAGAGACAGAAGCTCCAGCAACCGGGAAAGCCCCTCCGCCCACAGAAGTGACAGGTCAGTGAGAGAGGCCGGGCTGAAGGAGAGGGGAAGCAGGGCATCTCCGTGACTCGGGCCCCCTCGGGAGGAAGTGGCGGCGGCAGGGACGGGGGCAGGAAGCGGTGGCGGCAGAGGTGTGGGCGGCGGCTGAGGCGGCAGCGGCCCAGGACTCAGGAATCCCCCAGCGGCAGGCAGGATCTTCATTACGGAAGATTCCCGCATAAAACCTGACGGAGCTGAGCCTGGGAGACGGCCCTGCCCCCACCCCGCTCTGTTGCTGAAGGCTTCTGCTCGGGACCCCCAGGGGAGCTGAGATTGGGAGGCGGGCCCCCCACCCTGCCCCCACCCGCTCCATTCCTGAGAGTCTCTGCATAAAGCCCCCCGAGGGATCAGAGTCTCGGAGACAGCCCTGGCCCCACCCCAGCACCTGAACTAAAGCTCACTGATTGACAGCCAGCAGGAGGAAAGCCCATTTAAATCTCAGAGGCCAAGCACTAGCTGGGCGGATCCAGGCGGGGGTGGAAAGGAATCTCAGAAGTCAAGTAACTGGCTGGGAAAATGCCTAGAAAAGGGAAGAAAAATAAGACTTTAGAGAGTTATTTCCAACAAATGCAAATGATCTCGACCTTTGGATCTGATGATGAGGACGTATCCTTGCCGTCAGGGAAAGATGTGGAGGGCGGGGCCTCAGTACCCCAGACACCCCAGGGGGGTGGTGGGTGGGCTCAGGCCATGGAAGAGCTCAAAAAGCAAGTTAGACAGGTGGAGGAAAAACTGGGAAGAGAAATGTCAGAGATGCAACAAAAGTATGAAAAACAGGTCAATACCTTGGTAAAGGAGACCCAAAAAAATGCTGAGGAAATTAACACCTTGAAAAATAGGCTCACCCAATTGGCAAAGGAGGTTCAAAAAGCCAATGAGGAAAAGAATGCTTTCAAAAGCAGAATGAGCCAAATGGAAAAAGAGGCTCAAAAGCTCACTGAATTTAATAGTTCTCTCAAAATTAGAATGGAACAGATGGAGTCTAATGACGTTACGAGAAACCAAGAAATCACCAAACAAAACCAAAAGAACGAAAAAATGGAAGAGAATGTGAAATATCTCATGGGAAAAACAACTGACCTGGAAAATAGATCCAGGAGAGACAATTTAAAAATTATGGGACTACCTGAAACTCATGATCAAAAAAAGAGCCTAGACATCATCTTCCATGAAATTATCAAGGAAAACTGCCCTGACATTCTAGAACCAGAGGACAAAATAAGTATTGAAAGAATCCATCGATCACCACCTGAAAGAGATCCAAAAAGAGAAACTCCTAGGAACATTGTGGCCAAATTCCAGAACTCCCAGCTCAAGGAAAAAATCTTACAAGCAGCTAGAAAGAAACAATTCCAGTACTGTGGAAATACAATCAGGATAACCCAAGATCTAGCAGCTTCTACATTAAGGGATCGAAGGGTGTGGAATAGGATATTCCAGAAGGCAAAGGAACTAGGACTCAAACCAAGAATCACCTACCCAGCTAAACTGAGTATAATACTTCAAGGGAAAATATGGTCTTTCAATGAAACAGAGGACTTTCAATCATTCTTGATGAAAAGACCAGAGCTGAAAAGAAAATTTGACTTTCAAACACAAGAATGAGAAGAAGCATGAAAAAGGAAACAGCAAAGAGAAGTCTTAAGGGACTTACCATGAGTGAACTGTTTACATTCCTACATGGAAAGACAATATTTGTAACTCTTAAAACTTTTCAGTATCTGGGTAGTTGGTGGGACCACACATACACATGTACACGCATGCACACACATACACACATGCACACACATACAGAGATAGAGAGCACAGATTGAACTGAATAGGATGGGACCATACCTTAAAAGAAACTAGGGTAAATGGTGAGAGAGAAATGTAGGGGGAGGGAAAGGGAAGGGGGTAACTATATGTCATTTAAGAGGCAGGTAGGAGTTTTTCTTAGTGGAGGGAAAAAGAGGAGAGCTGAGAAAAAAAAAAAAACAAAAAACAAGAAGTTTACCCTCATCACATTTGACTAAACGAAGGAGTGAAATGCACACTCATTTTGGTATGAAAACCTATCTTACAGTATAAGAAAGTGGGGGAGAAAGAGATATTGCGGGGGGGGGGGGGATGATGGAAGGGAGGGCAAAGGGAGGAGGGAGCAATTTGAAGTCAACACTTGGGGAGGGACAGGATCAAAAGACAGAAGAGAAACAATGAGGGGCAGGTTAGGAGGGATGGTAATCCAGTTAGTCTTACACAACACAACTATCAGGGAGGTCATTGGCAAAACTACACAGATAGGGCCTATATTGAATTGCCTGCTGTCCCAAAGGGAATGGGTGGGGAGGGAGGGATGAGGAGAATTTGGAACTCAAAGTTTTAGGAACAACTGTTTAGTATTGTTGTTGCAACTAGGAAAGAAGACATACAGTTAATGAGGAATAGAAAGTCATCTGGCTCTACAGGAGAAAAGAGAAGATGGAGACAAGAGAAGGGAGAGATGACAGAAGAGAGGGCAGATTGGAGATAGGGAAAATTAGATTGCTTGGGGTATTGGGGTGGGGGGAGGGGATAAAAGGAGAGAAAATTTGGAACCCAAAAATTTGTGAAAACGAATGTAAAAATTAATTAAATAAATAAATAAATATATACATTGAAAAAAAAAGTAAGAAATGTTATTTGGGATGACAAATTGAGTTATTTTGTCTCCATTTATATGTTTTTGGATTCCAGATCAGTTTTTCATTCTTTTTTCAGAGTCTTTCATTTAGAAGAGATTTTTTTTTATCATATGATATCAGTTGACTATTGATTCTGCTTTTGAGAGTTCAGGTTTCCAACCTAATTTCTATTCCTGGTATCTTCTTTTAGAAGTCTTATTTCTCTTTTGAACCATTCTGGAGTTTCCCACTATTGTCCTATAATCTCAAGAGTGTCTATAATACTCTGTTTTTCACTGAGTACTTTTAGCTTACTTCTCTCATAGTATAATACTCGGTCTAGGTATCATTGACTGTTTTTAAATTTTTAATCACTTTTTCTTCTCTTTGTTACTCTCAAAATGAATTTATTTCCTTATATCCTGATATTCTCACTTGAACTTTATTTCATTCAGCCTTTTTCTTGTATTTCCAGTATCTTATTTCTTTCCTTATCCTTGGTTCCTCCCCTTTCCAGGGCTAGTATGTCTTTTCTCCTACACAGACCTCTGAGGTTTTATATGCTTAGCCATCTTTAGTCAGGATATGTAAGGTAATATTTTATTCCCCATCCAGAAGGCAATCTATGGCAAAAGCACTTACCCTCAGTTAGTTTTCTAACGCTTTTTATCTTGATGAAGAAAGCCGCTTTACCTCAAGACTGATGTCATGCCTTGGCTTCCAACCATTAAATTTCGAGTTTTTGCATGATTAAGCAGAATCCATGATTTCTTCATCTTGTGAAGTGAGGTGGGGGTGGGGAGTTGGGGGGTGGGGCATGAAGAGGAAAGATTCATGCTGATCCACTGACATCTGCAAACCAGGCAGGGGCAGCCTGAGAGATTGCTTGCATTGGCTGTATCTGGTATATGTGGGGCATGGCTGAGGATGGTTAGTGGGTACTATAAATATCTAAGCTATCTACTGTCATTTTGTGAGACTTTTTTTCCTTCAATATTCCTATCTTCTTATCTTGCGGGTTCACCTTCCATTACTTGAGATTTAGCATGCATTTTTCTTCTTCTGAAGTTTTCAAATTGTTAGAGTATATGAAAAATGACTCCACCATCTTGCCTATTAGAGTTTCCCCAGAAACTGGCCCTTTCACCATCAGGCTAAAATGGGGATTGTCAGTTCCAAAATTTCCTTGTGATTGATGCCTCATGTATACTGTCCTAACCATTTATCTGTATAGTGTTTGTTTGTTTTAAGGGTTTTGTTTGTTTGTTGTTTAATCCACTCTTTAAACTTGACCTTTCTTATGCCTCTGAGACTCTCTGAACCCTTATGAATATCTGACTTCTGTTCTTTGTCTCTACATTGGCTGACATTAACCACTTCAAATTCCACAGGTCAGAAACAGAATTCACTATCTTTGCTTCCTAACTCACCCCTCTTCTGAAGGTCCCTATTTCTTTCTAGGACACCCCAATACTTCCAGTCACCAGGATCACAACCTCAGAGATGTCCTTGACTCCTCACTTTCAATCACAATCATTTCCAAACAACTACTAAATCTTACTGGTTCTTCCTTCTTCGCATTTCTTCCATCCAACCCTTCTCTCCACCAACATATCCATGACCCCAGTTCAGGCCATCTTCAACTCTTATCCAGACTTTTGTAAAGGTCTCATACTTAGTTTACTTGACTTGAGTCTTAATTCACTTCAATATATTCTCTTTACAACTGCAGAACAATTTTCCTAAAGGGTAACTCAGACTGTGTTATTCCAATAAACTTTAGTGTCTCCTTATTATTACCTCTAGGAACAAATATAATAAATTCTATTTAGCATTTAATTCCTTTAACAACTTTTCTTTCTAATCTATCTTTCCAGTCATATTATATATTACTTTTTTCATGTATTCTAATGTCTAGTCAAGCTTACTATTTAATCCATATCCATGAAACTCCATTCCCCACTATCATGCATTTGCATTGACTGACCCCATTCCTGAAATGTGCTCTCTCCTTATTTCCACTTTTTAGATTCCATAGTTTTCCTTAAGATTCGACTCAACTTTCTACATGAAGCCTTTCCTGATATCTCCTGAAGTTAGAATATCTGTCATCATTTCATATCTATTTTGTATTATTCTTCAAATATATACTAAATAAATGATACTATATTAAATAAACCTATTTTAATGAAAATCTATTTCCATCATATATGAAAATAGATCCATATTTATTTGTACATACAGAGAGAGGCAGCATGGTATAGAGCCTGCCTCAAAGCCAGGATGACCTAGGTTCAGTCCTTACCACTGATACATACTCGTTGTATGACCTTGGGCAAGTGGTTTAATATCTGTGTTCTAGACAGGTCTCTGCAATTGTAAGTCACAAAGAAAGTGGTAATCTACAATGATAAAAAGATGTTGCTCACCTAGGTGTTCCCTAAACCAATAAAATCACAGATCCAATTAATTCCTTTTTCCCTATTTTGTACATACCTATATATGGAGGTGTGCTGGGTCAATGTTTAACAACCAGCTCTTTAAGGGGAAAACATATTCACAACATACCTTTAAGTTTAATATGAATTATTAACATTTTTCCATCATTTTAAAAGTCTAAACAATATCAACAAACAACACAAAGCTTTCATTTTTAGCATTTTCAGATTCCTGTATTTGAAACTGAAAATTAAACAGTCAGCTGTCACACTAGCTGGCATGAGCTCACTCCAGCATCTACATGACTGCATATGTATATGTATATATACACATATATACATATGTATATGTGTGCATGTGCATACATATATGTATGCATGTATATGTGTGTTATCTCTCTCTTATAAAATGTAAACTCTTAGAGGTTTACGTTTGTGTTCCTAACTCCTAACATAATGTTGAACATACAACAGATGATTAATAAATGATTGATGTTGGATTAACTGACTAATGTAATTGACAAATTTAACCCCTAAGTCCTTTGACTCAAACATGTTTCCTGCTTTTTTGTCTCTTCTCCTATAGTGGCAAGTAATTCCATGCTATTCCCAGGGCCGTTTTCCGCAGTCTACACCTTACTTCACAACTTAGTGTGTCTTTCAGCAGGACCTCTCCTGCCTATAGTCATAGGTGTCCAGCCTGTGTGTCTGTTTTAGAAGAGGAGCAGTTCATCATCCTTTCTTCTGAGACCTGTCTTGTGCTCTTAATTTCATGGCAGATTTCTTCCTGCTTTTTGCAAACTTTGACACATAAGTATTCCATGCACCTTCACTACCTACTTCTTCTAAGAAATCTGCATGGTATCCTAGGTCCCCAAAAATATAATCCCTCATAGGGCAGCTCAAATGACATTAGAGAATCTAGTTCCCGATTGCTTCATCTCATTTTCAAATGGACTGATTCCAAGGTGATGTCCTCAGAAAGGTCACTGAAACTAAAAAACCAAAGGGAACAAAAGTGAGATCCCCATTCTATTCCCCATACCCAGAGATATAGGGAGTGATTCAAACACCCAAGTTGTGAATAATTATTGTCCTAGCTATGCCCCAACTGCATCCCTAGGTATGCATCCCTAAGCTTAGGGGTCAGTGAAAAACTTCACAGGATCATATATTACATTGTTCAATTCATTTTACAGATGAGGAGACTAAGGTCAAGGGAAGGGAAGTCATCATTGCCCACTGTCGGCAGGTAACAAGCAACAAAGTAAGTTCTGTTTTTCTTCTCTCGTGGTTTCTCCTAGTACATATCCTGATGAAAATGACAAAGTACATGATGAGTTGTACAATGAGTCTAAGACAATGTGGCATTTCTTATATTTTTATGAATGATTATTTCCAAGTTTGATGCTGTATTCAGAGTTAGAATCTAAACTCTGTTCTCCAAACTATGGGCTGACCAGGTAGTCCTTCTTATTCCCCCTTTGCTCTAGCTACATTTCTTTCTTCCCTAAGGTGGTGGGTCAGCGGAGGTGTTCTGAGTCCATTATACTGGGTGTTTGAAAAGGAAGGGGGACAGATGTCTCAGATGCACAGTATGATGTTACAAGGCCACAGAGAAATTTAGAAGAAAGAGAGAAAAGTAACCTTCTGTGGCCCCTCATCCAGCCTACTTTGGGAACCCACCCTTGGGAAATCTGTGAGTTCTATAAGAAAGTCACATTTCCTTACCTTCAGTCTTGGCACCCACCTGACAGATGAGAAGTGAAACGTAGTGAGACGTGCCCATCCAGCTGGCCAATGCCTCTATTAATAGAGGGCCATGGTAATCTCATCTAGGAGAGATTTATTTTTTAACACCCTCAGGAGAGGTGGTATATTTTTAAAATGATCTGTTTTATATTTAGCAGCCAGGATTTTACTACTTCAGAGACATGAAATCAAAGGAAGCAAGAGGTAAGCCCCCAGGAGAGATGAAACCTTGTCAAATGATTTGGCCAGGGGAGTAATTTTGGTCTCAAGCATAGGTCAGAGTGAGAAAAGCCAGGAGTGAATGAAGATGGAAAGTGAGGATCCTAAATAATGACCCTGCCTCTAAAATTATTCCACCACTTAACATTTTGTGTGAAGGTCCACTCAATTCTCAGATGAGCTAAGGATAAGCCAGATAACCAGGTAACTTTCATAATGGGAAACTCTACCTCATCCAGACTGCTCACAAGGCTATTTGCTATCATAGTGTTTCAGTAAATTAGATCTTACCACTTACAGGTAGATCAGCAGCTTTATTAGGATATTAGGGGTAAGTGAACACATTCAGGCTCATGAAATATTACAACCCCTTGGTACAATCTTTTGCCGAGCAATTTTCTAGAGGAAGTTCTTAATTCTAACCTTAAGGCTAATATATTTTTTTTAATTTTCTTTTTCATTTTGAACCTAAAGTTTTTATACATACACACACACATATATACACATATATGTATATGTATGTATGTGCATATATACACACATATACACGCATATGTATGTGTATATATGTATATATGCATGCATATATATAATGTGTATTATACTTTGAATATATATATTTTAATATATAGAGACCAAAGAGGATATAAGAAACTGAAATTTTATCAGTAGATGTTTTCTGGAGAAATAGAATATATATATATATATATATATATATATATATATATATATATATATATATATATATATGTGTGTGTGTGTGTGTGTGTGTGTGTACATATATATAATTTAACAAGATAGAAGCAAAATTACTCTATTTGGTCACTATATGTATATATGTGTGTATAGGTGTACGTATATATATATATGTGTCTGTGTATATATACATATATATATATATATATAATTTAACAAGGTAGAAGCAAAATTAGATGATTCTTTTTGCTTTCTTCTGTGCATTTTTTCCAAAGCATTTTATTGATATACTTTTTCCTCCCCACACTTGTCATCACTCAAAAACTTACCATTGCCAAGCGGAATCCTCCCCTAATAACAAAGAGGTTGAGTCAAGCTAGGCCAATCAGCACAGTGGCCCCTTCTGAAAAGGCAGGGATCATTCTGCACTTCTATTGTATTGCTTCTTGGATAAGAGGTGGGAGGGCTGCCTCAGCATCAGTCTTTTGAGGTCATGACTGGTCATTACTTTCATCAGAGTTTTGAAGTCTTTCAAAGCTGCTCCCCCTCACATTATCATGGAGTCAATATCGTTCTTCTAGTTCTGCTCATTTCATTCTATGCCATTTCATACATTTCTTCCCATTTCTAGGAATTACTAATAAGAAGAATTAGCTAGCATGTAGATAGCACTTAAAAGTTTACAAATGTTATCTCCTCTGCTCCTCACAACAAGCCTAGGAGGATAGGTGTTATTATTATATCCATTTTGCTTTTATAGATGAGGAAAATGAGACAAATGAAGGTTAATTGACTTGCCCAGGGTCACATGGGTAGTAAGTGTCTGAGGCTAGATTTGAGCTCATCTTCCCGACTCCAATTCCAACATTCTATCCACTGTGCCAGTGTGAATAATATTTTTAAGATTTCTATTTGCTATTAATTTGGGGAAGAGAAATACAAAAAGGAAACATCAATAAAAAATCATTAGGAACTAAAGAAGTGTAAACTGTTCATATTTTGAACATGAAGATGATGTATTAATTCCCTAAGAAAACTATCATCAGAAGTCATGGAGGGAGTTTAATTAGGCAGAGTGCCTAAGAAGAGTTATATTTTGATATCCCTTAGAGAGGAATGAAAAAGGAATACATTAGGGAGGAATAGAGAAAGGAAGAATGGGGTATGCAAATAAGTACAAGTCTATTCAAACAAGGAAGAAATCAAGGGGCAGGGGAAGGGACAATCTCACTCTCCTCTGAACTGGTCAAAGGAAAAAAAGGATACACAAACACACACACACACACACACATGCACACACACGCACACACACACACACGCACACACACACATTAATAAGCCCTGGATGAGATAGTCTCTAAGGTCCTTCCGGATCTAAAGCTTTTGATTAATTCCACAGACCAGAGCATTCAAATATCTGTGATACTGAGGAGGCAGAGTACATAAGAATAGAAGAGTATATTCAGGAATTCCTAACATATATGATATTATTGGAAAATAAAAATGAGTGTGGAGTAGATGTGAAATCTGGGTCATTGGCCATGACTGCCCCACCCTCTTCCCCTCACAATAGTGAGGTTACCCTGCAGATATTACACAGATGCCCCTTGGGGTGGTCTAAATTTATAAGGATGTGCACTGCATGTCTTTGTTTCATCATTTCTGCTTCCCTTAGAGTAAACTTTTGGTCAGAAACCAAACCTTAGTAACAGATTGGAGGAGGCAATAGGAAATTCAGCTGTCTGAATGGAGATTATCCATGATTAAGTACAGTGCATTTACCTCTGATATCACATCAAATGTCCTTTGCATTTGAACCTACCTTCATTAATTTCTTAGCATTCCTTCATTGCACCACAGAGAAAACACTGTTTATCTTTGGCTTGGGAGGAGAAGGGGCACTGCCATTTTATATCTCTGAAGATTTTATCCTACCTTTTGTGCTATTGTGTCTGTCTCCACACTTCTCTGAGCTTCATTCTTCCACTTCCTATCCTTCCAGAGCTCCCTATGTGCTCCACGCTTTTTCATTTATTTCTGCCTTTGTATTGGTTGTTTTCATACGAATTTCTTATTTGATATCAGGCAGCACACACTCTGACAACAAACAGCAATTTGTCTTCTGAAATGCACTCCTGTCTTCCTCCACTGGTCCTAGAGGCTCAGGCTCCTCTTCTCAGGAAGCCTTGTGTCATGATATAAGGGTGAGGGGTAAAAAGTATTTTCTAGTTTAAATGTCTACCATCTTAACCAACATGGTCATTGTAACAGAAAAAGACAAAGGACAAACCCCTTCAACCCCAATCTTTCTCCACATACAAGTGCATAAAAGTGAAAGGAGCAAACTTCCTAATAATTATAGCCAAGCAAAAGTGGAATGAGAGATAGGGGGTTCCCCTTTACTGAAGGTCTTCAAGAAAAAAGCTGGGTGACCATTTTTCAGTTATGTTGTTGAAAGAATTCTTATTCAAATGTGAGTTAGAGTAGATGGTCTCTGAGATACTCACCTCATCTCTCTCTCTCTCTCTCTCTCTCTCTCTCTCTCTCTCTCTCTCTCTCTCTCTCTCTCTCTCTCTCTCTCTCTCAGAATTCCTAGTGTCATTCAATGCTCAGCCCAAAGCACCACATTCTCCATGAAATCTTTTCTGATTCCCCCACATCCTGTGTCTTTGCCCCTACTCTCCTTCCAAAAACTCTCCTTGTATTTATTTTGTATCTACTTACACAGGTAGATTTTGCTTTCCCTGAAAGAATGTAAGTTCTCCAAGGACAGGGACTGTTTTGTTTCTGTCTTTGTGCTTCTGGTGGCTACAGACTAGTTCACAAATAGTAGGCATTTAATAAATCCTTATTGATTGATAGCTTCCAAATCTTTGAGTCTATGATTCTGTGGGATAGAAATGAGTAATTAACAAAATGTCACCTTTAAAACCTCCAAACTTGTACTGAAAGCTCGAGACAAGACTCAATATGGTACAAAGCATTCCATTGACCAGACAAATCATCCTTTCGGGATACAGCCTCACAATTCTTCAGCTGGACTATGAGGTTTAGTACTGAATAAATGAGCTAGTCTAATTGAATATCAGTGGTTAGACTGTGGAGGAGAATGTGCTCATTGGTCTCCCTCAGAGCCCACTATTTCTTACCTTCCTAAACAAAAGCATAGCGAATAGAAATAAACACATCTGTAAGGTAAGGTATTGCCTACAAGAAAAGGTTAAACATATTCTGTGACTTCCCATTGAAATCCAAATGTTTATGAGATCATTAAGTCTTCACTATCTCAAAGTGCTGGCTTCAGATTACAAATGCCAAGTGTTCATGAAAATCCAGGGTGCTTAGAAAGAAGACTTTATAACTACAGCACTTCATTGCATCATCAATTCCTCATAAATGGATATTTATTATGGGAACTAAGTGCATAGCACAGAATCCAGTGCTAACAAAGGATAACTGAGTATAAAGTATATGCAAAGCATAAATTAGGTGCAGCCCCTGAAAGGGATGGGACAGAGGGTGCACACGCTATTTAGATGACAACAAAGTAGATTTTCCAATTTGTTGAGAGGAGAATGTTTTGCACAGCCCTGTGGTGGAATACGCTACAGGTTTCCAAATCAAAGGAGAAGTTATTCTTTAATTAAATAGGAGAGGCGTGCTCAGCTGATGTATTCACACATCTTTGGCTGAATAGCACAGCTTGAGCTGCACACTATCTTTTAAAGCATGGTTTTGAATGCAGGATTAAGAGACATATAAGAGTTCATATTTTGTTATCAGAAACTTTTTTAACAGAGTCAGAAACTATATGCCAGGCACAGGGATATGTTCCAGGACATGGATTCTTACCCAAGAAATCCAGACTGGGGTACTCCTTGTCTCTATCTCACCGTTCTTGGAGAAGAAAGTAGCTCCCCAGCCATTTCAGCCCATGAGAAGAGGGCTATCAGAACCTGGGATTTTTTGAAATGTGACCCTTTTAAGAGATCAGGTTGTCCATGATTACTAGTGTTTGTCTTAAAAAGGGGCATAGATCAACACATTTCATTGCTCCACACTTTGTCACAACGTTGATCCAACTTCGTTCTACCATTCAGCTTCCAACAGTTAGAATTTGTCACATACTTGACAGTTTAAAAGTATATTATACACATTCTCACTTTGATTTCATAATTATGATGCCAATAGGTAATTACTATAAATAGTATTATCCCTGATGAATACATGAAAAAAAAAAACCCTAAGTTTTAGATAGGTAACCAACCAATATGTACAGAATGCTATAGTAGACATTGGGAATATTCAAAGTTTAGATAAGACGTTCCCAGTCCTGAAGGAGCTTAGAAAGAATGAGGCAAATACAGATAGCTAAAATACCTTCCATTATGTGTGATAAGTGATAAAATGTGACAAAAGGCACAGAACAAAGTGTTTTATAAGACCTGAGGGGAGAGTCTATTACTTGAGGGTGAGGAGGCTGGGGCAGAGGGAGGACTCAGAGGAAATTCTTTTGGGAGAAGATAGCATTTTAGTTGGAGAGGAGTTCAACAGTTGAAGGCGCAGTCCGTGGGCATCCTAGATATAGGGAACAGACCAGGCAAAGGCATGGAGACGAGCATACGGAGTACACTTACAGCACAAAGGTCCAATTTGGCTGGAGTATAGGGGGTATACAGGAGAGTCACATGAGGTGAGTTTCGAAATGTAAGATGACATCAGGTCATAAAGGGCCAGGAAAGAGGAGGTTGACCTTTACCCAGGAGTCACTGAAGATTTCTGAACAAATGAGCATAGGAGTGACATGACTGAACCAATAATAACAGTGCAGCTAGGTGGCACCATAGTGAACAGAACAATGGGCTTGGAATCAGGAAGATTCATCTTCATGAGTTCAAATCCAACCTCAGATACTTACTAGCCGTGTGACCCTGGGCAAGTCACTTAATAGCGTTTACCTCAGTTTCCTCATCTGTAAAATGAGCTGGAGAAGGAAATGGCCAACCACTCCAGTATCTTTGCCAAGAAAACCCCAAATGGGGTCACAAAGAATTGGACACAACTGAAACAACTGAACGACAAAAAGCATAAATATACTACTTTGAAGTTTGAAAAGCACTTTGTGTATATTATTTTATTTGATTTTCACAACCTTGAGAAGTCGGTAGGCCCTATTACTATTCCCATTTATAGATGAGGAAAGTGAGACTAGTGGAGATTAAATGACTTGCGCAGAGTCATAGAGATATTAACTGTCTGAAGTAGAATTTGAACTCGGTTCTTTATAACTCCAAATCCAGTCCTACATCCATTAGACCCCTTAAACACGATGCTCCGTGAGATTTAATTCAGTTTTAAAATTTAATGCTGTCCACAATGAGAAAGAAGCGATAGCGCCGAAATGTAAGTCAAAGCATATTATTTTTCACTTTCTGTATTTTTTCTTGTTTTCCCTCCCTTTAGGCCTGTGTGTTCTTTCACAACATGATTAATACGGTAATATGTTTTGAGTGATAGAATATGTATAACCTATGTCAAATTGCTTGGGAGGGAGGTGAGAGAGGGTGACAAAATTTGGAACTCAAAAGTTTTTTTAAATGAATGTCAAAAATTGTCTTATATAAGTGGGGAGAATAAAATTATTTAGAAATTGAAGAGTGAATTATTAGAGGGAGCAATTGATTTCTAAAAGACATCTTCTAAATTGATCTCTTTGCTTAATAATTCTAAAAATTCATGCTAAAATATTATACTTTTGTTCCACTTTTTAGAATTTTCCACAATTACTTAGGAAATTTTGGAGATTTGGTAGGGTGAACTGTGAAACAGGGTAGATCTTTTAAGAATCAGAAAGAGAGAGTCCACTAGGGAATACTTCTCCCCAAGCAGATGCTTACGTATTTAATAGAGAATGTGTCTGACAGATTTGATTAAAAATGCAAGAGTGAATTGTTGCTTTAGTAAACTGATGTAGCAATCAAAGGAATTACCAAAGTTCAGATGGTAAGAAATTGAATGAACAGTATTAATACTAACCAAAAATGGTTTGATAACTTCTCATATAATTTCAAGTGGTTTTTCAAAATACTTGGACCAATTCACAATTCTATAGGTTAATATACTTATATCCCTTCAGTCCCTTCATCATTGCCTATTTTCCGTTTTTTTTTTTTAACCATCCCTGACAATTTTCTCGGTTTACTCATCTATACAATAGGGATAATATTAGAATCTACTTCACAGAGTTGTTGTAAGGATCAAATGAAATCATGTATGTAAAATGCTTGTGAAATCTCAGTTGTTTTAATTTGCATTCACCTTATTATAAAAGACTTGTATCCTTTTTTAAAAAAAATAGTTACTAATAGTTTGTGTTTCTTTTGAAAATAATTTGATCATATTGTTCAACTCCTAATGCACTTGAGAATGGCTCTTGGTCTTTTATTTAGGTCAATTTCTTTCATATCTTAAAGATCAGTTTTTTATCAGAACTGCTGAATGTAATATTTTTCCTATTCATCAATTTCTCTACCTGCATTCATCTTACCTATGTTCATGCTTTTTTGAATGTTATGAAAGCTGAAATGGGCTGTTTTAACTTTCATAATCATCTCTACTTCATGTTTGGTTAAAAATATTCCTCTTAGCCATAGTTATGAAAGATACCACCTGTTCTCTTTGTTTTGTTTTGTTTTTTAATTCACCTGCCTTAAACACATATAAACTATATGATCAAAGACAAGTCCCTTGATGAATCAATTCAAACAATACTCCAAGTTTTTAACTTGCAGAGAAACTCCTGTCCTGTATGAAGTTGGAAAGACAAAATTTTTTTCATCTTGTAGTTCTGTACACCAATGAAATCACAGGTCTTGTCCTTATCCCCTATCCATTTGGAGCTTTTTGCTATGAATAGTGCAAAGTACTGGTCAAAACCCATTTTGCTGCCAAAACTATTTGCCAGTTTTCCCAGAAGTTCTTGTTGAATAGGGAGTTCTCTCCACCATTAGTTTATGCTCTTATTTTATCAATACTTTATGTTTTATATCATTATCACTTTCATTTCTAAATAAAACCCTACCCCTTACTCTTTTTAGTGATTCATCTCTTAAAACAAATATTAAGAAAGGGATGAGAAGCTCAATAAAATTAACCAACGCATTGACCATGTCTGATATTATA
Organism: Bettongia penicillata ogilbyi; assembly: GCA_023548195.1. Taxonomy (NCBI): domain Eukaryota; kingdom Metazoa; phylum Chordata; class Mammalia; order Diprotodontia; family Potoroidae; genus Bettongia; species Bettongia penicillata. The sequence goes on along the minus strand of JAJHZJ010000526.1, from coordinate 3,211,504 downwards.
TGCAATATTTCATGACTTGAATAAGTTACTTTTTAAAGAAGTTTGTTGATAAAGGGGAATAGAGGCATAGGACTATACTTAGAACAGAAGGTTCAAGGACAGGCTTTTTATTTAAGAAGTTGTAAAACCTAAGGAATGTTTGTAGGCAAATGGGAAGATGCCAGTGTAGACAGAGCAATTTCAGTTGCACAAAAGGGTATGATTCCTGAAGCAAGGTTCTGTAGAAAGCCGGAGAAAATAGAATCAAGGATACAGACATCAAGAAATAGAATCATATGTATTCCAAAGGTCACCGAATCCAAACCATAACTAAAGATAAAGACGATATCTCCAACAAGTTGTCAGTCAGCCTCCATTAAGGAACTCCAATGATAAGGAACTCACTGTCTCCCAAGACAGGTTATTCTGCTTTTGTAATGCATCCAAGTGTTCAGAAGAATAAAATAATCTCTTGCTTTAGGACAAGAGGAAAAGAAAAGGGCATGAGTGATGACAATGAGAAATTTTAAGGAATGGAGGAGGAAAGTAGATGGAGCTTCTAATTAGGTGGTTCATTTTTTTTTTCACAGAAGCACAAGATTCAATCATCTACAAGTACTGGTGTTATTAAGGCTACTGGGTATTCTGTTGGGGGCTTGAAAAGTGAGGGTAATATTTATACAGGAAATAAACATGTGAAGAATAAGAGAAATGCTAATCCGCAATGAGGTCTCAATGATTCCCACATTTTAAAAGTGCTTAATGCCTCACACTTTTGCAAAGCAATTTCACATGCATTATCTCACATATTTCATAATCTTCCTGTGAGGTGGATGAACCACAAAAGAAATCGGATCAGCCTAGACTTGGAATCTGACCTACCATTTGGTGACGAATTATTATGACAGACAGAAACAGCCTAAAAACAGTACACCCATCATGCTATAGCTTCATTTTTATTTGCTCCAATGACTATAGGTTCCTTGAGGAAAGGATAATGCCTTACATTTTATTTGTATCTCCTATCTTGCCTCAATATACAATGGGTGTTCAAGAAATATTTGCTCATCTAGACAAGCCTAGCAAGTATTTTTTTTTTATCTAAAGAAAGTAAAAATCTCAGATTAATGACTCCAAGGTTCTCCATATCCCACTCCAGGAAGGATTAGTGAAGCCAACAGTCTAACTAGGCTCCAAGTGAAGTCATTGTGGATTCCTTTCTAATTCAATAGTAGCTTCAATTTCACCTGATTAAATAGGACTCAGGTTTAATTGGGTCTTAGCTGCAAATTAAGCACAATGAATCCATAGACTTGACTGCACTTTAAATATTGTTTAGCTAGGCAAGCTAATAGGTCTTTTATGTAGTTGCCATACAAGGTAGGCATTAAAATATGGTTTGAGTCGTGTAACAAACATAAATAGTGTGTGGGTACATGCATACGTGCTATAATTATGTTATATGAGTAATGAGGAATATTGGGGGACGTTAGTCATGTTGGGATTTGCATGCTTCTTTAACAGTCAATCCAGAAGCCACTCAGAACACACCCAAGAATGCCCTCACCATTTTTACATACACTTAGAAGTGCCTTGGGAAGAAATAACCCTACTCATCATATTCACATGATACCTCCTCACCACACACAAGTACTGCTCCCTGGATATCTGGAGAGAATCCTAAAATATGTAACCCCAAATGTGAAATTGTGCCCAAGGGAGGTAGTTAGGAAGAATGAGCACTTATGGTAATGTTTTTCTATTCTGGTGTAAGGAAGAGGAAAAGGAAACAAACATTTATAAGGCACCAAATATATGTTAGGCACTGTTAAACCCTTTACAAATATTATTTTATTTAATCCTTATAAAAACCCAGGGAGGTAATTGCTACCATTTCCCCCATTTTTTAGTTGAGAAAACTGAGACAGACAGAGGTTAAAGATTTGTCCAGGAGTGTGGAGTCAAGATGACAGAGTAACAGCATGGACTTTCTAGATCACTCCCTCCAAGATCAGCCAAATACCTGTAAAAAATGTCTCTTCACAAATTCTGGAGCTGCAGAACCCACAGAATGATGGAGTGAAGCAAATCTCCAGCCCAAGACATCCTGGAAGGTCCCCTGGAAGTGTTTAGCACATCATGCAGGGAGCAGGGTGTAATCCAGTGTGGGTCACAAGTGTACAGAGGGGATCTGAGCAGGCCTTGGGGAGACTGAATCTCCTGCACCTGTGGCAGATTCCAGACTTCAGGACCCCCAAAATGCCAAGGACAAATTGGAAGGTCAATGTAAAAAAGCCTGTGGGACCAATGTTGGAGAGTAGAGTGGTCCGGCCTCAGCCCCAGGGTAGCAGGGTTGGAGAGGCTGGAGGAACCCATGCCAGTCACAGAAGTAGCAAGGGCAGCTTCAGCCACTGTTTCTGGAGCTCTAGGCCCATATATTGTGGGGGAAATCGAGCAGCTGACAGTACAGCCCCACTCCCACTGGAAGCAGAGAACTACTTTGACAAAGAGCTCAAAAGTCAAGTAAATGACTAGAAAAATGAAAAAAAATTGGAAAAAGAATCAGACTACTGAATCTTCCTTTGGTGACAAGGAAGACCAAAGCATGCAAACAGAGGACAACAAAGGCAAAGCTTCTCCATCCAAAGCCTCCAAGAAAAATATGCAGTGGTCTCAGACCATGGAAGAGCTCAAAAAGGATTTTGAAAATCAAGTAAGAGAAGTAGAGGAAAAATTGGGAAGAGAAATGAGAGTGATGTAAAAATTTGCCCAGACTCATACCACTAGTAAGTGTCTGAGGTTGGATTTAAACTAAGGTCTTCCTGATGTATCTACTGTGCTACCTAGCTGTCCCTAGTAAAATGAACCTACTCTATTTATTCCTAACCTATCTAATCCCTGAAAAGTAGGTTGGTGCAGCAGATAGAGTGCTGAACTTAGAATCAAAAAGGCCTGAGTTGGAATCTATTCTAATCTTAGATACTTACTAGTTGGGTAATGCTAGGACATCACTTAATTTCCCTCAGTCTCAGTTTCTGAGTGGGGGTCATAATAGCATCTACCTCAAAGGGTGGTTGTTAGGGTCAAATATAATAATAATAATAATATATATGTATATCGATATAGATATAGATCACTTTGTATATCTGAAAGTGTTAAATAAATCTGGGCCTAATTATACTCTACTATCTTGAAAATAGGGAGGGTGCTGGATATTCTATTGGAGGTGTTGGAGAAAAGATGAGATGAGATAGGTAACAAAAAGGTGAAGAATAGAATGACTGAGTAGCCAAAAGGGTCCGATGATTCAAATACCTTACTTATATACCCAGTCTAGCAAAATAAAAGGGAATGAACACAAAATCTTGGCTTTTTTTTCTTCTTTCCACCCAGAATTAGGTAGGCCTAACTCTGAAGTATCGCCATTTCCAGAATGCCCAGTAGGAACAGGAGCCTCATACCTAAAGTCCACTCCTATCAGTTAGAAGAAGTAAAGTAATTAACGAATAACTGACTTCCTACCCAAGTCCTGTAACACAGTACAAGTTTTAAATAATTTTCTTGTATTCTGGTTATAACCTCTACTCTCTTCGGCTACCATCTGATCTCCTGAGCCTTAGAGATTTAGTCTCTCCATCCTGACTCAACATGGCAGTTATTATAGGTAAAGGAAGTTCCCTACATACTCTGCATTCTAACTGGCTGGCGTCAAATCTACTCCCAATTCTCTCTCTGTAGTGCCCAGGCCAGAGATTGATGTTACAGTGATTTCTTGTTCCTGCACACTTCTTGTCTTTCATTGGATTACCAGGTGTTTTGGTTAATGTGAGAACATTTTGCTATGTTATGTGGGAAAAGACACAATAACCCTGACATCCACAAAATAACCACCAAAAAAGATCCAGAAGGAAGACTTCTTTGGAGGATTTACACAAGCCACAGACAAAAAACATACAAAATAAGAATGGGTGAAATGTTTGTGAACACACCATTGGAGGGAAGGCCCACATCAGTGAGATCACAAACCTTCTGAAGAGGTGAAGCATCATGATACTTTTCTCAATTTGTTATTTCATCTTATATTTGTTAAAAATTAAGTCATCTGGCCCTACAGGAGAAAAGAGAAGATGGAGACAAGAGAAGGGAGGGATGACAGAAGAGAGGGCAGATTGGAGATAGGGAAAACTAGATGCTTGGGGTATTGGGGTGGGGGGAGGGGATAAAAGGGGAGAAAATTTGGAACCCAAAATTTTGTGAAAAAGAATGTAAAAAGTTAAATAAAGAAAGAAATAAAAAAAAATTAAGTATTCCTGTTTTGAATCTCTAGGATTGAAAAAATTTCCTTTAACTACTTGAAATTACAGAATGATGAGCATTTCTTTGGGATTTTTGGTCAAATATCCCTATATTCTGGTGTCTGAACATATCCTCAGCATGTCTCAAAGGATTGGTCTCACTGAAGGGGGCTTCCTACAAAATGAAATGGAAGGACTGTAAATACTTACCCACATAACTAAGAGAAGAATTTCTGAACCATGTGAAGTCGATGGTCTCTATGGTATAATTTCTCAGTGAGGTGACCAACACAGAAAAGGGAACCATTTGGCCAAACAGCAGGAGTTCTTGAAGCTTGTCACATATTCTTCAATGTGGCCAAACAGGTCTTCTCGCTTCTCCTTCGACATCATTTCATCTTCTGCCTCTATGCTTGGGATGTTTTGCTTTCTTAACTTAGCTTCCCTAATTCCTTTCAATGTTCAGTTCAAGCACTGCCTCCTACTGTATATGAAATTGTTCTGGATTCCTCACACCACTAGTGTCATGTCTTAAAATAACCTGTTATGTATTTTGTATCTTTATTATATATGTATAAATGTATATATGCATATACATGTATGGATATTGATAGATTAACTGACATATATAGCATAAATACATGCATAGGCAGATGGATGAATGGAGAGAGGGAAATGGATAGATAGGCATATATATACATACATGATGGATGGATGAGGAGAGTGAGAGAGATGTATAGATAGATGGCTAGACACACACATACCCACATACATGGAGAGACAGACAGACAGATAGACAGAAGGAGAGAACACTTTCCCCAAAGGAATATAAGCTACTTGAGGGCAGAGATAGTTTTTTTCATTTTTGTCTTTGTATCCCCAGCACCTAGCACAGGGTCTGGCACATGGCAGGTATTTGGCAAACACTGGTTGATTGGTTTTCTAAGAGAAGGAGAAGAACATGTCCAAAAGCACCATCCCAGGAAGCTTTGGAAAGCTCAGATTAGCTGTACTTTGGATCTGGCCTCATGCTTTAGATCAGTGACTTACTATCAAGCCCAGATCAGTCATGACTCTCTTAGCATTCTTGCTGACATAGGGGTTTTGCAGGTTTTTCTAACAGTGTTGAACATTAGATTCTCGTATTCCATCACCTGCTCCCCCATAATGCAAATATGGAGTTTTCTCTCTCTCTCTCTTTTTTTGTCCCCTCTCTGCCCAGGAGAATACATTGCTAACATTTTCCTGTGATCTGATAGGAGAATCAAACTGAATAATATTCACAAATTTCCCTTAGTGTTAACATTCTGAATTCCTCCATGCTGTGGGAGTCACAGGATGTTATTTGTCTAACTGGGGCAATGACTACTCTTCCAAGGTACAGAATAAAGGAGCTCTGTTTAGAAAGTGCTCAGAGCATCAGGAATCCAAAGTCAGATACTCCCCAGGGCCTGTCACTTCCCAGGAGTCAAATGCTTTGGGAGATGGAGTCATTCTTTCAGACTACCACTCTGCAGTTATTATTCACAAAGTCATCTGACTCCCAGAAGTACTTAAGAGCAACTGCATGCATCTCATCCCTTTGCAGCCTGAGTCATCAGAGAGAATAGGGCCTATTTCTTCATTACATCCCACTTCTTTTTGTGAACTATGGGTTTGGTAGCATCAATCCTAATTGATAAGTCTAAAGATTTGATGTCCACTAAGACAAGAAAAATTTGTTTCTTTTTCATAATTATAATCCAGTAATTTATTGTTCAAAGCACTATAAGAGGATGGGAAGACATGGTTCATGCCTTCAAAATTCTTCTAATTATGCTGTGGAGATAGGACCTACAGAAAGAAATGGAGTTAAGAATCAAATATGTCGAAGAATGGCTCAGACAAAACATACAAGGGATTTACAAGGAAGAGTAGAATGCCAGAGGTCAGAGCCATCAAGAGAGGATGTGGAAAAGGTTGTATCTAGAATGGATTAAGTTTGGACAGATTAGCCAAACCAAATCTTGTGTAATCCCCCCTCAAGACCAAGGTAGGCAAAATCTGGAGCAATCAGATTGCTAATGAGATCCAAATAAACTATAAGCTCCTTGAGGGCAGAAGCTGTTTGGGGAGAGAAGGGCTGTATTTGTATCCCTTCTGCCTCACCCATGGGAAAAGAGAAGAGATTTGTGATTTCATTAGAATAAGGAACTCCTGTTGAGGAAACTCCCTCTCCCAAAGATGGTCAGCATCTTCTCCACAATGTACAGTCTTAAACAGTTGCCTAGCACTGAGAGGTTAAATGATGTGACCAACATCTCACAGCCAGGATCCATCAGAGGCAAGGCCCAAGGCCAGGCCTTCTGGGCTTTGATTACAGCTCTATGTCTGTTACTCCATGATGTCTACATAGTAGGTACTTAATATTTATTTGTTGAGTTGAATTGGGCAGCATGGAGAGTCATAATATCTAGGAATAAGGAGGTCATAATCCCACATTCCTTGGGATTAACTCATTTGATCCTCACAATAACCCAGGAAGATAGTTTTATAAATAAGAAAAGTGAGGCTGAGAGAGGTTAGAATGACTTGCCCAAGGTCACCTTGTTACTAAATGTCTGAGTGAAATTTGAACTCAGATCCTTCTGATTCCAGGCTTAGTATTCCATCCACTGTACCACCAAGCTACCTGATAAGCTGATGAATGCACAGAGAGAATAACTGGAATGGCTAAGGGCTTCCAGTCCATGTCATATAGGGATCCATCAAAATGACTGAGGGTGTTTTTCCTGGTGGTAACATGATAACTGTCTTCAGACATTTGAATGGCCATCACTCAAAAGAGACATTAGCTCAGTTCACCTTTTCCTTGATGGCAGAACTGAGAGTGATGGGTCTGTTGCAGAAAAGCACATTTAGGCTTAATATAATGAAAACTTCCTGACAATTGGAGCTATGTCAAAGAGGAATGGGCTGTCTCCGGGGGTACAGGGTTTCCCTTGACTGTACATATAATAGGAGTTATGATTATGTCCCAGTTGATAATCACGGACTTTTGTCTTGAATTGACCCAATTCAAAAAACTTCTGAGGTTGAATAGATCCATGAACCTGAGACACGGTGAAAATGGCTAAATAACAACCTGAAGGGGAAATAATTCAGATGTGGCAATAAAGGGGACACATTTGTCAAAAACACAAAACAACAGAAAGAAAAAAAACAGAAGAAGAAAAAGCAAGATGATTATTGTGGTTTGAGTTTGCTTTGACCCTGCTGCCAGTTTTCCTTTCAGAGACTGGAACTTTTAGAAAGGAGTTGGTTTGGCGGTGGAGCCAAGATGGCGAAGTAGAAAGACTCATGTATGCAGAAACACAGTGGAAAAGATTTCCATTCCAGAGAGTCCCGGAGAGCTGTCCCCATGGGTCCATTGCACTCCAGACAGCGAAGTCCAACCCTGACCTGCCCTGGCTGCTCGGCCCCAGAGGAGCAGATCCAAGAAGACGTCAGGGACGGAATCTCCGGCGGCTGGGAAGGTCCCTCCGCCCACAGACTCTACAGGTCAGTGAGAGAGATGTCTGGGCTGGCTGAGAGGGGAGCGGGGTTGTCTCCGTGACTCAGGGCCCCTCGGGAGGCAGTGGCAGAGGCAGCAGCACAGGCAGCAGCGGCCGGGACTCCCCAAGCAGGCAGGAGCTCCATTACCAAAGGTCTCTGCATAAACCCCCTGAGGGAACTGAGCCTGGGAGGTGGCCCTGCCCCCACCCAAGCACCAGAACTTAAGCTCACATTGAATAGCAGCTGCTCCCGTCGCGGAAAGCCCATTTGAATCTCAGACCCCAAGCACTAGCTGGGTGGATCTAGGCGGGAGTGGACAGAAATCTCAGAAGTCAAGTAACTGGCTGGGAAAATGCCCAGAAAAGGGAAGAAAAATAAGACCATAGAAAGCTGCTTTCTTGGGGTACACATGTTGTTCCCACCTTTCAATTCTGATGACGAGGAACTATTCTTACCATCAGGGAAAGGCGTGGAGGTCAGGGCCTCTGTATCCCAGACATCCCAGGTGGATGTCCGGTGGGCTCAGGCCATGGAAGAGCTCAAAAAGGACTTTGAAAATCAAGTTAGACAGGTGGACGAAAAACTGGGAAGAGAAATGAGAGAGATGCAAGAAAAGCATGAAAAATGGGTCAATACCTTGGTAAAGGAGACCCAAAAAAATGCTGAAGAAAATAACACCTTGAAAAATAGGCTCACTCAATTGGCAAAAGAGGTTCAAAAAGCCAATGAGGAGAAGAATGCTTTCAAAAGCAGAATTAGCCAAATGGAAAAAAGAGGTTCAAAAGCTCACTGAAGATAATAGTTCTCTCAAAATTAGAATGGAACAGATGGAGTCTAATGACTTTCTGAGAAACCAAGAAATCACAAAACAAAACCAAAAGAATGAAAAAATGGAAGAGAATGTGAAATATCTTATTGGAAAAACAACTGACCTGGAAAATAGATCTAGGAGAGACAATTTAAAAATTATGGGACTACCTGAAAGTCATGATCAAAAAAAGATCCTAGACATCATCTTCCATGAAATTATCAAGGAAAACTGCCCTGAGATTCTAGAGCCAGAGGGCAAAATAAGTATTGAAAGAATCCATCGATCACCGCAGCCAGGCAGGTCAGGGATGGACTCCGCTGTCCAGAGTGCAATGGACCCATGGGGACAGCTCTCCGGGACTCTCTGGAATGGAAATCTTTTCCACTGTGTTTCTGCACGCCTAGCAGCGCTCCAGAATTTGTGGGAAGTTCTTCTTGCAGGAAATACATGGGCTGTGGGTTCGGAGATAGCATACATGAGTCTTTCTACTTTGCCATCTTGGCTCCACCGCCAAACCAACTCCTTTCTAAAAGTTCCAGTCTCTGAAAGGAAAACTGGCAGCAGGGTCAAAGCAAACTCAAACCACAATAATCATCTTGCTTTTTCTTCTTCTGTTTTTTTTCCTTCTGTTGTTTTGTGTTATTGACAAATCGGTCCCCTTTATTGCCACATCTGAAAAAAGACAAAGTCCTAGGAACATTGTGGCCAAATTCTAGAATTCCCAGGTCAAGGAGAAAATATTGCAAGCAGCTAGAAAGAAACAATTCCAGTATTGTGGAAATAAAATCAGGATAACACAGGATCTAGCAGCTTCTACATTAAGGGATCGAAGGGCGTGGAATAGGATATTCCAGAAGTCAAAGGAACTAGGACTCAAACCAAGAATCACCTACCCAGCTAAACTGAGTATAATACTTCAGGGGAAAATATGGTCTTTCAATGAAACAGAGGGCTTTCAAGCATTCTTGATGAAAAGACCAGAGCTGAAAAGAAAATTTGACTTTCAAACACAAGAATGAGAAGAAGCATGAAAAAGTAAACAGCAAAGAGAAGTCATAAGGGACTTACCAAAGGTGAACTGTTTACATTCCTACATGGAAAGACAATATTTGTAACTCTTAAAACTTTTCAGTATCTGGGTAGTTGGTGGGACCCCACACACACATACACACACACACACACATGTACACATGTGCACGCACACACACATACACACATTTACAGAGACAGAGAGCACAGAGTGAATTGAATAGGATGGGACCATATCTTAAAAGAAATTAAGGTAAACGGTCAGAGAGAAATGTAATGAGAGGAAAGAGGATGAAATGGAATGGGGTAAATTATCTGTCATTCAAGAGGCAAGCAGGAGACTTTTTAGTGGAGGGAAAAAGAGGAGAGCTGAGAAAAAAACAAGAAATTTACCCTCATCACATTTGACTAAAGGAAGGAATGAAATGCACACTCATTTTGGTATGAAAACCTATCTTACAATACAGGAAAGTGGGGGAGAAGGAGATAAGTGGGGGGGGGATGATGGAAGGGACGGCAATGGGAGGAGGGAGAAATTTGAAGTCAACACTCGGGGAAGGACAGGATCAAAAGACAGAATAGAAACAATGGGGGGCAGGATAGGATGGAGGGAAATACAGTTAGTCTTACACAACATGACTATTATCAAAGTCATTTGCAAAACTACACAGATAGGGCCTATATTGAATTGCCTGCCTTCCCAAAGGGAATGGGTGGGGAGGGAGGGATGGGGAGAATTTGGAACTCAAAGTTTTAGGAACAACTGTTTAGTATTGTTGTTGCTACTAGGAAATAAGAGATACAGTTAATGGGGAATAGAAAGTCATCTGACCCTACAGGACAAAAGAGAAGATGGGGACAAGAGAAGGGAGGGATGATAGAAGAGAGGGCAGATTGGTGATAGGGAAAATTAGAATGCTTGGTGTATTGGGGTGGGGCAGGAGATAAAAGGGGAGAAAATTTGGAACCCCAAATTTTGTGAAAATAAATGTAAAAAGCTAAATAAATAAATTTTTATTAAAAAAAAAAAAAAGGAGCTGGTTTGAGGCCAGCAGCGAGGCAGGAGAGGCTGTGGGTGGGGTACCTTGAGTTCAAAAGGTATCAGGAAGAAAAATGTCTGCAGGAGGCTTCCTCTGTGCTTAGGAGTTCTCTTGAGTCCCCATTTCCATGGTAAGAAGAAAGACTTGCCCGGAGCTTCTGAGCCTCTCATTAACTTATAGTTAAAAACTACATGGTGTCTGTCATGTTTATCTGTGTGGCTGACTTCATTATGCTCTGCTTCTGTGACTAGGATACAATAAAATTTGGCAGACCAAGGTGGGATGGGGTATCAAGAACAATTCCGATTGGAGAAAACCACATTGACCACATCCATTAGCCAAACAAGATAAGTAATTGCCACTCAGATGGATAGATTTGGGAATAAAAGGTTACCACTTCTCTAAGGATCACAGAGAACTTCATTTTTCCCAGAGCTCCTTCTAGTGTTGGGCTTAATATATAACTGACTGGATGAACATGATACTTCCTATTGCTTGTGTTTCATTGTGAACAGGATCAGGGTAGTGGTTAACAGCAACCCCTAATTGTTCAAGAAATTTTTAAGAAAGGACAGAATGAGCCTGCTTGCTTGACTGATACAGTATAGAGTTTCTTGTTCAGGTCTGAATTCACCTAGATGACCAACCCTGAAATTAGTAGTCTGTGATTTGTGAGGATAAGGTTGGTTTTTATGTGCAACACTACTGTTTTGAAACTACTTCCAATGAGATTTTCAGAGTTTGGGAAAAGATGACCTTGGGGTAAAGTTAAAATTCTAGAATTTTTGAGTCAAAGTGACATGCATGAGACAGGCAAAGATGGAGTTAGGGATTGCTCAAGAGAGCAGTTGAGCTGTTGAGATGAGAGCTGTTAGTAGGCAGACACAGATGCTAGACCTTTTTGGTGAAAAACATAGATCTATAGAGATCAGGTTGGTTCAGTACTATAGAAGATTTTCCTAATCATCTTTAATTCTGGTACTTTCTCTCTATTGATTATTTCTAATTTATCCAATATCTGACACATAGTAGGTGCTTAATGAATGTTTATGGACTGACTCACTGATGGAAAGGATGGGAGGGAAGGCATTCAAAGCAGTGGGATCTCATGATAGAAATTCATAGATGGAAAAATGCATATGTTTGAGAGACAAAAAATAGACCAAACTGGGTAAAATGAACTTTTTTTTTTAGAGTAGTGGGAAGTCAGGTTGGAGAGTTATTGGGTAATATGGCAGAAAGCCTTGAATGCCAAGGCTAAGAAGTTTAGAACTGATTCTATAGGCAATGGAAAGCTACTAGAGAATTTCAATAATGTTTAAATAGGAGGGGATGAGATGATGTAACAAGCAGTGTGTGGTGAAGATTAATCTGGGAGAATGGATTAGAGGGAGAAGACTTGGAGGTAAAAACACCAATTAGAGCACCATTTTAATAATTCAGGTTTTAGGTAACAAAGGCCTTGACAAAAAGGATGGAAAGAGAGGGCCAGAGATGACAAAGAGGTAAAGGCAAAATGGATATGACTTGATAATTGATTGGCTTGTGAAGGCCAAGGGAAAAAATGGATTCAAAAGTAGCTCAAAGTTTCAAGCTTGGGATTTTCATTACCGAGGGATCATGGGATAACAGAGCTGGAGATGACTTAAAGACCATCCAGTTCACACCCCAGATTTCAAAGATAAAGAAACTGAAGTTGACAAGGGTTACTGCTGGAAAATATATGAAGCACCATTCAAACCCTAGTCAAGCACAAGTCAAACCCATCCACTGCCTCTCAGACAGGCAGGCACATGTTCAAATACAACTAACATTTCCCACTCCCTATAGTGGTTTCTCTACTTAGCCACACAGACATTTTAGGCCAGTGAAGAAGCCATTTAAAAATGGGAGACATTCATGTTTGTCATTCTCAATAGCCACATCACAATGTCTTTCGTTTAAAAGAGACTTACACACATGGCCTCTATTTAGCTATGATGAGTTTTTACTTTTTTCTTCAGACCTCTGAAGGATGGTTTACATACACAGGCCTGTGGTCCCCATCTATCTGCTTCAGTCAGTACTCTGCTCGGCTGTTTGTTATGGGTGGAAAACAACCCAATCCCAGTGGCCTGTAAGTAAATAATTTTGCTGCTTCCAGCATTCATTTATCCATCTGGATTATCCACATCCTTTGCCGTAGCCCCTGGGTGCATTCACAGAGCCTAATGGTGAGAGACAGGCCCTGCCGCTGCTATGTCCCATCTGACATTGAAGACAACATAAATACAGGCCCAGGCTCCCCTATTTGTCCAAATGTATACACCCAAATGATTACAGACAACAAGGTTTTTCCTTAGGCATAGGAGCTGAGTGGCTACATATGCATAGCCTTCTTTAGCTTCCTTTCTGGTCTCTAAGTGTCATCAGCCCCTCTGAGCAAATTTATCTCTCTCAGAGAGACCCACCAGATTTCCCAAAGACTATCAGCTGGAATTCACTCCTCTCCTTAGGAAGCAAAGCCTATCTGTTCCATAATTCAAATGTCAAAACATCCAGAGGACAATTCCATCCCCAAGATAAGGTCAGTCCTGCCATAGGGAAACAGGAATTTCAGATAATCACAGAGATCAAGGTCTAAAATCTGAAGTTGACCAGTGCTCTCCTTTAAACCATACAAGGACAAGGCCTTGTCAATGACCTGAGGCATCCAAGAAAGAAACTGTTACTGACCCCACATGCCCAAGGCTTAAAGAAAATCAGGCAGCTACTATGACAGAAACAAAAAACAATTAGCATATCCTTTTGACATCAGAGGCTGACTGCAATGTTGCCATGGAATTTCATAGCTGGAAAGAACCTTAGAGATCATCTAGAGAACAACCTCACTCATTTGCCAGATGAGGAAATTGAGGCAATCACACAATTAAGTTAGGGGCAGAGACAAGAGCAGAACAGAGATCTTCTGACTACCAGGGTTGTATTTGTTGGGGTTTTTAAATTTTATTTTCTTCTGAAAAATTTCATAATTTTTAACTATTATTATTTTCAGTTTTTTAGACTAGGGCTTTGATTTCATTATTATATTACCCAATGAGTAAACTCCCTCTATTAAACCAGGTCAACAATTTAAAATCTTATAGAGTTGCCTCAGGAGCTGAAAGGTTAAAAGACTTGTCCAGGGTCACACTGCCAGTATATATTAGAGGCAAAATATTAACCCTAGACTCCCTGCAGCAGCTAGGTAGCAAAGCAAAGAGAGTGCTGAACCTGGAGTAAGGAAGCCCTGAAGTGAAATCCAGTCTTAAACACTTTCTAGGTTTGACCTGGACAAATCTCTTAGCCTCTGTGTGCCTCAGTTTCCTCTACTATGAAATGAGGATAATAACAGCACCCACCTTATGAGGTTCTTGTGAAGAACAAATGAGATAATATCTGTTAAGTGTTTAACACAGTATCTGGCACATAGTAGGTCCCATACAAATGGAACCCTTCTCCCCAGCCTCCTTCGCTGACTCAAAGCCTAGTACCCTATCCACTACATCATGATGCCCCTCAAAGTCCCACAACCCTCAGGTTTAACATTCCTTTATCAATAACATGTTATTCCTCCTTGAGAAACAAGACATGGGGCCATCATATGGCAGAGAACAGGTTAATACAAGGTTATTAGCATGACCAAAACTGAACCTCCTTGACTGGAGTCCAGGAAAACTCTTTAGTATACCTAATTTTTATTTGAAACAAATACAGGTATAATGAGACTCTGGGGTGGCCTGTTTATCATGGAACTTTGCACCCATAGTATGGAGTCTTGGGGCATTGAATTCAGACATATTCTCTTAGCTTCGAGAAATAGCAAGCTGAAGGGCACATAGTGATAGCCCTAGGTATACTCTTTTTAGAGTACACTGTTCAATTGTTGCAGGTGAAATACTTTCTACCTGCCTGGGGATTCTTTAAATATTGGTGACACTTGATGTGGGGTAAAAAAACAGGAAATAGAATGATTAAGAAAAGAGTCTATGCTCCAGTCCCCTGCCCTAACCAAATCCCCTGACCAACTGCAACCATGCTGGCCCAGCACCAACTCAGAATCAGAGGAACGAAAGAAGCACAGAAGATGGACATGGTCAAAAGTACCAATCTGGGAATCTTGAAAGTGTTCCAATTAGCTGCACTATGGTCTCATTCCTTGGTATGGTGACCTTTCTGTCAAACAAAAGTCAGTCATAACTCCTCTGACGGTTCATGTTGACACAAAGGTTCTGGAAGTTTTCCTAATGGTGTTGATCATTAGGTGCCAATATTTCATTACCTGCCACCATATAAGATTTTGATTACTCTATAATTATGGGGAGGATGTCACTGGACTTGGAACAGAGTTTGATGAATGTTTCTCCTGAAACCTTGTCGAACCATAACTTAGCAGAAAAGAAAAGGTTTATTTTCAGGAATATGGCCCTACAAAAAAGTAGTATAGCCTGATTTATTCTTAGTCTGAAACTGACCTGTGACCCTTCCTCCTGACAATTTCAGTGCAGCCCCTGATAACTCATCATCTTACCATCATCTTCACTGCCCAGTTTGATGTGGAGGCTCTTTTTTTTCCTTTTGCCTTTAGTGCTTGGGGATACATAGGCAGTAGTTGTATCACTGTCACCATTTGTCTCTGTGTGACATTTCTACCAAAATAATACATGGAGAAGACGTGTTGATGGACATATGAACAAAAATTTCTATAGCTTTGAGAGGGGCAGGACACAGAAGTAAGCCCTTGATTCTAATAGAACCTCTAATAGGTATATAGCCCAAGCCTTGGATCCCTTGAAAACCTTGGCTCCTTTGGGTCCCTTGAAAACCAATCTAGTTTCAACATATTCATTGAATAGCCAAACCCTGAAATCTATAGACCAGGAGATTTTACCACTGCTACTTTTACTGAAACCAAAAGGAGACACATTATTTCTAAGCAAAAGATATTAAATACAACAGAAAAAATACATAAAGAAAATGCTACCCTCCTTTCATATACATAAAGATATAGTCTTATACAGATTACTTAAACCTGGTGGGAGAAAGATACTTATGACCAGGAGAAAACAATCCATGGGGGAGCAGGCACACACATGTGAAGGTAAAACAACTCGTGTTTCTAGGACAACATTCTCTCTGAAAGCCACCTCTACTTCTGATACTACTATAGGCTCTTTACCCTAATGTGATCTAACTGGTTTGATGATATACAGTTACCCCTTCCACATCATAACTTTCCCCAATATGGTTTCAATATATTATGGGTCAGCATAAGAAATTAAATGAGAAGCTACAGATGACACAGGAAGGCCAGAAGACAACACAGAAAAAATGCATAAAACATAGTATAGTATCATATAACATTAACATATTTTATATTCTAATACTTTAGTAATTCAGTCCTCTTCTCTAGTATGAAGGGAGGACTAAAACATTTTACATAGTTTTTCCAGTTTGGAGGGCACCATCTTCCTAACTCCAGTGATGTGAAAGCGATAACTGTATTTCAGCTGTAAGATGCTAGGCTACTCTTCCCACTGATTGGATCATCTGCCAGTTTTCCATTGCTAAACTTCTGGTCCTCCACAACAACAGAACTCCATTTCTTTATTTTCCATCCCTCTCTGCTGTCTCTTGATGGTTTTTTCTTAAATTACCATTCTTACATGGTTTATTCTATTCCACTAAGAAAGGGGTAGGTCAGCTCTTTTATCACAGAGCCTCAAGGCTACCTCACTCTCTGTGACAATCTCCAAACTACTGCCAGCAGCAAGTTAAAGTTAAATCTTTTTTTTGACTCTTATTTCTACCTGAGCTACAGATCTGTGAGTTCAGTTCATTATTTGACTGAGAGTAAGAAAATTTCTCTTAACTCTTTTCCATACTTCCATGACAAGAATTGTGACCCATGCAAATCTATACCCTGTGAGCTTGTTAGTAAGACTGGAGAAGTAGGATAGAACTAGTAATTTTTAACCTTAACTTTTGTTAGCAATAAAATTTTGGTTCTCCCTATTCATTGCTTACTGTTTCTTGTGGATTAGTCAACATTGTCTATTAAATAAATTTATCAGCAGGAATGGTGATATATTTTTCTTGTGCACCCTATGCACCTTTACCTTACTTTTATAGGATCTAGTGCAGTGCTGGGCCCTTAGTAAACATTTAATAAAAGGTGGTTCACTGAATATGGACCAAGCATTATAAGAAAGTTCATAAAGATTTCTACTTAAGTCTGTTAATTATATAATTTACAAAGAACAAGAGAATTCTTTCTGCTTTGTTTGAGTTTTGTTGTTTGCTTTTTGCTTAGGCTCAGGATTTCTACCATGCTCTGAGATCTCTAGATATAGAGCTTCCTGATTTAGGTTATGCCATTAGTAAAAATGTAATGTCTTCTAAATGAAAATACTACATAGAATACGATGTTTTCCAAAAGTCAAGAGCTAAATGTGTGTGTGTGTGTGTGTGTGTGTGTGTGTGTGTGTGTGTGCGTGTGCTTTGGGTTCTTTAATCAAACATGTTTGTATAATGTGCAGCAAACTAACACCATTTTCTTATCTGTTTGCTCTTTAGCCTTTCTTTTTTCAGAGAGAGAAAACTAAAGTGGGACCTAAGATAATCTCATAGACAAGAATTTTGGAGACAAAATATAAACATATTCTGAATACATTTTAGTTGGCTCCTATGAAATATAGCAAAGGTCATGACACTTCTGGGATTCAAATGATAACCTTATTGCCAAAAATCCAGAATGTGCAGGAAAGAATTCAGCTTATCATGAGTTTGGGATTTGGAGCTCCAATTGGTCGTATAATTTGTAATTCTTGCAAGCAACATTTTGAAAGCAATCTTCTGAAAATTCTACCAAATAGATTTCATAATAGAAGGGAAGATTTATTAGAGAGACCCATTCCAGTACCTTTTTAGCCAATAAGTTTTGAAATTTCCCAGTGCAGGTATCAGATGACACTGAATTACTTTGTAAAATCACTAGATCGTGAGCTCCTTGATGATAAAAATCACCTCCAACCTAAACGCAATAAAACTTGGGAGTATTCAACATGGTACCATGGAGCTTGCTCCCCTAAATGGACATTGAATGAGGACCCTGGAGTTCAAATGCTGGTTCGGCCATTGACCAGCCATATTGAGATCTCATATCTCTGAAACACAATTTCTTCATTCAGCTCAATTATTTTAGTCAATAAGTAGATATGTGTTATTCACTTATGTACTCTAGACACAGTGATAAGTATTGCAGTTACAAAGAAAATACAAAAAAAAAATAATTCCTGTTCTCAAGAAGCTTACATTCCATAGGGAGAGGCAGTATATATCAATTAGAAGATACAAGATAAACACAGAATAAAAGGTAACCTTAGAGGGGATGGTACTAGCTGCAGGAGCAACTAGAAAAAGCCTCTTTGAGGAGGTAGTCATTAACCTGTCTTAAATGAAGACAAGATCTAAGAGATGGAAATGAAAAGGAAAAGCATTCTAGGCATGAGGAAAAGCCAGTGTACTATAGATGGCAAAGAGTTAATAGTGTAAAAAACGTTTGGTTTGTGTCCAGACCAGCTAAATATCAAATCCATGGACTCTCCTTTGTGGGGTACTTCCATTTCAGGTGGTCTGGGCATGCACCAAACCCTTGTTAAAATAGTACTATAGATTTAGAAGTAGAAAAGATATTACAGGTCATCTAATCCAACTCCCTTATTTTATAGTTGAGGAAGTCAAGTTGCAGAGAAGTTAAACTGGTTGACCAAAGTCATACCAAGACTATAATGGCAGTCAAAATTTGAAACCAGGGTTTCTGGCCCCAAATCCAGTATAGTTTCTACCTCACCACACTGAAGGGCTCCTAGTACTAATTCTCTTACACATTTTGCATGCAATAAAAATTCAGGGGGATAAAAAACTTGTATAACAAAGGGAGGGTCTGTTCAGAGCTAATGCCAATCCAATAAACTTGAGGGGGTGTTGTTGTGGTATAGTCATTTTGCAATCATATCCAACTCTTTTTTACCCCATTTGGGGTTTTCTTGACAAGGATACTGAAATGGTTTACCATTTCCTTCTCCAGCTCATTTCACAGATGAGAAATCTGAGGCAAAAAGGGTTAAGTGACTTACCCAGGGTCACATAGCTAGTAAGTGTTTGCGATCAGATTTGAACTCACAAAAATGAGTCTTCTTCAGGCACTGTACCACCTAGCTGCCCTGGAAATATTTAAGTAAGGATGATAATGAAAGAATTTAGTGAAAATATCAAAATCATGACCTGTAACATGTAACATCTTTAGAAAAACATTGGTGTTAAAAAGATGAGCCTTTGACTCAGGAAGAAAATTGTATTATTTTTCCTTCCTCATGTAACACATACAGGAATATGATATTTGAGTCCAAATGTGATGGTTCCACTATCCTTGATGATAAAAAGACTTTATTGAAATTTTATACAAATCTTTTTCATTTTATCTGTGATTGCTACCTCCATTCACTTTATCCTTAATTGTCCTTGAGCTGGTTTTACTTAAGTCTGTACCAAGCTTTCTACTAACGTGTTTTACTTTTCATTGCTTCTCAATATTTTATGAGATTATATTGCTCATAATATAGTACTTTCTTCCTCTATGAGATTTTGTTCTAAATCAATGTTTTCTTTGGATGCTATCTCTGTTTATTCAACAAGAAGATAAGTGTATGTTTGGTTAAGACAATTTCTTAGCTCTTTTGGTCACCTTATTATAGCATCTAATTTACCTATGTTAAACTTCAGGAAATAGTTATAATCTATGTTGCTTTTCCAACATCCAAAACTCATTGACATAGGTCATATTGTAGTAGTTATTTATTCGCTTATGTTGTCATTTTCTCACTTTTACTGTTCCTTCCAGCTTTGTATTAATTCTGATCCTTGCTCTAACAAGTTTGTCCATATAAAAGTAGTTGATTCCACAATAATTCCCATATCATTAAAATTTATTTCTATTGTTTAATATGTGATCACGTAGATATGTTGCCATATGTACAACAATTTCTTGACAAATAAAATATCATAAAATGATAATATAATCTATATTTCCTTGGTTAACTTCTTGTCTCTTACTCCTCAAATATGTTTCCCCAACAAAACTTTTGCCATCCTCCCTGTGGACCTTGTGGAGGAATTTTTCAGAATGAGCAAGTCACCAGGGTGGTAGGCTGGTCCTCTGCCAGGAGCCCCAGGTATTGAAGATAGTTCCAAAAGAAGTCAGTTTCAGAAAAAAACAACGACAACATAGTTTTGAAGTCCAGAAAGGCAGGGACAGAGATGAGAACGGAATAATAATTTATTCAGGAGAAGTAAGATTAAATGAGTCGACAAAGTCTATAAGAAAATAACTGATCATGTAGTAAGAACAAAAATTAAGAAATGGAGAGCTTAGATGTCAATACCCAAAGAAAAGTCTCCGTGAATTGAATAGTCTTTCTTTGTACTATGTGTATGAAAAGTTGTGGGCAAGAAACTTAATTTTGTGGTGCTATTTAAGGAGACATGGGTTGAAAGTTTAGGGCTGTGAAACCTAAAGAGGATAATGAGAAGCAGTTGTGCTCCAGAAAGCTGTAAAAATAAAAGATGCCTCTATTCTCCTGTACCTATTTATGAGCATTAGGAAGTAGCCCCAGGGGAATTGATAATGATGTGTAAATTGAGAGACTGACTTGGAACCAGTCAATGATCAAAAGAGCATGGAAGAAGAACTAATAATCTTGGGAGAAGAGTGGTTTGGTTGGATGTTGTGGTGAGTTTGGAGAGTGAGACAGTATTGCTTATTGGGAAGGTGAGTTTGGTAGGAGGGTATTTTCAATGGCTGCCTGTGTGAGGAAGAGCAAATGAATTAGTCAAAGCATTCCTGGGAAAATGCAGACACTAGAAGTTTAGCTCAGTACTGGGACCAGATATAAGAAAGACTTACTAGTCTCTCCCTTGAGATCACAAAATATTCCAGGAGAACAAGGCACGATGACAAAACTTGTGAAATGTTGTCTCTTAGAATGTATCTGAATCAGAAGTTTTTGAGCCTTGCTTAATATTCTTTGGTGAAGAAATTACTTGGAATGTCTGTGTTCCAGGTCAATATAGAGCACCAGGTACCACGACAGAATAGATAAAACATAAGCAGCACAGATGGAAGTAGCATCCACTTTGATATCAGAGTTCCATGGAAATGCTAAAGGATTTAGCCCAGGGAGAGTGAGACTATTTGTAAACCTTTGCTAGAGCAGTAAAAAGAGCACCTAGAAGAGTGATGGTCAGAAATTGGAAATTCTGGACAGTTAGGTATGGTGATCAGGGGAGGGCTATTTTGATTGGGAAAGTAATAAGGATGATGGATAGTGCCACAAGGGAGTAGATTGACCACCTTGTCAAATAACATTATTGATTTCATTATGGTTCCAGGAAAAAAAAAGAAAAAGAAATAAGGAAGGGGATAGGGAAACATAAAGCCAAATTCTGAGTTGTCTGGCAAAGGAGCTGGCAAAGGAATAAATGCAATTATGTCTGGACCATTTAGAGATTGTGGGCTACATGAGATAGTCCCCAATCAGGACAGGGTATTATCTCTGAAACAATTAGCAAGAGAGAGATGAAGAAAGAAGAAGGAAGAAGAGTAGGAATGGATCAGATCAGCAGCTGTCTCTATGATGATCTCTTTATTCTCTGACAATAGCAGAATCTCTATATATAGACTTAAGCACTCAATACCTCATATATTATCAACCAGCTGGTCAAATTGAATAATTTCTCTGAGCTTCAGTTTGCTCATTGGCATTATGATGGGTGGAATAATCCATGTACAATTTACCTCATGGAGGTGTCACATTAAATAAATGATCTTGATGATCTACATCTAGAATTAATGTCATAATTCTCTGAGTCCAGGAATAAAATACTTTAAAAGAAAATAATACTTTCATACTCCCTTACCATGGAAAAAATGCTTTCATATACATAATCACACTGAATCCTCACCACAGCCCTGTGATGTAAGCTAAATACTATTTTACCATTTTACAGATGAAGAAATTGACACTCTTTTTTGTGAATACTTTTTTCAAATTTATTAATTTGTTTTCAATTTTCAACATTCCCTTCCATAAGTTTTAAATTTTCTTCCTCTCCTTTCCCAGTCCTTCCCCCAGACAGCATGCAATCTTATATGGTCTCTACACTTACATTCCTATTAAATACATTTACACACCAGTCATGTTGCATAGAAAAATTATAACAAATAGGTGAAACCATGAGAAAAATAAAACAAAACAAAATGAAATATAACAAAAAATAAAATATTCTGCTTCATTCTGTGTTCCAGCTCCATAGTTCTTTCTCTGGATGTGGATAGCATTTTACATCATGATTCCTTTGGAAATGTTTTAGCATTGCTGTGAAGGGCTAAGTCTATCAGAGTCAGTCCTCAAAAACTGTGGCTGTTACTATGTATAATGTTCTCCTGGTTCTGCTCATTTCACTTAGCATCAGTTCTTGTAAGTCCTTCCAGGTTTTCCTAAAATCTACCTGCTCATCATCTCTTATTACACAATAGTATTCCATTATATTCAAAAACTATAACTTGTTCAGCCATTCTCCAATTGATGGGCATCCCCTTGAGGAAACTGAGACTCTTAGAAGAGTTAAGCCCATGGACCCATGACTAGTAAAGAGTGGAGTAGGAACTTGAACCTAGATCAATATATTAAATCACAGAGATAATAAAATTTAGGTGTGATTGTCGGTGTTTTCTGACATGACTGAACTCTTCTTGCTCTTATAGCAGTGCAGGCTTAGGAAAGTCAGCCTGAATCTTTTTCCACTTGTCTGAAATTTCTAGTAGACACTATCTAATTCATTTTTGTGACTCCTGAAAACCTCAGTCATTTATCAACACTAAGAAAGAAAAGGCTACAGTTTCTAGGCTATTGGCATCATCAATTCTCCGATTCATGTTCTGTGCTTTGGAAGTGGCCTTGAACATTTGATATCATTCTGCCTCTTGTGAGATAACTATTCCTTTCCCCTTTATTTCTCTTCTCTGTCTAACCTGGGAGAACTAACACTGGTGATGTAAGAGGAAAGGCAAGTCATCAATGTATGGAAGCCGGTAGCTTTACTTGAGAATTCCAGGAAGGGATTTTAGAAGTAGTCACGTCAATAAGCATTTATCAAGTACCTATCATATGCCAAATGCTATGCTAAGTCTTAGGGATACAAAAAAGGGCAAAAACACAAGTCCTGTTCTCAAAACACTTCCCTCTTTTGGGGGAGACAATGTACAGATAAGCAGATACAAACCAGAGATATGTGGGATAAATTGGCGATGATTTCACAGGGAAGACATAAGCGTTAACATTAGTAAAGGCATCTTGCAGAACATGAGACAGGGAATGTCAGGAGAAAGAGACAAGGAAAGAAAGGGTATTTCTGATCCTACCAGAGTCAACGTAAACCCAGTTTAAGCATGACAACAGAATCACTTTTTTTTGAATCATCTTTTTAAAAGGGATGCCTTCCCCTCCAAAGCTGAGTAATTATTTCCCTCAGATCCCTGAACTATGATCCCCTCAGGAAAGGACACAGAGATTAGTCAGTATCAATACCTATGCATGTGTTGAGGTCATCTTTTCCTTCATTTTGGTGACTGTGACATAGGCATGAACTCAGTCAGGTACCTATGTGACACTGTCAAGGTTGACTTTCTTGGTTGCCCTTCAGTGGGGACAGAATGTTTGATAGCCCCTTGGATAACTGCAGCATTCATCACTGCTGACTCAGATAGAGAATATTTAGCTACTCACAGAAGGGTCAGATTCCTCCCTGCAGAATGGAGATCCGGACATCCTGGCTAGGGATCTCAGTGATATTTGCTTATGTCATCTGAGGGGATGATGAAGGAACAGCTGGGATGGTATATAAACACTCATATCACCTCCAACACAATGAATGAAGGCAATCAATGCATACAGCTCAGACTAGTGTGTCAGAAGCTCTGCTTAAACAGGCTTAC
The DNA here is from genome assembly GCA_023548195.1 of Bettongia penicillata ogilbyi. NCBI lineage: Eukaryota > Metazoa > Chordata > Mammalia > Diprotodontia > Potoroidae > Bettongia > Bettongia penicillata. The sequence goes on along the minus strand of JAJHZJ010000526.1, from coordinate 3,187,744 downwards.
CTTAGAAATATTTGTGTTGATTGAGACTGTCTTGGTCACAAAGGGGTTGACTATATCCTAGAAAAACATTAAACTGGTGATCAGGAAAAACTAAATTTAAATCTTCCCTTAGGGTCTTGCTAGTTTTGTGACACTGGGTAAGCCACCTAACTTCTGCCTACCTCAGTTTCCCCATCTGTAAAATGAGGATGATAATGGTGCTTACTTCACGATGTTGTGAAAATCAAATAAGATAACATAGGTAAAGACTTTTACAAATCTTAAACTGCCATATACCTGCCATTACCATTGTTATTGCCTAGTCATTTGAGTCATGGCAGAACTTGGATTGAACTTTAGATTTCCTGACTATAAGTCAAGGATTCTTTCCATTAAATCACTCCAGCTAGATCTTGAACATATAACCTGGTCATCAGATGCACAAGGCATACATCCAGGTCCCCATCCTTTTATGACCACCAAGATTATTTGAAGTCAGTGGAAGCCTGGTCTGAGAATGTTTCTGTTCATATCCTGGGGTGAGAGCATTTGGTAGTTTTGTCTATGAGCACAGACCCACCTGAAACAAATACCAAGGGAGGGAACGATTCCCACTGAGAGTTCATAGGGCAAAGTGAGACAAAGAAAACATACACTGACATTCATGATGGCTGACAGCAAGAAAAGTCACATTTCAATTTCTCACAAGAAACATCTGGCAACTGTTAAACCTTTTAAATTGAAATTTAAAAAAAATTGTAACTAAAATAATAGATTAAAAACCCATTTACAATTTTAAAAGGGTGTGATTTTAAAAAAAACTAATGTTTTAAAATATGCTAATATAATTTCAAAGTAAATAAATAGATCCATCAATAAATGAATACATGAAGAAATGAATTAATAAATAAATAAAACTTCAAATACTACAAACTATAAAGAAATCCTTCCCCCAAATCACCCCCAAATAAGTGTTTGGAAGATCCAGAGGGCTTTAATCTGCCACTGCATCTCCCTTGAGAAGGAAATCATATCTATCCATGGTCAGAACTCAAACTAACTCTTTGCAGAGAACCTCATTAACCCTTTGCCAGGGGCCCTTCAGCATCCATGCACTGGTCACTCGAGCCACGAAGGAAGGAGGGAAAGCACATGGGCAGAGTTTTGCTATAATGGCCCTTTCTATCATTTTCTGGAAATAATGTCTTTGGGCAGTTAATCCTAATTTGGCTATCCAAAAGGTCAGCCTTGGTGGATAATGGGGTTATAAATAAGAACTGAGAGAGCCTTTAGGCAAAGACAGGTATTTGTTATCCTTCCATCTTCACTGGCAGGATAATTGGATGTGACAGACCTCAATTCTTATCCCAGATTCCCCCTGTCAGTGATTTGATTTGCTAGACTGTCTCCTCCCTTTTGTCCCCAAAGGTGATCTGCTTTCTCTCCTTTTATTCCCCTCTGTCTCTCCCTAGCTCTCAAAAGTCTATGATATGGAGGCTTTTCTTTTAGACTAGCATAGTGGTGGGGAACCTGTGGCCTCCAGGCCACATGTGGCCCTCTAGGTCCTCAAGGGCAGCCCTTGGATTTAATCAAAGGCCCATACTTGAGGTCCTAGAAGGCCACCAGTTCCCCACCCCTGGAATAGAATTTAGCCATTCTCCTCTTCTCATTTATAATCCCTGAGCTCAGTTTTGAGAAGGAGAACACTTTGCTGACTAGATGCAGCTCAAAATTAAGGGGTCAGTTTGCCTTCACCAGAGTCAGCTGTCTCTGCAGAGACATCATTTGTAATTTTTGCACCTAGGGCAAGTGATGCCAAACTCAACTCAGGCAGGCAGCTCCAAAGTCATCCTCAATGAAGTTGAAGAGAGAAGTCAGGGACACACCATAGACTTGAAGATCCAGAGACACTACCTTTTTTGCTGTTTCTCCCACACAATAAATACTCCATCTTCTCCATTTTGGCTTTTTCTTAGCCCCATTGGCTGAGCCCCACTCCCATCCCCCAATGCTGAACTCTTGATTCACTGCCACGTTTTTATTTGTTTGGATTCTCGAAGCTTTAATCTCACCTTTTGCAAGAAGCACTTCCATCAATCCCCCACTGACAGTGTTTCCCTTATGATATTACTTTCTACTTATGTGATAGGGCCAGCTAGGTAGTAAGCGGATAGAGCACTGGGCCTGGAGTCAAGAAGTTGTTGTTTTTGTTGTTGCGGTTCAGTTGTTTCAGTTGTTCCTGACTCTTCAGGACTCCATTTGGGGTTTTCTTGGCAAAGATACTGGAGGGGTTTGCCATTTTCTGCAGCAGCTTATTTTACAGATAAAGAAACTGAAGCAAACAGGGTTAAGTTACTGACCCTGGGTCGCACAACGAGTAAGAGTCCAAGGCCAGATCTGAACTCAGGAAAATGAGTCTTCCTGACTCCAGGCCAGGCACTCTATTGACAGGGTCACCTATGCTTTCAAGCCCCCTCTCAATATTCTCTCCTGGGAGTAAAACCTGGTCCTAGATATATTTCTGTTTCAGAGTATTTTGGTCCTCCTTGTGAGTTGAACAGCATGATGATAGATAGAACAATGCATGTTCGATGATATCAGAGATCCACCAGAAAATAATTGTAAAGAAAAGAGAATTGTGAAATTCTCATTTGTATTGTACCCCCTCTATAGTTAAGATAATTCATTATCATTGGAAAGTCAAAGTTGAAGGCAGTGATCTAATCAATGGATTTCAAGGATTAAAGGCATAATACCAAAGTCTCTAGAGAGAAACAATTACCCCCATTTTTCAAATGGAAAAATTAAGGCAGAAAGAAGTAAAATAAACAGTGGGTCCCTTGGAACCAGAAAGCAATACCAAGATGAGAACCCAGCTTTGTCTCCTGAAAATAATCAAAAGCAGACCCCTCATACACATATTTGGGGATCTCCTTTGGCAAGCGTTCTGATGTCTCTTCCTCAAGAAGGCAGATAAATTGTTTCCTGAAGACAACTTCATGGGAAAATAATTAATTTGAATCAATATGATAAAAAGTGCTAACATTGCATTCCTTACCCAGGTTTATCCAGGCCAATGTCCTGAACGCCAGAGAAACTATTTCATCTGCCCTGTGTCCTGAATAATGTAATATCAGGGTGAGAAGGCCATCTTAGAACATTCTGTTTTCCCCCCATTTTCCCCAGAGATCAATTAAAGCCCTGGGCTTCTCTCTTGTTGACTGAGATGACTTCATAATTTGAACAAAGTTATGGTATTTCAGCCAGTTTTCCCCCTCCCTCTCCCCACTTTATCAGTATAGTGAACATTTGGAGTTCTTAGGGGCCTAGGTAAATGAGGCCTTGTGTATATATCCTACCCATTTTTAGTCTCTAGGCATCCTGTGTGGGTAACCATATTCTAAAAGGACTAAGATAAAACTGAATAGTACTATCCTGCAAAAAAAAAAATGCCATTTGGGGAGCTTCTTAATGCCAAGGAAATACACTCAGGATTCCAGTTGAACAGGAAATCTTCTATGTGGAGTCAGGAGTCTAACCTAGCTTAGAGAGCATGTAGAAATAGTGCCCTTTTCTGAAATACCTGGACCCTGGATAGACATTCCATTCCTTGTCCTCCTAAGGCTCTTTCATCCATATTTTTCTATTCATCATATATTTCTAACTATGAGGTTCCATGGTTACAGGCTTACAGGCAATATGGTGTAGTATATAGAGGGCAGCCTTGGAGTCAAAAAGAGCTAGTTTCAAATTCCACCTCTAGCACATCCAATTATGTGACCGTAGGGAAGCTGCTTAACGTCTCTGTTCCCCAGGCAGTTCTCAAAGACTATAAGTTGCAGATACATTAACAATCTTCACTGACAGAAAATGTTTCCATTTTGTGAGTTTTCTGCTCCAGTGCAATCATTAATATGAACCAAAATAAGTCAGTAAGTCAGTTAATCAACATTAACTATCAGGGGCGGTAGAACCAAGATGGCAGAGAAAAAGCAGCAACAACTCAGCTGAACTCTCCTAACAATGCTCTCCTATCAACTTTAAAATAACACCTCAAATTAAATTCTGGAGTGACAGAGCCAACAAAAAATATGGATGAGACAATTTTCCAGCCTAAGACAACCTGGGAGATCAACAAGTAAATCTGTGACGCTGGGATAGGCTAGGTTAGGTTACACAACTGAGAAAACACCAGCAGCAGGCCTTGGAAGCAGTGGCAACAGCAGCAGCAGCTTCAGGATGTCTCCGACCATCGATGGTAAAGGGATCAGACAACTGGTCAGGAAGAGATTACAAGTGCCCTTTGCTGGCACTTGGTATAGGAACCTATGGCATTGTGTATACAGAGTTGCAAGGAAGTTCCAGGTCAAAGTTCCAAAGTGAAGAGATACATGAATACTTGTGGTTATGGAGAAGCAAGGGCCCTAGTCAGTTTCAGGGTAGAAAAGAGTGCTTGTGGTCACTCACAAGGTAGCAGAGGCCCTGGTCTAAGTTTCAAGGTTAAAAAAGAACACTAACACTTATGGTTACCAGAGAGCAAGGGACCTGGTCACAGTCTATGGTCAAGAGGAGGACTAGCACTTGTTGCTGCAGAGAAACAAGGGCCTTTCCTGGATAAGAACCAGGACACAGGGCAGGAGGGCAGTGACCACACCTCTTCCAGGATCATGTTGCCTGGGGAGCACAAAAAACATATAGACTCTCAGAACTATCTCTGGAACAACAACACAAAAATTATAGGTTTGGGACAATGTATTCTCCATCCCAGGAGCAGAGTCCAACTTTAACATAAAGTTCAAAGTCCAGTAATAAGCAAGAAAAATGAGCAAATGAGAAAAAAAAGAAAGAAAAATGATTTCACTACAAAAAGCCACTATGGTGACAGGGAAGATCAAGATACAAACTCAAAAAAAGGTAAAAAAGTCAAAAGAGAAAAAAGCAATATATCACAGAAAAGAATGTGAATTTGACACAATCTCAACAAGAATTCTTAAAAGTGTTCAAAAAAATTAAAAATCAAATAATAGGCATAGAGGAAAAGTTGGGGAAAAAAGAGAGTGATTCAAGAGAATTATGAAAAGAGAGTCAACAGCTGGGTAAAAAGCACCCAAAAAATACTGAAGAAAAGAGCAACTTAAAAAACAGAAATAGCCAAATAGCAAATGAAAACTGAATCCACTGAAAACCCCTTAAAAGTAGAATTAGAAAAATGAAGGAAAAAAAGAGGAATAAAAGCTCTCTGAATAAAATAATTCTTTAAAAAAATTATGATTTGAAAGTGAAAGTGAATTACTCCATGACATATCAAGAAACAACAAAACAAAGTCAAAAGGATGAAAAAAATAGAAGAAAATGTGAAACATCTCATTGGAAAAACAACTAATCTGGAAACTAGATCAAGGAAAGATAATTTAAGAATTTTTATATTACCTGAAAATCATGATAAAAAAAAGAGAGAGATCAAATATCATATTTTAAGACATTATCAAGGAAAACTCCCTTGATATCCTAGAACCTAGAAATTGAAAGAATCTACTGATCACCTCCTGAAAGAAATCTTAAAATGAAAATTCCTAGGAATATTAGAGCCAAATTCCAGAACTTCTAGGTCAAGGAGAAAATATTGCAAGCAGGCAGAAGGAAAAAACCACAGGATCACACAAGATTTAGTGGTTTCCACGTTAAAAGAGTAGAGGACATGGAATATAATATTCTAGAAGGGAAATGAGCTAACGTTACAATCAAGAATAACCTACACAGCAAAAGTGAATATAAAACTTTAACAGGAGAATAAACATTTAATAAAATAGAGACCTTTCAAGCAATTATATGCTAACAAATTTGACAATCTGACTGAAATGAATGAACATTTACAAAAATATAAATTACCCTTTTTAACAGAAGAGGAAATAGGATACTTAAATAACACTATCATAGAAAAAGAAATTGAACAAGTCATCAGTGAGCTATCTAAGAAAAAAATTGTCTAACTCCAGGTATGGGTAGCAATAAAAGGCAATCTGAACATCCAATACATGATGCCAGTAAGCTGATGAGATGCTAGTATGAACTGCATAGGTGATCTCAAGGGTAGGGTGGGAGAGCGGTTGTTCAGAATGGGCTGAGGTGGGATTCTCTTGACTCAATGTCCCCACTGATACCTGGCAGACTTTAAACCTGACTGAATGCAAGTGGATAATCTAATCCTACCTGGAATGGACATGAAGTTGGGGTGATATTGTATCCTTGCAATGTCCTTACTATTGGTGGCAATTTTCTATAGTCAAAAGGTTTGGAAGCTTAATACCAGATCTATTTAATTATAGATAATGGGTAGAGGAACATCCAAGGCTGTCTAAAATTAAACTATTAGGCATAGGACTTTAGACCAACAACAATAAGTTAGGGTCCTTTAATTCTTAGTAATACTGTGGAGACAATTAGGTCAAGAGCCTATGAAGTTAGCAACATAAATATTATTTGTGTCTTGGTTAATGTTTAAAAAAAAATTTCTTTTGTGGTCCATATTGTAAATGCTTTAAAAAGAAATATCACCAGACCAAAAGTTGGAATTGCTTTATCTGTTATAAACTGTGTTAAAAATGAATAATAAAAAAAGAAAAAAAATTGTCACACATGACTGCAGACCAGCACGAGGAGCACAGACCAGTGTGCAGAGCAGAAGGGACAGCACCTAGAACAGGATTCAGGGTGCCACCAACAGTAGTTCCCAGATTCCTCAGCCCACAAATACCACAGACAGCTTTAAAGGTCAGTGGGAGGATTTCAGCAGCTGCCAATTTTGGATCCCTCCACCTAGAGCCCCTCGGGAAATTGAAGGGCTGATCTAATCTGAGCCCTGAGAGGCAGCTTTGGAGGAACTCCACCTAAAGCCTCTGGGGGAATTGAGCCACTGATCTGATTCTCAGCCCTGAGCTCCACCCAGGAGTGAGGAGGAGCACTGGCAGTGGAGCTGGTAGAGGCTCCAGAGAGGGAATTCAATTGCAGATTCTGGGTAGAAAAGTTTTTGGTTGCTCCCAGACCAGTGCACAGCTCAGGAGAGGAGTAAACACCTCTTCCTTGATTGTACCACCTTGGAGGATTTAGAGGTCCCCAAAATTATACCCTCCTCTCAACAAAGTCTCCAAAGTCAAATAACTGGCTGAGAAAATGCCCAAAAAAGGAGAAAAAATAAGACTATAGAAGGTTACTTTCTTGGTGAACAGGTATTTTCTTCTATCCAGCATAGCATCAGAGGAAATCAAGGCTTCTGCATCCAAAACCTCCAAAATAAACATGCGATGATCTCAGGCCATAGAAGAGCTCAAAAAGGATTTTGAAAATGAAGTAAGAGAAGTGAAGGAAAAATTGGGAGGAGAAATGAGAGTGATGCAAGAGAATCATGAAAAGTAAGTAAACAGCTTGTTAAAGGAGACCCAAAAAGTGCTGAAGAAAATAACACCTTTAAATGAAAGAGGTCTAAAAAAGCCAATGAGGAGAAGAAGGCTTTAAAAAGCAGAATTAGTCAAATGGAAAAGGAGATTCAAAAGCTCACTGAAGAAAAGAGAACTTTAAAAAATAGAATGGAACAAATAGAAGCTAATGACTTTATGAGAAAGCAAGAAATTACAAAACAAAACCAAAAGAATGAAAAAATAGAAGATAATGTAAAATACCTCACTGGAAAAGCAACTGGCCTGGAAAATAAATCCAGGAGAGACAATTTAAAAATTATAGGACTACCTGAAAGCCATGATCAAAAAAAGAGCCCAGACATCTTCTTTCATGAAATTATCAAGGAAAACTGCCTTAATATTCTAGAACCAGAGGGCCAAATAAATATTGAAAGAATCCACTGATTACCTCCTGAAAGAGATACAAAAAGAGAAACTCCTAGGAATATTGTAGCCAAATTCCAGAGTTCCCAGGTCAAGGAGAAAATATTGCATGCAGTCAAAGAGAAACAGTTTGAGTGTTGTGGAAATACAATCAGGATAACACAAGATCTGGCAGCTTCCACAATAAGGGATCAAAGGGCTTAGAATATGATAATTCCAGAAGTCAAAGGAACTGGGATTAAAACCAAGAATCACCTACCCAGAAAAACTGAGTATAGGGGCGGAGCCAAGATGGAGGAGTGAGAGCAGCTACTCACCTGAGCTCTGAGACAAATTTCTCCAGGTACCTCTGAAAGGAGAATCTGACCAAATTTTGGAGGTGCAGAATCGAGTGGGAGACAGACGGTGACAGATTCGGAGCTCAGGTGGGACTGGAAGGTCCACGGGAAGGATCTGATCCGCGGGGGTGAGCCCACAGCGCACAGCGCAGCGTGGCCAGTGCAGCACAGCCAGTGCAGCGGAGCGGAGGAGATCCGAGAAACCTGAGTGGCGGGTAGAACCAGAGGAGCGGCACCCGGGCGGGAGACAAGCCCAACCGAGTCAGTGAGAGCCGCGGAGCGCCGGATATCAGCGCAGCAGCTCCTGGGACCTTCAGCCCGAAGATCAAACTCCGGTGAGTCACTTACTTGAACTTCCGGGAGCCAGGATGGCGGTGTAATCAGCTAATGCTCTCTCCTTCCCCCTTGATGACCGTGAAAGAACCATAAAATATCTCCCCAGAAAAATCCCAGATCAGTAGAATTAGAAGAAGGAGACCAATAGTCTCATAACACCTGAGACGAGGAAAATAGCTAAGGGGGATTCCTCATACGGTGGCAGAGGCAAACCGGAAGGACAGAGGACCCAGGGCAGGGAAAATTCGCACTAGGACCCAGGCAAGCCTCAGCACCAGGAGAGGAGCCCCAGGAGGGTTGGGAACACGCATTAGCATCTAGGCGTGCCTCAGCTGTCCAGGGGAATCAGAAAGACAATAGGGCAGTTGGGATTACCAGCCCCTGAGCTTGCCTTTGCCTCAATTCAGCTAAAGAAATCTCCTGGGACCAGAGCACTCATCCCCCACACTTAACAAACTAAACCCAGGGCTGATCAGGGAAACACCAAACAAATACCTGCTTTTAGCTTTTTCACACATCAGCTCAGCAAAAAGTTCTCCAGCTTCTGACTGAAAGAACCAGAAGCCACAACACTCAATCAAAATCATGAATAGGAAAAAGAAGAGGGCCGAAAGAACCATAGAATCTTTCTATGGGGATAAGGACCAAAACACAAACCCCAATGAGGTCACAGCTGAGACTGTACTTCCATCTGAAACTTCAGAAGGGACTATGAACTACTCGCAAGTACAAGCAGCTCTCCTGGAACAGCTGAAGAAGGAAATAGAAGATAAACTGGCCAATGATTTTAAAATTATTAAGAAAGAATTCACTGATGAGAACATCTCCCTGAAAAGGAAAATTGAACAAATGGAAAAAGAAGTTCAAAAATTAACTGGAGAAAATAAATTCCTGAAAGGCCAAATGGAAAAGGAAGTACAAAAATTAGCTGGAGAAAATAAATTCCTGAAAGGCCAAATGGAAAAGGAAGTACAAAAATTAACTGGAGAAAATAGCTTATTAAAAGGAAAAATTGGGCAGATGGAAAAAGAGATACAAAAGTTAACAGAAGAAAACAATGTGATGAAGATTAGAATTGGGCAAGTAGAAACTAACGACTCAATGAGACAGCAAGAATCAGTCAAACAAAATCTAAAGAATGAAAAGATAGAAGAAAATGTAAAATATCTAATTGGAAAAACAACTGACCTGGAAAATAGATCCAGAAGGGAAAACTTAAGAATTATTGGCCTGCCAGAAACCCAGGATGGAGAAAAGAGCCTGGACAATATCTTCCAGGAAATCATCAAGGAAAACTGCCCAGAAGTACTAGATTCAGAGGGCAAAATAGTCATCGAAAGAATCCACCGTTCCCCTCCTGAAAGGGACCCCAAACTCAAAACCCCAAGAAATATAGTTGCCAAATTCCAGAGCTATGAAGTGAAGGAAAAAATATTACAAGCAGCCAGAAAGAAACAATTTAAATATCAAGGGGATACAATCAGGATTACACAGGACCTTGCAGCTTCTACATTAAAAGATCGAAAGAATTGGAACCCAATATTCCGTAAGGCAAAGGAGCTGGGACTGCAACCAAGGATCAACTACCCAGCAAAGTTCAGCATAACATTTCAGGCAAGGAGAAAGTCATTCAACGAAGTAAGGGATTTCCAGAGTTTCCTGACCAAAACACCAGAACTTAATAGACAATTCGATCTTCAAATGCAGGTCTCAAGAGAATCATAAAAAGGTAAACAGTGGGGGGGGGGGAACAACTTGCTACTCAATGAGGGTAAGTTGTTCACCTCCCTATAAGGGAAGATGTTATCTGTATATCTCAAGAACTGTGCGTCTATTAAGAAATATAAAAGGGATAAGCATAGGGGGAACGGATATAAAGTAAATGATATCATGATAAAAAATGTGATTTAAGTATGAGAAGGGAGTGTAATAGGAGGTGTGAAAAGGAGGAAGCAGGAAATGGCAAATTACATCACAAGAAGAAGTACAAAATCATAGTAGAGGGAAAGAGGGGAGGGAGATGAGCATTATGTGAGAGGTACTCTCATCGGATTTGTTTAAAGGACGGAACAATAAACTTAAGTAGAAAATCCTAACTAGCTCTATAAGCAGTGGGGAAGAGGGAAGAAAGGGGAGGGAGGCAAAAGGGAGGGAAGAAGCAATAAGAGTAAAGGGGAGTAAAAGGGAGGGGGGCTAAAAGAAAGAGGGGAAGGCGGCAAGAGGAGGTGGTGAAAAGTAAATACTAGTGAGGAGGGGAAGGGAGACAGCAGAGCTAAAAGCACAAATGGTGGGAAAGAAGATGGAGGGAAATACACAGATTGTAATCATAACTGTGAATGTGAATGGTATGAATTCTCCCATAAAACGGAGACGGATAGCAGAATGGATTAAAAGCCATAATCCAACAATATGCTGCTTACAAGAAACACATTTGAAACGGGGGGATACACATAGGTTAAAGGTTAAAGGATGGAACAGAATATATTGTGCTTCAGCTGATGTAAAAAAGGCAGGAGTAGCAATCCTAATCTCAGACAAAGCAAAAGCAGAAATAGATCTAATCAAAAGGGATAAGGATGGAAACTATATCCTGCTAAAAGGTACCATAGACAATGAAGCAATATCATTACTAAACATGTATGCTCCAAGTGGTATAGCATCCAGATTCTTAGAGGAGAGATTGAGGGAGTTGAAGGAAGAAATTGACAGCAAAACTATACTAGTGGGGGACCTCAACCTCCCTCTTTCTGAACTTGATAAATCTAACCTCAAAATAAACAAGAAAGAGGTTAAGGAGGTAAATAAAACTCTAGATAAGGTAGATATGATAGATCTTTGGAGAAAATTGAATGGGAATAGAAAGGAATATACCTTTTTCTCAGCAGTACATGGAACATTTACAAAAATTGACCATGTACTAGGACATAAAAATCTCAAAATCCAGTGCAGAAAGGCAGAGATAATCAGTGCATCCTTCTCAGATCATAATGCAATAAAAATTATATGTAATAAAAGGCCATGGAAAGATAAAGCAAAAATCAGTTGGAAACTAAATAATTTAATCCTAAAGAAGGAATGGGTTAAAGAAGAAATCATAGAAACAATTAACAACTTCATTCAAGAGAATGACAATAATGAGACAACCTACCAAATCTTATGGGATACTGCAAAAGCAGTTCTTAGGGGAAGTTTTATATCTTTGAATGCCTACATAAATAAAATAGAGAAAGAGGAGATCAATGACTTGGGTATGCAGCTGAAAAAGCTAGAAAAAGAACAAATTGAAAATCCCCAAGAAAATACAAAATTAGAAATACTGAAAACCAAAGGAGAGATTAATAAAATTGAAATTAAGAAAACTATTGAATTAATAAATAAAACCAATAGTTGGTTTTATGAAAAAACTAATAAAATTGATAAACCTTTGGTCAATTTGATTAAAAAAAAGAAAGAAGAAAATCATATTACTAATATTAAAAATGAAAGGGGTGAACTCACCTCCAATGAGGAGGAAATTAAAACAATAATTAGAAATTATTTTGCCGAACTTTATGCCCACAAATTCGATAATCTAAATGAGATGGATGAATATTTTAAAAAATACAAATTGCCCAGATTAACAGAAGAGGAAATAGAATACTTAAACAACCCCATCTCAGAAAAAGAAATTGAACAAGCCATCAATGAACTCCCTAGGAAAAAATCTCCAGGACCAGATGGATTCACAAGTGAATTCTATCAAACCTTTAAAGAACAGTTAATACCAATACTATATAGACTATTTGGGAAAATTGGGGAAGAAGGAGTACTCCCAAATTCCTTCTATGATACAAATATGGTTTTGATACCCAAGCCAGGAAGAGATAAAACAGAAAAAGAAAATTACAGACCAATTTCTCTAATGAATATAGATGCAAAAATTTTCAACAAGATTTTAGCAAAACGAATACAGCATCTTATCAAGAGAATAATACATTATGATCAGGTAGGTTTCATACCAGGAATGCAGGGCTGGTTCAATATTAGGAAAACTATTAGCATTATCAATCATATCAACAAGAAAACCAACAAAAACCACATGATTATCTCAATTGATGCAGAAAAAGCTTTTGACAAAATACAACACCCATTCCTATTAAAAACACTGGAGAACATAGGAATAAAGGGAACCTTCCATAAAATAATAAGCAGTATCTACCTAAAACCTTCAGCAAGCATTATATGCAATGGAGATAAGCTAGAGGCATTTCCAATAAGGTCAGGGGTGAAACAAGGATGCCCATTATCACCATTATTATTCAATATGGTACTAGAAATGTTAGCGGTAGCAATTAGACAAGATAAAGAAATTGAAGGAATAAAAATAGCCAAAGAAGAAACTAAGTTATCACTCTTTGCAGATGATATGATGATATATTTAGAAAATCCCAGAGATTCAAGTAAAAAGCTACTTGAAATAATAAACAACTTTGGCAAAGTTGCAGGTTACAAAATAAACCCACACAAATCTTCTGCATTCCTATATATTAGCAACAAAGTCCAACTCCAAGAGATAGAAAGAGAAATCCCATTTAAAGCTAGAGTAGACACTATAAAATACTTAGGAGTTTACCTGCCAAAACAAACCCAGGGATTATATGAACACAATTACAAGACACTTTTTGCACAAATAAAGTCAGATTTAAGTAAGTGGAAAAACATCAGTTGTTCATGGGTAGGCCGAGTTAATATAATAAAAATGACAATTCTACCTAAATTAATCTACTTATTTAGTGCCATACCAATTAAACTATCAGATAATTATTTTCTAGAGCTGGATAAAATAATATCAAAATTCATTTGGAAAAACAAAAGGTCCAGAATATCAAAGGGACTAATGAAAAGAAATGCTTGGGAAGGTGGCCTAGCGCTACCAGACCTCAAATTGTATTATAAAGCAGCAATTATCAAAACCACTTGGTATTGGCTAAGAAACAGAGGGGTTGACAAATGGAATAGGCTTGGCACTCAAGACACAGTTGGCAAGGAATATAGCAACCTCCTGTTTGACAAACCCAAAGATCCCAGCTTCTGGGATAAGAACTCATTGTTCGACAAAAATTGCTGGGAAAACTGGTTAACTGTGTGGCGGAAATTAGGCATAGACCCATGCCTGACACCGTACACAAGAATAAAGTCCAAATGGGTACATGATTTAGGTATAAAGATTGATACCATGAATGAACTGGAGAAGCAAGGTATAGTGTATTTATCAGATTTATGGAGAGGGGAAGAATTTTTTTCTAAAGAAACGATAGAAAGCATTATGAAATGCAAGATGGATAATTTTGATTACTTTAAACTGAAAAGTTTTTGCACAACCAAACCCAATGCAACCAAAATTCGGAGGGATGTAGTAAATTGGGAAAAAATTTTTACAGCTAAGCTCGGGGATAAAGGCCTCATTTCTAGAATATATAGAGAACTGACTCAAATATATAACCATCCAAGTCATTCCCCAATTGATAAATGGTCAAAGGATATGAACAAGCAATTTTCAGGGGAAGAAATCAAAAATATCTATAATCATATGAAAAAGTGCTCTAAATCACTATTGATTAGAGAGATGCAAATCAAAACAACTCTGCGGTACCACATCACACCTGTAAGATTGGCAAACATGACAGAACAAGAAAATGATAAATGCTGGAGAGGATGTGGGAGAGTTGGAACACTAATTCATTGTTGGTGGAGCTGTGAGATTATCCAACCCTTCTGGAGAACGGTTTGGAACTATGCCCAAAGGGCTACAAAAATGTGCATACCCTTTGACCCAGAAATATCACTACTAGGATTGTATCCCCAAGAGATTATAAAAACGGGAAAGGGTCCCACGTGTACAAAAATATTTATAGCAGCACTCTTTGTGGTAGCCAAAAACTGGAAGTCAAGGGGATGCCCATCAATTGGGGAATGGCTGAATAAATTATGGTATATGAATGTAATGGAGTACTATTGCGCCATAAGAAATGAGGAACAAGAAGACTTCAGGGAGGCCTGGAAGGACTTATATGATCTGATGCTGAGCGAAAGGAGCAGAACCAGGAGAACTTTGTGCACAGCAACGACCACAGTGTGCGAGAGTTTCTTCTGGTAGACTTGGAACTTTGTAATAACACAAGAACTTACTGAGGAAAAAAAAAAAAAATCCTAATGTCGGTCTTCAAAGGCAAAACGCCTTCCACACTCAGAGAAAGAAATGTGGAAGCCACTTGCAGAATGTAGCAGATCATGTTTGTGTGTGGGTGGGTTTCAGTGTAATATGTGTTGATTTGTTATATGATTTCTTCCATTTATTTTAGTTCGACTACATAGCATGAATATAGTGAAAATGTGCTCAATAGGAAAGTATATGTAGAACCTAAACAGAATTGTATGCTGTCATGGGGAGGGAGGGGGGTATTGAGGGAAGGGTGGGGGGAATAAAATCTTAACTTTAAGGAAATGATTGTAAAACATTAAAATAAATAAATAAAGAAATAAAGAAAAAAAAAAGAAAAAAAAATAAAAAAATAAAAAAAAATAAAAAAAAAAAAAAGAAAAACTGAGTATAATACTTCAGGGGGAAAATGGTCATTCAATGATATAGAGGACTTTCAAACATTCATGATGAAAAGGCCAGAACTGATTAGAAAATTTGACTTTCAAACACAAGAACCAAGAGAAAAATGAAAAGTTTAACAGGAAAGAAAAGACATAAAGGATTTTCTAAAGTAGAACTGTTTACATTCCTACATGCAAAGATAGTATTGTAACTCTTGAGATTTTTTTCAGTGCTTGGGTAGTTGGAAGGATTATACACAGAGAGACAGAGAGAGAGAGAGAGAGAGAGAGAGAGAGAGAGAGAGAGAGAGAGAGAGAGAGAGAGAGAGAGAACACAGGGTGAGTTGAATAAGAACAGGTAAAAAAATATTGAGGGGTGAGAGAGGAATATATTGAGAAGAGAAAGGGAGAAATGGAATGGGGTAAATTATCACACATCAAAGAAGCAAGAAAAAGCTTCTTCAGTGGAGGAAAGGGAGAATGTGAGAGGAAAGAAGGGAAATTTACACTCTTCATATTTGGCTGAAGGGAATGACATGCTCACTCTGTTTGATATGAAAGTATGTCTTGCACTACAGAAGAGTAGGGGAGAAGCAGACAAATGGGGTGAGGGGGATGATAGAAGGGAGGGCAAATGGGAGAAGGGAGTAATCAGAAGTAAATGCTTTTGGGGAGGGACAAGGTCGAAAGAGAGAATAGAATAAATGGGGGACGGGATAGGATGGAAGGAAATATAGTTAGTCTTACACAACATGACTATTATGGAAGTATTTTGCAAAACTGCACTTATACAGCCTATATTGAATTGCCTGCCTTCTCAACAGGGATGGGTGGGGAGGGAGGAAGGGAGAGAAGTTGCAGTTCAAAGTATTAGGAATGAATGTTGAGAATTGTTTTTTCACACAACTGGGAAATAAGAAATACAGGTAATGGGGTATAGAAAGTTACCTTTTCCTACAAGAAAAAAGGGGGATAAGAAGAGGGAGGAGTGTGATAGAAGGAAGGGCATACTGATGGAAGAAGTAATCAGAATGCAAGATTTTATGGGGTGGAGGGAGGGGAGAGATGGGGAGAAAATTGGAGCTCAAAATTTTATGGAAATGAATACTGAAAACTAAAAACAAATAAATAAACATTAAAAAAATATTTTAAAATCCCCAGGACCAGATGGATTCACAAGTGAATTCTACCAAACACTTAAAAAACAATTAATTCCAATCCTACACAAACTATTTGGAAAAACAGGCAAAGAAGGAGTCCTATTAAATACTTTAGATGATACAAATATTGTGCTGATGCCTAAACCAGGAAGAGGAAAAGAACTATCAACCAGTTTCCCTAATGAATATTTATGCAAATATTTTCGATAACATACTAGCAAGGAGATTACAGCAATATATTAAAAAGGTTATATATTATGCCAAGGTGAGATTTATACCAGAAATTCAGGGCTGGTTCAATTTTAGGGAAACAATCAGTAAAACTGACACATCAATAGCAAAATAACAAAAATCATATGATTACCTCAATAGATGCAACATCAAAAAAGTTTTTGACAAAATACATTCCTATTAAAAATACTAGAAAGCCTAGGACTAAATGGAGATTTCCTTAAAATGATAAGCAGTATCTATCCAAAACCAAGAGTAAGCATTATCTGTAATGGGGAAATAAGTAGCCTTCCCAATAAAACCAGAGGTGAAACAATGGTGCCCATTATCACCACTATTACTCAATATTCTACTAGAAAGTCTTGTTGTGGCAATAATCTAAGAAAAAGAAATTGAAAGACTAGGTAGGGAATGGGGAAATGAACCACTATTCTTTGCAGGTGATATGATGTTACCCTTGAAAAACAAGAGAACCCTTGAAAAACAACTAAAAATTAATTAAAACAACTTACTTCAGGAAAGTCACAGGAATGTAAAACAAGTCCATTTAAATCATCAGCATTTCTATGTGTTCCAAAGTCTAGCAGCAAGAGATAGAAAAAAGAAATTCCATTTAAAATAAATGCAGACAATATAAAATTCTTGGGGCTCCATCTCTCAAGACAATAATTGGAGAAATATTAATTACTCATGGGTACACTGAACCCATAATAAAAATTTCAATTCTATCTAAATTAATATATACAATGACATACCAATCAAATTCCAAAAATGATTTTATAGAACTAGAAAAAATAATAACAAAATTAATTCAGTAGAACAAAAGGTCAAGAATATCAAGGAAATCAAAGAAAAAAATGTGAAGGGAGGTAGCCTAGTAATAGCAAATATCAAACTGTATTACAAAGCAATAATAATCAAAACAATTTTGTACTTGCTGAGAAATAGAGTGGTGGATCAGTGAAATGGGTTTGGTACACAATACACAGTAGCAATGACTACAATAATCTAGTGTTTTATATACTCAAATATTCAAGCTTTTAGGACAAGAACTCACTGTTTGGCTAATACAACAGAAAAGGAAAATGACAAATATTGGAGGGAATGTGGAAAAATTAGGATACTAATGTACTGCTGGTGGAGTTGTGAATTGATCCACCCATTCTGGAGAGCAATTTGGAACTATGTCAAAATGACTACAAACCACTTTGATCCAGCAGTACCTCTATTAGATCTTTATCCTGAAGAAATCAAACATAAAGTAAAACGACCTATGTGCACAAAAATATTTATCTCTTTTTATGGTGACAAAGAACTGGAAAATGAGGGACTGCCCATCAACTGGAGAATGGCTAAACAAGGTGTGTTACGTGATTGTGATGGTATATTATTGTGCTATAATAAATTATGAGCAGGATGGTTTCAGAAAAACCTGGGAACACTTATACAAATCCACGCAAAATGAAATGAGCAGAACCAGGGCAATACTATATGTAGTAACAGCGATATTATACAATGATCAACTAAGAATGACTTGGTTATCCTCATCAATACAATGATCCAATATAATATCAAAGGACTCATGATGAAAAATGCTATCCACTTCCTGAGAAAGAACTGATTGTATCTGCATGTAGATTAAAGCATATTTTTTCCCTTTCTTTTCTCAAGTTTGTTTTGCTTTTTTGCAACATGGCTAATATGAAAATATATTTTACATGATTTTATATGTATAAGTGATATCACATTTGTTGCCTTAACAATGGATATGAAAGAGTAGGAGGGAGGGAAAGAATTTGAAACTATTTTTAATTGAATGTTAAAAATAAATAATAAATTGAAATTAAAAATAATAATTAGTAAGCACTTATAATATGCTGGTACTATACTAAGAGCTAGAGATATGAAAAAAGTTTTAAAAATCACCCCTGTCCCTCAAGGAGCACATGTTCTAATGAGGGAAACAAAATGTAAATACTGGATATACATAGAATACATGACACAG
The DNA here is from genome assembly GCA_023548195.1 of Bettongia penicillata ogilbyi. Taxonomy (NCBI): domain Eukaryota; kingdom Metazoa; phylum Chordata; class Mammalia; order Diprotodontia; family Potoroidae; genus Bettongia; species Bettongia penicillata. The sequence goes on along the minus strand of JAJHZJ010000526.1, from coordinate 3,169,275 downwards.
GAATTTGGAGGTAATAAGGCATTAGTATGTGTCAGACCCAAGATAGATCTTCTGAATAAGATGGGATTTAAACTAAGTCTTAAAGAAAGTCAGGAAAGGTAAGAGACAGATATCAAGGGACAGAGCATTCCAAGCAAGAGGGACATTCATTGCAAAGGCATGGAGTTGGGAAATGTCATATTGGGAAAGATGAGGAAAAAAAAAGAAGTAGAAGAGCAGTTTAACTGAATAGCAGAATAAGTGAAGTGGAATAAAGTATAAGACTACTGCAAATATCAGAAGGGGTTGGGTTAGGAAGAACTTCAAATGCCCAATAGCGGAGTTAATATTTAATCCTGGAGGTAATAACAAGCCTCTTTCCCTCATTAAGCACTTCAATGACAGGCAGACCTGTTTTAGAGAAACCCTCTTGGTATCTGAGTGGAAAATGGGATTGGAGTGGGGACAGATGTGATACAATAGTTAGAAGGCTATTGCAGTAATTCAGATGAGAGACATGATGAGAGCCTCAACAGATACTATGGGGGAAAAATAGATTGCAGATGTCTATCTCCTTTATGCCCTGCATAAAAGTGCTTACTCTATTATTTCTTTAAAAGAGTTACCATGTAGCTTTAAAAAAAAAACTTGTCTAGGTTCATTCATATTCAGCATTTAGTCTGTAATTCTTCTGTATTTCCCAACTCCAAATGAAACTCATTTCAGTGAAGGTTATAGGTTCAAAGCTAGAAATAGAATAGAAGTGTACACTATGCTAGAATGTTATTACCTAAGCAAATCATGTTCCTTGACACATAGGGACAGCATACAAGAAAACAGCCTGATACAATGGTTAGTCTATGATGAGGTCTTGGTCTTATCCCCCAACAGAAGCATTACAATGAGATTACCCTCTACTCATTTATCACCAGCATGCTTCTTCACTCGTCCCACAGTCATTTGGCCAGGGAAACAAAGCAGAATCAAAGAGAAGTACTTTGGGAGAAAGAACTCCTTTTCCGTCTTGTATTGTCTCTGGAATAGCCCTCTCATTGACCTGCCACATTGCTATCTTGAGAAACTGCTACCCTGCATCCCTCAGTCATGACTGCCTCACTGGGACCACGATTTTAGGAAGGACTCTAGCCATGAATAACCTCACTCTTCCCTGGAATTTTAAGGGATTCTCTCTTTTGTTCCATTCGTTACTGCTTCCACCCCCAACCCCAAATCACTACTCTGAGACAGATAGATGGTGCAGTGAATAGAGTGCTGGGCCTGAAGTCAGGAAGACTCATTTTGGTGAGTTCAAACCTGGTCTCAGACACTTACTAACAACGTGATACCAGGAAAGCCACTTAACCCTGTTTGCCTCCATTTCCCCATTTGTAAAATGAGCTGGAGAAGGAAATGACAAACCATTTTAGTACCTTTGCTAAGAAAATCCCAAATGGAGTCATGAAGAATCAGACAGGACTAAAACAATTTAACACAGTCCCTACCCTCAAGGTGCTCCCAGTCTAAGGCAGGAGACAACATGTAAACAACTGTATATGGACAAGATATGGACTAAATAAATTAGAAATAATAAACATAGGGAAGGCAATAGAATTAGGAGGGATTGGAAAAAGCTTTCTGTAGTGGGTAGGTGGGGAGGAAACATCTTATTGCTTGTATTTTATCCCTAGTACTTAGCAAGTGCCTGGTCCACAGTAAGCACTTCATAAATGCTTTATCTATCTATTCTCTGATTATCTTCCCTTCCATCCACGTCTGCCTCCTGGACTTGAAATCATTATACCTTCCCACTGATAAGCTAGTTTACACTTTTCCTTCAAAAGCCTTTGCCAAAAATAAATGCCCATATATTGTAATGCATAAATATATGAAAGGTAGGATCACTAAATGATCCCCAAATCTCTGGTTGTCAGTTCTATTACTCTAATAAAACGAGGAGCTTCCATAATGACCTTCTTGTCAATGAAAGCATTAAATATGTCTTTTTCCCTGTTATAATGAGAGGCAAAGGGAGGTTAAGTTTGGGAGTAACTAAGGGTAACAAAGTCACCTGGAAAAGACTATAAATTATGAATTGCAGTAAACACTCATTCTAATATACACAAAGAGATTCTTGTGGTTAGGCTCTGGTGGATGAATTTCTCCTTATCAGTAGCTGTCCTACTGAAGAGCAGGAGTTACAGGTGAAACTAGCATTTCTTGTAGAAGAAACTTTGTCTAGCACAGTTTCTAGAAGAATGGAAGATGAAAGAAAACATTGTACACACCAACAGTATCATTGAGCGATAATTAACTATGAATGACTTGGCTCTTCTTAGCAATGCAATGATCTAAGACAGTTACAAAGGACTTGTGATGGAAAATGCTATCCACATCCAGAGAAAGAACAGAGAAAGAACAATCTGAATGCAGATTGAAACGTACTATTTTCACCTACTTTATTTTTTTCATGTTTTTTTTTCCCCTTTTGGTCTGTTTCTTCTTTCACAACTATGGCTGATATGGAAATGTTTTACAGGATTGCACATATATAACCTCTATCAAAATGCTTGCCATTTTAGAAAAAGGGGAAGAAAGGAGAAGGAGAAAGGGAGAAAAGTCTGGAATTCAAAATCTTGTGAAATTGAGTGTTAAAAAATGGTCTTTACATGTAATTGGGGAAAGTGAGGTACTATTTTTTTTAGTGTCATTTATTAATTTTTAGATTTCAACATTCATTTCCACAAAATTTTGAGTTCCACTTTTTCTCCCCATTTCTCCCCTCCCCCCACTCACAACACCTTGCATTCTGATTACCCCTTCCCTCAATAAGCCCTCCCTTTTATTACACCCCACCCTTCCCTTATCCTCATCTTCTCTCTTTTCTTGAAGGGCAGGATAGATTTCTATAACATGTATTTCTTATTTCCCAGTTATATGCAATAACAATTCTCAACATTCGTTTCTACTACTTTGAATTCCTACTTTTCTCCCTTCCTCCTTGAATATATATTCGTTTTGCAAAAGATTTCCATAATAGTCATGTTGTGTAAGACTATATTGCCCTCCATCCTACCCTGTCCTCCCCATTTTTCTATTCTCTCACTTGACCTTGTTCCTTCCCAAAAGTATTTATTTCTAGTTACTCTCTTCTTCCATTTTCCATCCCTTCTGTTATCCTCCTCACCCCACTTTTCCCCTTCTCCTCCACTTTCCTGTAGTGTAAGATAGATTTTCATACCAAATTTAGTGAGCATGTTATACCCTCCTTAAGCCATGTGTGAAGAGAACAAGCTTCACTTTACCCCTCTCACCTTCTCCCTTTTTTCCTCCACTGAAAAAAGATTTTTCTTATCTCTTTTATGAGTGATAGTCTGCCCCATTCCCTTTCTCCCTTTCTCCTCCCAATATTTTCCTCTCTCACTCCTTAATTTTATTTTTTGATGGATATCATCTCTTCTGATTCAACTCAACCTGTACTCTCTGTCTATATATGTGTGTGTGTGTGTGTGTGTGTGTGTGTATAATCCATCCAACTACCCAAATACTGAGAAAAGTCTCAAGAGTTGCAAATACTATCTTTCCATAGAGGAATGCTAATAGTTCAGCTTTAGTAAGTCCTTTATGATTTCTCTCTCCTGTTTAGCTTTTCATACTTCTCTTGATTCTTGTGTTTGAAAGTCAAATTTTCTAATCAGTTCTTATCTTTTTATCAAGAATGCTTGAAAGTCCTCTATATCATTGAATAGCCATCTTTTTCCCTTGAATTATTATACTCAGTTTTGCTGGGTAGGTGATTCTTCGTTTTAATCCCAGTTCCTTTGACTTCTGGAATATCCTGTTCTAAGCCCTTCAATCCCTTAATGTAAAAGCTGCCAGATCCTGTGTTATCCTGATTTTATTTCCACAATACTAGAATTGTTTCTTTATAGCTACTTGCAATATTTTTGCCTTGAACTGGGAACTCTGAAATTTGTCCACAATATTGCTAGGAGTTTCTCTTTTTGGATTTCTTTCAGGAGGTGACCAGTGATTTCTTTCAATATTTATTCTGCCCTCTGGTTCTAGAATATTAGGGCAGTTTTCCTTGATAATTTCATGAAAGATAATATCTAGGCTCTTTTTTTGATCATGGCTTTCAGGTAGTCTCATAATTTTTAAATTGTCTCTCCTGGATCTATTTTCCAGGTCAGTTGTTTTTCCAATTGAGATACTTCACATTATCTTCTGTTTTTTCAATCTTTTGGTTTTGTTTTGTAACTTCTTGGTTTATCATATAGTGATTAGCTTCCTTGTACTCCACTCTCTTTTTTAAAGAACTATTTTGTTCAGTGAGCTTTTGAACCTCCTTTTCCATTTGACTAATTCTACTTTTTAAAACCTCCTTCTCCTCAGTGGCTTTTTGGACCTCTTTTCCCAATTGAGTTAGCCTATTTTTAAAGGTGTTATTTTCCTCAGCATTTTTTTGGTTCTCTTTTAGCAAGCTGCTGACTTGCTTTTCAATCTCTTCCATGGCCTGAGCCCATTTCATATTCATTTTGGAGATCCTGGAGGCAAAAGCCTTAACTTCCTCTGACAGTATGCCTTGTTCTTCCTCATCTGAAAGAGACACCTGTCCAAGAAAGTAACCTTCTATGGTCTTATTTTTTCTCCTTTTTTTGGGCATTTTCCCAGTCATTTACTTGACTTCTGAATCCTTTGTCAAGAGGAGGGTCCTAATGCTCCTCCTCCTGCCAATACTGTGCTCAGGGATGAGGTTCAGAACAGCTACTCAATTCCCACAGGAGCTTTAGGTAAGGGCGGGGCCACCACTTAGGGGTGAGGTTCAGATCAGCTGTTCAATTCCCCCAGAGGCTTTAAGCTGAGTCACTTGGGACAATGGACCCAGGTTGCTTCAACAGCCACTGCAGTCGCCTGCTGCTGGCTGCTGTTGTTGCCACCACCTCTGAAGCTACCTGGGGCCAGTGCTGGGGGGACCCTGCTCCCCTCTTACCCAGCTGGGAAAGCCCTCCCACACTGACCTTTGAAGCTTTCTTTGGCACTTGTGGGTTGAGGGATCTGGGACCCTCCCTGCTGGGGATTCTGCCCCACAGGCCTGTTCAGGTCCTGTTCCTCCCCATGCCATGTGACCAGGGCTGGGCTCCAATCTACTTAGTGTCTCATGGGATAGACATTTCCTTTCAGCCTTCCAGGTTACCTTTGGCTGGAAATCTCTTTCATTCTGTCATTCTGTGGCTTCTGCTGCTTTAGAATTTGTTGAGAGTCATTTTTTACAAGTATTTTGTGGGCTGTGGGAGAAGCACTAGAGTATATGCATCCTTCTACTCCACCATCTTGGCTCTGCCCCCTGAGACACTATTTTTAAAAAAGAAGAGAAGGTAAGAGAAACTCCTCATAGAAGAAAAAAAGAATCACAGAATTTGATAGTTGGATCTCAGCAGCCATCAAGTCCAACCTATATACTCAAAAAAAGTAATCCCTACTATAACATATATGACTTGTCATCATCCCACCTCTATTTAAAGACCTTTGAAGACAGGAAGCTCCTTACTTCTTGAGGAAGTCATTCAACTACTTGGATAGCTTGAATTGTTAGGAACTTTTCCCACTATCAAATCTCTGACTCCTGGTTTGGTTGTCTGTGGCCAGACATAATATATGTAATCTGTCTTCCATGTAACAACCCTTCAAATACTTAGAGATAGTGTCCCAGTTATCACAGACCATCCCTTCCCTCTTCCTCAGTCTTCTTTTTTTTTCCAGACTAACTATACCTAGTTCCTCCAATCTATGTTCATATGTCATGGACCCAAGGACTTCCACCATCCTGGTTACCTTCCTTTGTCCTTCTTAAACCATGGTGCTTAGCAATGAATGCAGTACTCTAGATAAGGTCTGACAAGGGCACAATATGATGGGATTATCACCTCCCTGTTACTGAAAGCTATGACCTTCTTGGGCAGGCCAAGATTTAATGAGCTTTTCTGGATGCCACATCACAATGCTGACTCATATTGAGTTTGCAGCCCACAAAAACTCCCAGGTCACTTTCCTAACTGCTGTCACTCCAGGTCTTCCACATCTTAAAATCTGGTATGGATATTCTGCACTCAAGCATAAAACAATATATTTATCCCTATAGAATTTCTTCTTATTAGATTCTGACCAGTGCTCTGGCCTCTCAAGATTGTTTCACATTGTGATGCTTTTGGATACTGACTCTGTCATCCACTGTATTAGCTATTGTGCCCACCTTTCTGTCATCTTCAAATTTGAAATACATATCATCTATTTACATGATTTCAAATTGTTTTCCAAAACTTTTGGACCTTTTCACAGCTATACCATCAATGTATTAGTGTGCATATTATCCTATACCTCCTTCATATTGACTATTGCCATTTTTAAGCCAATTGTTGCCAATTTGCAAGATGTCAGATGGATGCCTAGAGTTGTTTTGTTTCCTTTTCTCTTAATTCCTGGATTTTAATGTGTTTATATATTAATTCTTTTTTTTATTTAACTTTTTACATTAATTTTCACAAAATTTTGGGTTCCAAATTTTCTCCCCTTTTATCCCCTCTCCCCACCCCAATAAACCAAGCAATCTAATTTTCCCTATGACCAATCAATCTGCCCTCTCTTCTGTCATCCCTCCCTTCTCTTGTCCCCATCTTCTCTTTTGTCCTGTAGGAGCAGATGACTTTCTATTTCTCATTAACTGTATGTCTTATTTCCTAGTAGCAACAACAATACTAAACAGTTGTTCCTAAAACTTGAGTTCCAAATTCACCCCATCCCTCCCTCCCCACCCATTCCCTTTGGGAAGGCAGGCAATTCAATATAGGCCCTATTTGTAATTTTGCAAATGACTTCCATAATAGTCATGTTGTGTAACACTAACTGAATTACCCTCCATCCTATCCTGCCCCTCATTGTTTCTAGTCTGTCTTTTGATCCTGTCCCTCCCTGAGTGTTGACTTCAAATTGCTCCCTTGTCCCGTTGCCCCCGCTTCCATCATCCCCCGCCCTTGCTTATCTCCTTCTCCCCCACTTTCCTGTACTGTAAGATAGGTTTTCATACCAAAATGAGTGTGCATTTTACTCCTTCCTTTAGTCAAATGTGATGAGGGTAAACTTCTTGTTTTTTTTCTCAGCTCTCCTCTTTTTCCCTCTACTAAAAAGTCTCCTGCTTGCCTCTTAAATGACATATAATTTACCCCATTCCATTTCACCCTCTTTCCTCCCATTACATTTCTCTCTCACCATTTACCTTAATTTCTTTTAAGATATGGTCCCATCCTATTCAATTCACTCTGTGCTCTCTGTCTCTGTATGTGCGTGCATTTGTGTATGTGTGTGTGTGTGGTCCCACCAAATACCCAGATACTGAAAAGTTTTAAGAGTTACAAATATTGTCTTTCCATGTAGGAATGTAAACAGTTCACTTTTGGTAAGTCCCTTATGACTTCTCTTTGCTGTTTACTTTTTCATGCTTCTTCTCATTTTTGTGTTTGAAAGTCAAATTTTCTTTTCAACTCTGGTCTTTTCATCAAGAATGCTTGAAAGTCCTCTGTTTCATTGAAAGACCATATTTTCCCCTGAAGTATTATACTCAGTTTTGCTGGGTAGGTGATTCTTGGTTTGAGTCCTAGTTCCTTTGACTTCTGGAATATCCTATTCCACGCCCTTCGACCCCTTAATGTAGAAGCTGCTAGATCTTGAATTATCCTGATTTTATTTCCACAATACTGGAATTGTTTCTTTCTAGCTGCTTGCAAGATTTTCTCCTTGACCTGGGAGTTCTGGAATTTGGTCACAATGTTCCTAGGAGTTTCTCTTTTTGGATCTCTTTCAGGTGGTGATCGATGGATTCTTTCAATACTTATTTTGCCCTCTGGTTGTAGAATGTCAGGGCAGTTTTCCTCGATAATTTCATGGAAGATGATGTTTAGGATCTTTTTTTTGATCATGACTTTCAGGTAGTCCCATAATTTTTAAATTGTCTCTCCTGGATCTATTTTCCAGGTCAGTTGTTTTTCCCATGAGATATTTCACATTCTCTTCCATTTTTTCATTCTTTTGGTTTTGTTTGGTGATTTCTTGGTTTCTCAGAAAGTCATTAGACTCCATCTGTTCCATGCTAATTTTGAGAGAACTATTCTCTTCAGTGAGCTTTTGAACCTCTTTTTCCATTTGGCTAATTCTGCTTTTGAAAGCATTCTTCTCCTCATTGGCTTTTTGAACCTCTTTTGCCAATTGAGTGAGCCTATTTTTCAAGGTGTTATTTTCTTCAGCATTTTTTTGGGTCTTCTTTATGAAGGTATTGACCCATTTTTCATACTTTTCTTGCATCTCTCTCATTTCTCTTCCCAGTTTTTCCTCCACCTGTCTAACTTGATTTTCAAAATCCTTTTTGAGCTTTTCCAAGGCCTGAGCCCACCCGACATCCCCCTGGGATGTCTGGGATACAGAGGCCCTGCCCTCCACGTCTTTCCCTGATGGCAAGAATATTTCCCCATCATCAGAACCGAAAGGCGGGAACATTTGCACCTGCTCAAAGAAACTCTCTATAGTCTTATTTTTCTTCCCTTTTCTGGGCATTTTCCCAGCCAGTTACTTGACTTCTGAGATTTCTGTCCACCCCCACCTAGATCTGCCCAGCTAGTGCTTGGGGTCTGAGATTCAAATGGGCTTTCCGCGGCATGGCTGCTATTCAATGTGAGCTTTAGTTCTGGTGCTGGGGTGGGTGCAGGGCCGCCTCCCAGGCTCAGTTCCCTCAGGGGCTTTATGCAGAGACCTTCAGCAATGGAGCGGATGGGGCATGGCCTTCTGCCAGGCTCAGCTCCTTCAGGTGGTTTATGCAGAGACTTTCAGTAATGAAGATCCTGCCTGCTCTGGGAATCCCAGGCTGCCGCCACTGCCTCCACCACCACCCCCGCCTCTGCCTCCGCCACTTCCTGCCCCCGCCTCTGCCTCCGCCGCTTCCTCCCGAGGGGGCCTGAGCCACGGAGACACCCCGCTCCCCTCTAGGGCAGCTCAGACGTGTCTCTCACTGACCTGTAGCGTCTGTGGGCGAAGGGACCTTCCCGGCCGCCAGAGGTTCCGTCCCTGAAGCCTGCTCAGATCAGCTCCTCTGGACCCGCACGGCCAGGGCAGCGCTGGGGTGGGGTCCACTTTCTGGAGTGCGACGGACCCTGGGGACGGCTCTCCAGGGCTCTCTGGAACAGAAATCCCTACCACTGTGTTTCTGCACACCCTGTAGTGATCCAGAACTTGTGGGGAGCTCTTCTTACATTAAATCCATGGGCTGTGGGTTCGGAGCTAGCATATGTGAGTCTTTCTACTCCGCCATCTTGATTCCACTGTGATATTAATTTTTAAATAAGAAATAATAGTTAAGATATAATTTTCTAAGTCAATATACGTGTTCCACTAAAATCTTAAACATCATTTGTGGCCTATGTTTCTATTTGGATTTGCATCAGTAGTTTAGCTCACAGAAGAAAAGATGGGGTGGTGGTATGTGGAACATAGAGCATAACTATCCTCAAGTAAGAAGGGATTCAATTTTTTTCCAGCTTGACCCCAGAACCTGGAACCTAGAACAATCTGGAAGCCAAGGAGAAACAGATCTAAGCATGGCATCAGGAAAAACAACAACCAAAACTTGTTAACAATCAGAGCTAGCCGAATGTTAGAATGAATTGCCTTAGAAAGTAGTGGTTTCTCTTCCCTTCACCAGATATCTCTAAGTAGAGGAGGGATGACCACTTGCCAAGAAAGCCGTGACAAAGGTTGATGTTTAGATATGTATTAGACTCAATATCTACTGATGATCCTCTATTGCTGAAATTTTGTGATTTTATTTACATATGTGAATATATGCTGTTTCCCATGCAGTAGAACATAAACCCCTTGATGTCATGGATGGTTTCATTTTTATTAAATGTATTCTCAGTGCCTAGCATGGTATGTTATCCATAATATGCCCTATTGAATTGAATAGAAATGTATATACACATTAAAGGAAGTATAAGTACATAACCTAAGAAAGTTAGTAGTTCATTTCTCTGGGTCTCATTTTCCTCAACTGTAAACTATGGAGATTGGATCAGATGTTCTATAAGGTTCTAAAAATCCTCAACTCTTTTTCTCTAAAACCCTAAAACTAGGCATAAATTGGGGGCATCAATCATCCTTCTGGGATCCTTGCCTGGGAAGAGAAGGAAAAATTTGAGCTGCTTTGTCAAGACCTCCTGGTCCTGCAGGGCTTGTGAGGAGGGGTTGGAAAGATTTATGCTGCTTTCCTCCAGAGTCCCTAAAGACCTCTCTGGACACTGGTTTCTACCACTTATCTTTAGTTTCATGTGTAGGCATTTTTTAAATATGCCATTAAAATGCCACATAGAAGCAGAATGAGGAATTGAATGTATGCCCTTCTTTTAGATGCCAACCAACCTGTGTGAGTAAGGATGACATCTGTGCTTCTGCAAATAATTATCTAATATTCTGGAGAAAAGCACAGCATAGAAATAACCTTCCCTGGATTAAGCAGAAGGAAAGTAGTAAAAGTTGGATATGGGGGCTGGCTCCAGGCTCCGAACTAGACGTGTCCCATTCTGGGTTTTTTTTTCCCTTCAGCTCATTAAAGACACTGCATGATTCAATTTGCCAAGCATGTATTGAGCACTTACTGTGTGCCAGTCACATTGATAACTGTTGGGATTTGAAGGTAAAGGAGAAGGAAGGAAGAAAGGAAACAAGGAAGGAAGGAAGAAAGGAAGGAAGGAAGGAAAGAAGGAAGGAAGGAAGGAAGGAAGGAAGGAAGGAAGGAAGGAAGGAAGGAAGGAAGGAAGGAAGGAAGGAAGGAAGGAAGGAAGGAAGGAAGGAAGGAAGGAAGGAAGGAAGAGAATTCCTGAGCTATTCCTTCTCTCTAACTAAAATTTAGCATTTCTTTTAAGTATTTAAAAACATTACTCTCAGAAGGAGTCTATAAGCTTCACTAAACTGACAAAGGCATCTCTGACACAAAAAATATCAAGAACCTCTAGCCTAAAATGACCTTGAATAGCAAGTTGAAAAGAGCTAGGAAGGAACCTCAGAAGCTATCTTTGTTGTTGTTCAGTAGTACCTGATTCTTCACGACCCCATTGGGAGATTTCTTGGCAGAGATACTGGAGTGGTTGATCATTCTCTTCTCCAGCTCATTTTACAGATGAGGAAAATGAGGCAAGCAAGGTTCAATGACTTGCCCAGGATCACATAGATATTAAAAATCTGAGGCCAGATTTGACCTCAGGAAGACAAGTATTCCTGACTCCAAGACTGACATTTTATCCCCTGTACCACCTAGCAGCTCATTTAGTTCAAATCATGTGTGAAAAAATATCTCCTCTATAACCTACTCAGCTAGGGGTCATTCAGTTTTTGCTAGAATACTGCCAGTGATGGGAAACTTCCTATCTTTCAAGGCGTCTCCATTCCACTCATGGATAGTTCTAATTTTGAAAAAATGTTTTCTTTACATTGAACCTAAAGTTGTTTCTCTGAAACTTCCATATGTTTCTTCTAGTTTTGTTCTCTGGAATCAATGAAAACAATAATAATAATTAAGAATAGCTAACAGTGATATAGTAGTGCCTTACAAATATTATTCCTTTTATCTTCCAAGCAAACCCAGGAGGCAAGTACTATTATTGACCACATTTTACAGATGAAAAAAAAAATGAACTGAGGTAAAAAGAAATTCAGTGACTTGCCCAGGATTACATAGCTAGTAAGTGTCTGGGGCTGGATTTGAACTCAGATCTCTCTGAGTTCAAAGTCTAGTTCTCTTTTAACTATATTACCTAAGTACTTCTTGATAAAGATAATTTCTCTTCCACATGATAACCTCTCAAATACTTGAAATAAACTATCTTGTCTCCCTAGGTCCTCTCTTCCCAAGGCAAAACAACTAAAGATCCAAAAACCCACATTTGGAGGATATCAGAAGTATTTTACCATTCTCCACTGTCTCTTCTACATCTAGCTTATCAATGACCCTCCTAAAACATGGTACTCAGCACTCCCTCTGTAGTCTAATCAGGGTGGGATATACTACCTTATAGGAGCAGCTAGGTACCAGAGTAGATAGAGTACTAGGTCTGGAGTTAGGAAGGCCTAAGTTCAAGTGTGGACTCAGATACTTACTAGCTGTGTGACCAAGGGGGCAAGTCACTTAACTGCTGCCTGCCTCAGTTTCTTCATCTGTAAAATAGGGGTAAAAACAGCACTTACCTCTGGATATTGTTATGAGAATCAAATGAAATAATCTTTGTAAAGCACTTATCACAGCGGCTGGCACATAGTAGGCACTATGTAAATATTTATTCTCTTCCCTCTCCTCCCTACCTGCCCTTGACTTTACTAAATGTATCTCACTTACTGTAGCCACAAAGGCCTATTCACTGAATGGGCCTTACCTCACCCTAAATAAACACCTGAATAGGCCTTGGCCTAAGGGGCCAAGGTCTCCCAGTGCATCCTGGGCCATGTCCAGTCATCCTGATAAATACCTGGTCACTGGACCAGATGGCTCAGGAGGAAAAAGTGAGACCAGTGACCTGCACAGCCCTTGCTCACTCAAAACAAAGTCAACTGCAAGTCATGTCATCATTTCTCTGGTAGCATGATCTTCTTCAGCAATGAAGGATGAACACAACAACAGCAATCTGTGCAGAAGATATATGATTTTTTAAAATGAAAAACATCAAAATAAGAGGTGGAGGGCATAAGGATCCAGAACAAAAGAAATGATACATCATTCAACCAAATGTGCACCTTCATCATCTCAAAATCTATTGATCCATTTAAAGGACTGCTTTTGCCCAATCCATAGCACCTTCTAGGTCTAGGACAAAGCTCTAGAGTAAAACTTGGGTTTTTATTTTTTTTTTTGTTTTTGGTTTCAAGTCAGCACCTGAGTGTTTTCTTTCAGTTCTCCTCTGAAACCACATCTCCTTCCCTTCCTCTTTATGACATAGCCCTCAATCCATCTCCAGCACTTCCTGTACCCACCCTCAACCATCTCCCTCAAAACCTACAGCCTGACAGACCTCAGCCTCCTTCACCCACAATACTCAGCTGCCAGTACATCAGCTCACTGTTTTTGTTTCCATTAACATGGGGTCCTCTCCACCTATTTCTATTCCAAATCTTCTGTAAGAACTCCATTATTATGGCAGTCTCTCCACCTGTTCTCACCTCTGATCACCTATAAAATAAAGAAGGAGACCTCCTCTCTCAACCTTTCACCAAATACCAGGGGATATCACTTTAAATCATGAAACTCAGACAAATTGTAACCACATCTTTCTTTACCATGAACTTGGCCATACACCCTTCCCAATACTTTGAAAGATTGTTTGGGTGATAACTGAGCTTCCACTAGGTAGAAAGACATACAGGATTCTCCCATTCTCAAGCCTTACTTTTATAAAGACCTATCAGAGTATGTTAGCAAAGAACTTGGAGTGTATTCAAAGGTCAGCATTATGCCAACTTTCAGCAGAATTCTTTTAACAAGTCCAGTAAAAACAGGCTGCCTGTTTATTGTCAAGGAATCCCCAATCTCCACCTATGACCAGGGTGTAAAGTAGAGTAGGCAAAGACAAACCAGCAGCCCCACATCTTCCAGTAGAAGTGTAGTTTGTTCAACGGAGCTGAGACAAGTGGCAAATGAATGAGACTGGAGAAACTGAACAGTAACTGATATATTCAGACATGAACCAAATGCTTCAGGGGAGATTTGTAAGCAACAAGGAGCAGCAGGCTAGAGAAGAAACTGCCCTGAACTCACCTGAATTATTAATGCAGAATTACATAAAAAGAACAATTCACCTTTGGAGCATGCTGGTAAATTATGCCTCCAAATAGCTGGAGAAAATACCCGGACAAGTGTCCACAGCCCTCCCCAAAGAAGAAGAGGGGAAAGTATGCCCTGCCATAAAGATAGCTTAATAAAATATAAGTATTCAGTTGGTCTCAGGGAGAAATTAGTCTGTGTTGACAAATTTCATTTGGTTCTAAACATCACATTCCCAAACAGCATTGCATTTTCGGCATCTCAACATTGGTGGAAATGTAAACCCTGTCTTGAATGTTTAACAATATTCTATGTGGTTTTCTTTTATTAAAATATCATTTTACTAGGATGGCTCCTTTGAGAGAGATGTGTGGGTCTAATGCTGGAAAACCATCGAAGCAACCCCACATAATTATATTATGCATATTAAAGAAGCCTGCTTGCGCATTCATTGTGTGGTTTCCTGGCCTTTCACGCAGGAAGAGCAAGGACGTCAGAGAGCACATGAGCTCAGAGGAGCAACGCCAGCCCCTCCCCACCTCAGTCTCATCCCCATACGCCAAACTGGTATAATCCAGTGAGAGGAAGATGTAAATCACACAGAGCTCTTACCCCCAAGCCTGGCTGCTTCAGAAATGCTTTGTCAGTTTCCTTTCATCAACAGAGCCCCAAAGGATCAATGGTGAAGGCATGCTAGTAGATTTCAATCATCACTTCTTCTCATCTCCTTGTCAAGGGGAGGGAATTTATTAAGTACCTACTATGTGCCAGGCAGTGAGCTAAGTGCTCTTACAAATATTACCTCATTTGATCCTTACAACAACCCTGTGAAGTAGATGCTATTACTACTCCCATTTTACATTCGAAAAAACTGAGGCAGGCAGATGTTATTTACCTATGATCACATAGCTAATAAGCATCTGAGGCCAGATGAACTCAGGTCTTCCTTAATCCAGGACCAGGGCTCTGTCTACTGGATCACCTAACTGCCTTACCCATAGTGTTAAGAACTGGAATTTCTAGGCTATGTACATTACTCCTTTCGGGATTTCACTATATACTCTGTAAGAGATACTGATATCCACCCCAGAAATCTGAGCTCCTTGGAAGCACAGAATATTAGAGTTGGGATAGAACTGATTACCCAGTCTAATCTTCTCATTTTATAGGTGAAGATACTGAACAAGAAGGGAAATGTCCAAAGTCTCACAATGAGTTAGCAGAGCAGGAACTAGAATCTAAACTGGTCCTCTGAACCCAATTCCAGTGCGCTTTCCATTGCATCAAGCCATCTCATTGATTTCACTGAGAAGGAAAACACAAGCATACATGTATTCATAAACCATATTCACCATCAAAAGCATCCATTTTATAAATGGACAGTAGCATATGCTAATGATACTTTATATTCTTATGACACTTTTAAGTGTTACTAAATATTTTCCTCAAAACAGTATTGTAAATTACGAAGTATTCCAATTATTGTCTATTTTCAGATGAGGAAAATGAGGTTCAGAGAAATCAATTCACTCAGAGTCCCACAGTTAGTAGGTATTGTTCTCAAACCTGGGTCTCTTGACCCTAGGACAAGTGAGTGCAACTTTCCTTCCCACCACACCATTGTCTTGCTAACATATTCTAATTTTTCTCATTTCACTTTATGAATGTGTGGTTTATCTTTCTAACTAGACTGAAAAACCTACAAGGGTAGCAGTCTTGTCTTTCCATATCATTAATATTCTTCCATTAGGTAGTACCTCTTAGGATATAAGGTTCCTAGTTCCTACTCAGCTTGTGAAGTCATCACCAGGCTAGCATTATGGACATAGTCTGTCAGATCAGTTACATCTTTGGTTCATGACTAATTCTGGCACGATTTATTAGGAACAGGAAGGATGTAGTGGCGGACTTGGGTTCAAATCCTATGGGATCTTCTAAACAAGTCACTTTTTCTAAGTTTCCTAAACTACAAAATGAGGGGATGGAGTTGATGCCTATAAGGTCCCTCCCAGCTTTAAATCTATATTAAATTTATAATTCTGGGTACGATATAACTTCTCTGACCTTCAGTTTCCTCCAGTGTAAAATGGGATACTAATACTCATACCACCCATCTCACAGGATTATCATAAAAGATTTTATAAATGTGAAAATTCTGCAGAAATATGGCCTAAGGAAATGGGACTGATGATATAATAATGACCAAGATTTATTTAATACTTTAAGACTTACAAAGCACTTTTTTTATATGTACACACACACACACACACACAATTCCAGGACTTCTCCAAACTCCTACTCAAACTGTCAGGTTAGGTGCCTGGGAGCCAATTGACTCCCTACCATCCAGGGTTCTAGGGGTTAAGCCTGAGGGGTTGGAGAATTCTCATAGTACTATAGTTTATGAGCCCCTATGTGGTGCGCTGCCCATTGATTACCAGGAAGACAAATTAATTAGCAGTTAAAAGGAGATGTTTACTAATGTATTGTCATAAGAACTTGTTGTTCAGTGGTTCAGTCATGTCCAACTCTTTGTGACCTCATGAACTGTAGGCCACCGGGTTCTCCTATCCTCTATTATCTCCTGAAGTCTGTCCAAGCTCATGTTCATTGCTTCCATGACATTATCTGCCCATCTCAGCCTCTGTGTCATAAGAAGAATGAGTACCCAAAACAATCAATACAAAACCCCTAGAAGTCTGGGACACACCATACCTCAAAGTACATGCAAAGTCCAGGGGAAAATTAGCTTAAACTTAGTAGGCACATTGACAAAGAAGGAAGTCACTGCTCCTGGTGGGGCGGAAGGCCTTTTTTCCTTTCCTGGAGTCCTCCTGAAATTTCCCTGGGGTCCATGCAGCTCTCTACTGGGCTCCAAGTTTCAGCATCCTTGAAGAATACTAAAGTTTGCGTTGAGTCTTTCCTTATCTCCTGATACAAATGATGACCTTCCAGAGATCCCAAGGCTTTCTTGTTTTGTTTTGTTTTCTGATCAAAGTTGGATGGAGAGAAGAGAGACCCCCAAGTAATTCCTTCTCTTCTGGAGTTGGAATTGCCCTACCAATATGTTGGCCTGACATTGGAAGGCTAGATTCCAAACTGAGTGTAACTGATTCTCTTCAACCAGCCACAAAATATTTCCTATGCTACATCATCTGCTTTTGTTCAATCTATACCTGATTTATATCTTTGATTCACTGATTGATTCAATATAGTGGTATAGTAACCTAGGAATCATACCTAGTTATCACCTTTGATTGATTCTGTAACTCAGAGGCATTCTAACCTAATGAAATTATCAAGACCTAGAGCATCTAGTTAACTATATTAATTGGGGTTAAGAGGCATGGGATATCCCTCTTACATTTATTTTGGCTTCACGACAATGCTGGAAAGTAAGTGTTATCATTAAACCCATTTCACAGAAGTCTGAAAAAAAGTTAAATTATTTGTCCATAATCACGTAACTAGTAAGTGTCTGAAATAGGAGTTGAAGTCAGGTCTTTCTGAATTCAAAGCCAGTACTCTATTCACCATGACACTTAGATGTCACTAATATCTCTTCTACCTACTTCCCAGAGTAATGGTGAGTCTCAAACAGGATAATGGATATGAAAGTATTTTTAAAGGTATAAAGAAGCTTTTTTTGTTATTATATAAAGTGAATACATCAATATAGATATTTAGAGAATAAATATAGATATTTAGGGAACATGAAAAAAAGCAATCAGAGGAAGATGGAATTAATCACTTAAAGCTTCCTGAAGGAATTTTATTTTTTTTGTTTTTTGCTTTTTGTGAAGTGTTGATATCTTTGGATTTCATATCATCTTCATTTATACATAAATCCTTCCTCCCTCACCTCCCCAGAGAGACATTCCTTGAAATGAAGAATTGAAAAGTATGGCGGGGGGGACCCTGCAGTTCACCAAAAATAGGCAACAGATCATCTGAATTTTATATATGCTCCATACTCAGAGCCTACCTCTGTAAACAAGAGAGGGAGGAATGTTTTTGAGCTGTTTTCAAGATCAGTCCTTCCAGTTTCACGTCACTACAGGGCCACGGATGTTAGCTGCAGAAATACTAAAATTTTCAGTCTGGTCTGAATCTGATGCAGTCCTAGTGATGCAAGCACAGACTATGCAGAAGTATTACAGTAAATATGGAATAATTGCTGTCAATCCACAGTCCTATCCTTATTGGTAAGAAAATGTTCACTTGTTATTGCCTGAATAGTTCAGGAACTTAATTACAAACCTGGGTTCTAGTAAAATATTCAGCTTGGAATTGAGGAAAATGACATTATGTAGCAGTCCAAGATTACAGAGATGATAGGAGCCAGCAGCTGGACCAGGGACATGTGTCTGTTGTTCATTAGGTTTTAAAATGTGTCTATCATCACAAGTTTACCAATGAATGAGGAGCCAGGGGAAGGCCAGGGGAAGAAAGAGTAAAAATATTTTTAAAAAAGAGTTCATTCCAGAAGATCTTGTAGTTAGTGGGAGAGATCTATATGGGAATCCCAGGAGCTGGGTAGCATTATAAAGACCTAAATTGCTCTTGGCCTCTAAAGGGAATAAAGTTCAGATGCCAAGTTAGGATATTAGGTGAAAAAGTAAACCTAAGAAAGAAACCATCTATTATTTCTGGCTAAGGATTTTGCTTCAGCTTAACCAACAAAAATGCAAAGTATTGGTCAAAGGAAAGGGAGAGAGAACGTTTAGTGGTTAAAGCCACTGATGACTCCAAAAGAACTGGAGTCTGTCGCCAGAAGTCAGGACAGGAAATCAAAACCCAAGAGAAGACATATAGAGAAGCCTTTTAGAGAAGGGTCTTTATCATTCAGGGAGATCAAGAGCAGGGACAAACTTTCCCAGCTTCATGACTGTGATGAGAGAAGTTACTGTAATGATTTTACTGTAATGATTTTGAAGACCAGAAAGAAGTCTCAAAGAAAGATTTTTTTTTTTGGTGCCAGGGTGAGCTGGGAGGAGTGGAACATAAGTTGTATCAAAAGAGGGGTATCTGTTGTTGGCCTAGCTTCCTACTTGCCCGATGTTCCTTCTCACTATCCTTTTCTTACATTCTGTTGAGGGAAAACAAAATGTTGGGATGGTACCTGATCATTGGTAGGGGAAATTTCCTCTACAAACATAACTAGCACCTTCTCTGAAACCTAATTTTTAGGGAGTTGCCTAATGATTAAGTGACTTGCTCAAGTTCATACAACCAGTATATGTATATAAACATTAAATACAAAATGTATGTAACACACACATACACACACACAAACATATGTGCGCATAGCACACACACATACACACACACACACACCTTGGGCTTATTCTCCCAATTCTCACTAGCACTGGCAGCTTGGGTCCCTACAAGGTAATCCTGAAGGAGCTGGGGGGTCATTTCCAATATCATTGCTTACAAGTGCCTATTAATGATCTCTACCCCTACCTCGTCCTTCCGTTACCAGCCAGTCACATTTAATTAGCTTTTCAAAACAGGTGTTTAATGAAATGATACAGTATGAATAATTGGTGCCAAGATGCCATCCCCCTCAAAAGTCTGTGACATATCCTCCCTTTATATACACAAATGGGCTCAAGCTTAGATAATGGGGATAATTTAAGACTCCTACTATTAGTAGTCCTTTCCTCCATGGAGTTATGAAGTTCCCTCTTTTGGGTACTTTTCTATTGGTCTCTCAAGGTTGATGGCCATGTAGAGTGCTGAAACTATCTGTCCTCCCATGTCTAGTTTGCCCTCAATATGCCATTTAGTTCTAAATGCAGGAAGCTGCTATTAGCCTAAGGGATACATTTTCTGATGCTGATGGGAAGTCTAAACCTTCCAATATTTCACAAGGTCATCCTCTGGTGGTGGGGTAGGGCATGAGATCATATTGAGAAGATGGAAACTCTCTCCTCCCCAACATCCTCCAAGCAATTCCCATACGGATTTAGCTATAGCTTCTTGACCATTAAGTTAGACTGATATTGATGTAACACAGTTGGCTTGCTCCAAGCCTCCAAGCCTCAAAAGGTATTAGTGATTTTTTTTCAACCAGTCATAAGACATATCCTACATGGTGTAATCTGCTTTCATTCTCTTCATACTTGTTGTAGCTTCTCTGGGCATGCTCAACAAGCCCCTTAAGGGTACTTCCATATTACTCAAACTGGGAATGCCTTGAGAAGCTCCAGTTACAAAGTTTGTCTCTTTGAATCATTGATTCAATGGATGTGATGAGAAATTGTTTATACCAGAGGTTCCCATATTTATTTGGCCTACTATCCCCCTTTAAAAAAAAGTACTTAGTGGCTCCCTGGAAGTCTACTTTCTTTAACCCTTTAATTTTTTTTTTAATTTGCATCACATTTTTTTAAATGACACCCCTTAAATTTGATAATTTATTGTTAATTTGTGGCTTTTTTCCTGCATTGAAATTTTAATGACACAGTTTTGCATCGTGTAACCATATAGTATCATATTGTAAACAAGTCATTACATGTACATATTCCTGCTGATGCATGCTGGACTTCCTGACAATGTACGACATGACTGGCCTGCCAGTACTTGCTTGTTAAGACCTTTCAGTGGACTTGACCACTGATCAGTTATAACTTGCATTTTGTTTGTTTATTTGGAAAATAATGTTATCACTACAACTTTAGCTCACATACAACAAATGAAACATGTAGGAATGATTTTTTTCAAAATTTTCTTCTTTCCCCAACTTGTGCTTCAACTGATCCCTTATTTTTATTCAACACACCCCCCAATTGCACTGCATGCTACTACTGATCCCCTACATCATTCCAGCACCCTGCAGGCAGCTGTATCAGTCACTTCGGGAACCCATGGTTTATTTCTAATTTATACCTTAGACTGATTGATTTTGTAACTAAATTAAAGCAATATTTTTTACCTGATAAAGGCATTGGGACATTAAGCATCTTGTTCATCACATTGATTGGAATTGAAGGGTATGGGACAACCCATTTACACACACACACACACACACACACACACACATATATACACATATATACATATATAAAGTAAATGGAATGTTATATTTGGTAGAAATAAAGTATTAATAACTGGGGGGAGAGGAGGTCAGGAAATGCCTCATGTAGGAAGTGGTCCTCGGTTAGTCTCAAAGTCATCTGGAGAGTGTAAGAAGCAGCACTAAAAGAGAAGAAAAGGGAGGAAAGAAAGAAATCTGCAGTCTCTCTGATCAGTCATTCTAGTTGTTGGAAGGGCAGAGAAGAAAGTCAGCAAATCCTGAGGCATGCGGATTGAAGCATGCCTGGGGGTGGAGATTGGAAAGAAAGCCTGTGACATCACAACAAGCTAATCAGTCACTTAAGTAATAGAAAGGACCTTGTCAAGGGGATCCTTGCTTAATTCCCCAGCTTGTAATGTGGTACTAAGAACATAGAGATGTTGATAGTAATGCTCAATGCCACTTCATTCATTAGAGGGTAAGCTCATCAGGGGTAGGAGCTGTCTTTTGCCTTTTTTTGTATCCCCAGTACTTAGAACAGGGCCTGGCACATAATAGGTACTTTATTAGTGCTTACTGACCCATTGACTGATGCCCAACTCAGCTAGAGATCAGCAATTTCACTTATCCAAAACACAATAGACTACCGAACCTATTGGGGAAAGACTTCTCAGAATCTGAAGCAGAAATCCCAAGTTCTACATGGGAATCATTCATTCACTCAGCAAGTTTTTGTTGAGCTCTACTGTATGTAAGCCACTGGACCTACCTAGTGTCATGGCAGATACAGAGATGAATAAAGCATGATTGGTCCTTATCTTCTGGAAGTTCGTTGTCCAGAAAGAACAAAACTAATCCAGAAATAACAATAACACGAGTTAGAATATCGTCCAACGAAGGAGAAATCATGGGGAGATGTGGGAGGGGATAAAGAAGGATATATGGAAGTTTCATGAAAGATGGGATATCTGAAATAACCCTGGAAGGGTGGGTAGAATTTCAAGTTCAATAGACAACTATTGGATTTGGAGAGGGACATTCGCTTTTTTCACAGGTTAGCTTCTCCAGTTTTCACTCAGAGCCTAGTCACTCGTTTTGGATATAATTCTAATGAATTTATTTATCTGACGTCCAATGAGGAAGTTGAGGTGCTAATTTGTCTGCAGTGAATTAGGAAATTGTTGGGGGAAAGGACTATGGCTTCCAGAAGTAAATGAACTGACAATAGCAAAAAGGGAGCAACTGACAGCCAGAAGAATGATAAAAGAAGAAGACAGAAGAATGATAAAAAGCAGACAAAAGAACTAATAAGAACACAACAGTCTAGGCTATGTAATGTAATGGAAAATAGCCCTACTCACCACAGCAGTTACCCAGAATGAGAGAGAGAGAGAGAGAGAGAGAGAGAGAGAGAGAGAGAGAGAGAGAGAGAGAGAGAAGTAGACATAGAGAGAGAGAGAGGTATAGACACAGACATTTAGATACAGATACAATTAAGACAGTAAAAAATGTTTCTTTAATAATCGTGAGTCATGAAGAAAAGGTCAAATTGTATTAAGCAAATCCTAAATGGAATATTTAACACAGTTTTGAAATTTTTCTCTATCAAAATGGTATTTACCTCCACCTACATTCCACACACTCCCCCCAAATCAATGTTATAATCTAGAAAAAACCTCTGGTTTTCTCAGTTCAACAGAGTGTCTTCCTCTCTATCAGTTTAGTGCTGTCTATTTCAAGAGGCATTTCCAGTGCAATGACAAGAATGTTGGCCCTGTCATCAGGCACCTGGGTTCAAATTCTCCCTCTATCACTTACTACTTATGTGATCATGGGGGAATCACTTAGCACTCAGTTTCCTAACCTAAAAAGGTTAGACTAGATAACCTTTTTGATCTCATCTCAATTTATAATTTATTTTTACCCTCTCCTGCCTCTGGAACTCTAGCTGATTACTTGCTTTCTTCCTTGTGATATGAGGTATGGGAAACCAATTTGGGAAACCCATTGGAGCAAAACCCTTTTCCTCTCGGCACAGCACCCAAGCAATGCTGAGCCTGGGATTACCTAAAATGAACTGAAGCATAGACCCAGAAGTCCCAGTGAAATGTTGACTTAACCATGGACCAAGTCCCAGGAACAGTTTCTCACTGTCATGGAATCCATTAATCTAGAAGCCAAGTCCTAGAATACTTCTTGTCTGGAAATCTTGTCCTGAACCCTACCTATCCTGATTGGCAATTGTCTCAGTAATTCATTAAATCAAGGTCCATTCTCTAAGCACATTCAATTTATTTCCTTGATTTCTCCTCACCAGCAGTTTAATACCTTGAGCCAAGTACCCATTATTTCCTGTAACCCCCTTTCTAATTCTGGAACTATAACCAAATCAATGTTTTCATCATTAAAGGAAAGGATGTGTCACAGTCACTCGAATACCCACCTCTGTAATTTTCCAACCTAAAACACCTCCTTTCTGGACAGCATTCTGCCCTATATATCGTACTTCCCATTGGAATATAAATACCTCAATGATAGGGATAGTTTTTAATTTTGTATTTGCATCCCTGGCGTTTTATATCTCTATGTCTACGTCTACATCTACATAATAGACCCGAAAAATGATTTTATTTTTGTTCATTCTCTTTCTATGACTCAAAGGCCACTGCCCTCCAATTATCCCTTGGGATATTTCAGATTGCATGTTTTCCCTTCCTTCTCCTGTTCCTGTGATATCAGTCATGTATGAATTGTAAGAGGATCAAACTTACCCTGAAGCAGCTAGATCGGGGGCGGGGGGGAACCTGTGACCTAGAGGCCATGTGGCCTTCTAGGTCCTCAACTGTGGTTTTTTAACTGAGTTCAAGTTTTATAGAAATCCTTTTATTAAGGGGGTTGTTCTGTGAAGTTTGGATTCTGTCAAAGGGTGCACTTGAGGACCTAGAGGGCCACATTTGGCCTTGAGGCTGCAAATTCCCCACCCTTGAGCTAGATGGTTCAGTGGATAGAGTGCTGAGAAGTAGGAGGACCTGAGTTCTGTAAGCTGACAGAACTGGCCTCTAACCTGTGGATTGCCAGGGCTGAACAAAGCAGGCTAGAGACTGGAGACTCAGGAATCAAACAGAAGTTTAATTTCAAAGTGAGGGAAATGTCTTGTGAGCAAGAACACATATACCAGGGACCCACCTCTAGTAGGTTGGACACAAGTCAGTGTGGGGAGATCTCAGTGCTTATACCTATGGCTACGCCATGAGCTATAGTCCTGACAATGTGGTAATAGCAACAATGAGACAAGTTTACTTCGTAGCAGGACTTCAAGACCAGAGCAAGGGTGCTTGTGTGGTGCCTGTCCCAGCACAGAGAGCACCTGGTACTGCTCAAAGCAATACAACAATTATATGATTTTTCCAGGGGGTGAGATCATCTAGAGGGTGAGTGCAAAGGATTGACTGTTGTTATGCCAAGACCAGGGCACAGCTTGCTCGCTGGGCCTTAGCTCTAGAAAACACCATGTGCCCCAATATCTTGACAATTTAAGTTTGACGTCAGACACTTACTAACTGTGGGATCCTAGGTAAATCATGTTAAACCCTGTTTGCCTTGGAGGCAGCTAGGTGGCTAAGTAGATAGAAGGCTGGGTCTGTAGTTAGGAAGAGCAGAGTTTGAATCCAGCCTCAGACTCTTGGACAAGTCATTTAGCTTCTGTCTGCCTTAATTCACTGGAGAAGGAAATGGCAAACCACTCCCGTATCTGCTAAGAAAAGCCCACGGACAGTATCGGTGTAGTATGGTCCATGTGTTTACGAAAAGTTGGCCATGACTGAATAACTATACAACCATAAGGCTATCTTAGTACCCTTTTCATGGGACCTCTACTCCTTTCTTAGGTATCTTCAGTTAAGAAACAACACCTTCCCCTAAACACACAAAATAAATAAGTCTGTTGCTTTCAGCATTTACTGATTTATCTAAGAGGGAATAGTTTAGTTATATAAAAAATTTACTTGTATGGAAGGCCTCATCCATCAATAGTATGGGATAAAAATAGTTCCCATTTATATTTATTGAATCTGCCATTCATCAAGCATTACATGAGGTGCTGAGGTTATAAATGCAAAGAATGAAGTAATATTTATAAGGAGCTTCCAATGCAGGGAGATAAAATGTGTATAAACATACACATACACAAACATAATCATTATCCAGTCTCAGTTTACTAGTTCTGTGACCAGGGGCAAGTCACTTCATTCTGTCTCAGTTTCCTTACCTGTAAAATAAAATGGAGAAGGAAATGGCAAACCATTCCAGTATTTTTGCCAAGAAAACCCCAAATGGGGTCATGAAGAGCCAGGTACAACTGAAACAATTCTATAACAACAGTGTTCCAGGCACAGTGTTAAACACTTCATAAGCATTATCTCATTTGGTCTTCACAACAACCCTAAGAGGTAGATGCTAATATTATCCCCACTTTACAGTTGAAACTAAAACAGAGGTTAAATGACTTGATGGTGAGTCTCTGAGGTCAGATTTGAACTTAGGTCTTTCCTATTCCAGGCCTACCATATTAGCCACCTAGCTGCCTCTGTGAGTAAAAGGTTTAAGGATTCAAAGGGATGTTGCCACTCACAAAGACCAATGGCAGAGGGCCACAGTGTTACTCCAATGTGGCTAGATACCTGAGCATGGGAAGAGGAGGGAAAGTGAAGAGGAGCACCCAGTGTAATGGATGAGTTCCCTCAATGGTTCCTGGCAGGGCTGGGTCTCTATTCCACAACGTCATCCCACTCCAATGTGGATAAAGGAAGGACAGAGCTGGTTTACCTTGACATTCTCAAAGTATTTTCTGCACAAAAACCTGATAAGATAGGTTTTTCTTATTCCCATTTTACATGTATTTTTTATACCTTGTCATGAACTGTCTACTCTTTCTAGTCCCTTAATATTAAATACAACAGAGTACTTCCTGTCTGTTTAGCACACAAATCTATCTAAATGATCTATGAATTTAGGAGACAAATCGTATTTTGTACACTCACTTAAGTCCAGCAGGTCTATAGCAGGATGTATTTTCATAGGCAAAGAGCAGTGTCTTATTTTTGCAGGGAACCCAGTCTGATAAACATTGTCACCAGAGAAGGGGACTTGAGTACTAAGCAGCAAAAAGTAAGAAGAAATCAATGGGAAAAGAGCCTTTTCTCACTTTTTTTTAAGCATCCACAGTTACTCCATTATCAATGGAGACATTCAAACATATATTGATCAATTATTTCAATATGCCAACATCGGTTTTGAATTTTCATGCAGGGCCAAGAACCCTTTCACCCAGCTGCTGTTTCTCCTCTCTGCTCACTGTTCATGTAATTTGACTAGCTTACCCTAACTGGGTAAGTGAGTAAGAAGACACAGCAACTGAGCACATTAAAAAGGGCAGAATGTCAGGCTTTTTATCAACTTTCAAGGATATGCCTGATTACTCATACAACTTCACATTATAATCTATCCACTAACAATCCCAAACTTCAATGTGATCTACGCTCTTTTTCTAATTATTTGAGTTATATTATCTTAGCTTTGTGATAGCTGTGGGAAATTATTAACCTCCCTCTTCAGTTACTTCCTCAATACAATTGTATCTCTTTGTTCTATATTATTAGACTGGAAACGTCTTGAGGGCAGACATTATCTCACTTGTATTTATATCTGCATCACCTCTCACAGTTCTTGGCAGTAGTAGGAGCCTAGTAAGTGGCAGGTGGTTGATGACAGGACTGACAATACCATATTTAGTCAGAACTCATGATTCCAACTGAAAGAAAAATCATTAAAATATTCTAAGAAACCACACCAGAAGCTTCATTATTTTATGAGAATGAGATGATGTTTGTAAATAGTTATACAAATCTTAAAGTTCTCTGTAAATCCCTACTATCACTATTATCTTATGAGTTGAGATATTTATTTGCACTTAAAATTATTTATTATCATGTAACATTTTAGCTGGAGTGGACTTCAGATGCAGTCTAGTCTAATGTATTCATTCTACAGCACAGAAAACTGAGGCACAGTGACTTGCCCAAGTGACTCAGCATAGAAGAGACTGAAACTATGGTTTCCTGACTCTTAGTTTAACATTCATTATATTATGTTATGCTATTTATTTGTCAAATGATTAACTCCTGAAATGAGCTGAATGCTACAGCTGGGCACAGAATTTGACTGTAAGCTTCTTGGTAGCCGCAAAAAGGAAATATGTTTTGCTGCTTAGATGTATGCCTTGGACCGTCCGTCACACGAGGCTCGACAAAAATACCAATGAGTATGTGTGTGTGTGGACATGGACATATATATGTATATACATATATAGATACAGACATACACATATATATATTCACATGTGTATATACATACTTATATAATACATAATTTATGCATATATACACATATAATATATGTATGTATACATATATAACATATATGTATAGATATATAATAGGATATCTATATAATATATATGTATACATATATGACATACATGTATACATATATAATAGGATATCTCCCCTTTCATGAAGAATAGATTTTAAGAGATTCATTTTGATAAAAGAAAAAAACATCTTTAAGTAACAATTTACCAAATAAAATCCATTCATTTACTCAACAAATATTTATTGAGCCCTATTATGTACAGCAGCCTGGATTAAACTCTGTGGCATATAGATATGAATAAGACGTTGCCCTTGTCCCAAAGGAGCTTTCAATCTAGTAGGGGAGATAAGCACATACACAAATACAAAGTATAGAGATAAGATGCAGACACATGCATCTCCCTTTTAAAATGCTTTCTCAAGTACACAAATTCCATTAAGGAGAAAGTTGCATACAGTTGAGGCTATGTGGTAATATAAACAAAATACATTAATTGGAATGATCAACCAAAGCTAAAGATCATGTCAAGGTAGTTGCAAAGGAAAATTCTATTGGGCCCCTGAGATGAGCTGATTGCTACTGTTGGCTATTAAATTTCCTGGCATTTTGAGATAAGAAGCAGCTCTTTTAAACACTTCCTTTATAGGATTTAGAACTAGAAGGGACCTAAGTTATCTTTAGTGAAATCCCTTTCATTTTATAAATAAAGAAACTGAGGCCTAGGGAAGTGAAATGACTTCCCAAAGGCATAATTTTCCTTTTAAAGAGGAGGTTATATCCATGGCTTGGAGCAGCCAAAGTTTGTAGTGGGGAAAAAGGGGACATAAGGGGTAGGGGAGAAATAGAAAATGAGGTAGTATCAAATAATGGAGAAGCATTGAAGTCAGTGACTCCAGATCAGGACACACACTAAGTATTCAAAATCACAAATCTTGAATCTGTGAATCTGGAGATTACTCATTCAAGGAGACAATCTGTAGACTTTATCACATGATACATACCAATTTTTTAAAATGATCTTCTTAGGCTACAAGGTTCTCTGGTCTGTATTTCAAGAACTGTTGCTTACTTCTGTTGTTGAAGGGAGTTGGAGGGAGGAGGCAGGGAAGGGAACTAGGTGGCAAAATGTTGCCTCTACTCTTAGATATAACTGATGCTTTTTTCTTTTTTGTTGAACTGTTTTTATAATTTTTCATTTTTAATCTTTGTTATAAAGATAGCTGGGGACAGAGAGAGCTATCTAAAAATTAAGGTGCTGTTTTAAAAGCAACACATATCAAGAAAAAAAATGTATAATTTCATTAGTATAGGAAAATCCCAGTGCAAATTTAACTCTATCAGTTAAGAATGGGAACTATTGTTTAGGATAGAGCCTTTCTTAGTACACCCGATGTGCTTAACACATAGTTGTCGCCTGTCCATTTTCAAAGAGGAACAGTGACATCCTGGGTAATGTCCTGACTTGCACATGATTTGGATTTAAGAGGGGCAGAGTTGCACACAGTTGTCAGCCTCACTCTCTCTTCCAGGGTCATCAAAGTCCAGTGGTAGGAGAAAAAGTCAGGATAACTGACTATGGCCTAGGAGACAGTGGATGGCCTTGTGTTTTTGATAACTGATCAAGCTCTAAGCACTCCCCACCACCTGTTTCAGCCTCCATCTTGGTCATTTGGAACAAAATGTTCTCATTCAGGTACTCTTCTTGAGAACTCTAAAATGTGGAAATTCTCAAGTTCAAGGTTACCATAAGAACCAGAAACTGTAAGTCCAACCATTCCCTCTTAAGTCTGTCCTAGGCCAGCAGCCCTTCTTCAAGTTTCCATTTCCAGCTCTTAAATTTGGGGTGGGGAACAGAGAAATAATAGTCTCTCCTCCCCCTTACTAAACTCTGCTTTTGAATTTCAAGAGAAAAACCTCTGGAAAAGAAACAGAAAAGAGAGTATGTCTCTAACAAATTAATAGAAAAAAGAGAAAATTGTCCCTTCGTGACCAACACCTCGAAAGCTGCCTCAGTCATTGGGAACCAATGATGAACCTTTAGGAACCAGAGGAGTTCTTCTTGTCCTTCCAGCAAGGGGTTAGACTATATTCATGGTGCCCTTCCTCTTAACCCATAATTTCATAAATTAGTAACCTCTCTATTATAAATAAATGCAACGTAGTTTAAATATTAACAATTTGGGGTGGGGGAGGGGTTTTTCCAATGAGATGACATCTAATCTAACCCTAGCAAGAAACTGAGAGCTCTGAGAGGTCAAGATGAGGTGGGAGCACAGCTTGCCTCAGTTTACACAAGTAATTTAGCTGCCCAAAGGTCACTGAATATGTTTGAGCTGGTCAAACGTGTCTTGGGAATAATATTTCACAGTATCCAAGCGAAGGATGGAGTGGAGAGAAGAACAACTTGGAAATGAGGAGAAAATTAGAAGGCTATTGCCAGAGCTGAAGGCAAGAGGCCTGAACTCTTGTAGCCCAGAGAGAGGCATCGTCTTGAGAGATGTTGTACAGGTAGACTTAATAAGACCTAGACCAGCGGTGGGGAACCTGAGGCCTCAAGGTCATATGTGACCCTCAAGGTCCTCAAGTGTATCCCTTTGACTGAACCCAAACTTCACAGAACAAATTCCCGTAATAAAAGATTTTCTTCTGTAAACTTGGACTCAGTCAAAAGGCTGCACCCAAGGACCTAGAAGGCCACAGGTTCCCCACCCCTGACCTAGACCCTGACTGGATATTGTTGTTGTTTATTCTAAAAAGGACCAATGATATCACAAGGGTGCCATCTTGACTTGCTCATAAATTAAATTTAAGTGAGGACATAGGAGATGAGAAAACCAGAAGAACTGAGGACAACCCCAAGGCTTTGAAGCAGAGTGACTGGAAAGATAGTCATGTCTTCAAGAGAAATCAGAGATTAGCAGATTTGAAGGAGGGGTAGAATTTAGGAAGATAACCACAGCTCAGATGTACATAGCTCTTCGGTGTTTGCCTGGTTCTTTACATATTTGAACCTTACAATAACTCTGTGAGACAGGTGCTAGAATTATTCCCATTTTGCAGAAGAGGAAACTGAGCTCTCCCAAGGTCACCCAACAAGTAAATGTCTGAGGCTGGATTTGAACCCAAGTCTTTCTGCTTCCAAATCCAGGACTTAATTTGAGGTGCTGATATATGATTTATAATGGTGATGTCCAGTCAGTGTCTGGTAGGGTAAGGATAGCAATGGTAAATTTCGTACCATTTTATAATTGTGAGCTGCCATTATTTCTATGATTATAATTATAATCATTCTAAATCTGAACCAAAATTTCAAGAAGTCTTGCTATGTCTTCTTATAGGTTCTGCCATTTCAGCAAAACTGAAAGGTTAATGAAAAGTGTTAAGATAAATGCCTCTGACTTCCACTGATTCATGTCACAGGTTGTTACTTTTCCAATAAAAGGTTTGCGTGTGGATAAAGAGTGACAAATAAATCTGCGGGATTTGGTAAGTATGCCCAGAATGAATTTTAAAGATGGTCTCAGGTCACAGGGTTCCCAAATACTTTGATCTTGGCTTTAATTGTTTTATATCTGTTGGTATTCTGAAAGAGTTGGTCTAGACCTGCTCCTTTTAAATTATAAATCATTAGACCTTTCTCCCCTCCATCATCAACCAATGGAAGTTTCGGCTTAGATTTCCTACACAAGCGAGGACATGGGATCATTCACAGAACCTGCTTTCAGGTCTAATTAAGAAAGTGGCCAACAGCTGTCAGAGATGGAAAGAGGGTTCGAGAACTGGAAGGAACTTCAGAAGCTGGCTAATCCAGACCCCTTATTTTAGAGACTGGAAAACCAAGACCTTTGGAGGTTGTGACTTGCCCAGTGTCGTATAGGTATTAAGTCTCAGAGATCAAACTTGAACCTTCTTTCTCCTGGAAGCCCTGTGAAGAGGGGCCTGAGAGCCCCCTATTCTCATTGGTCTAAACTGTCTCAAAGCAAGGAAAAAAGGCTAAGAAAGAAGCGTTCTTATTCTTACTGGCTTGCACCGTTTCAGAGCAAAGTTCTCTATAAATATTTGTTCCAACACAGTCATCTCAGTTTTTATGCATGCTTATTTTGCAAAGTGAAAACCACAGCACCTTCAGCCCTCAGCGGTTATTCAGTACTGTGAATTGTGCTCATGAGTCACCTGGTTCCTACCAGTGGTTAATAGTGAATAACAAATTCTCCCACAGTAGAATAACAAGTTCTCCCACAGTAGAATCCCTCACAAAGATTAAATGATGTTTCAACTCTTTATCTGAACAAGACAAATCTGTCCTGATACATTTTATTTAGGGATTCAGGTGAGAGGGCTCAAAGTGGAGGAAAGGTTCACATCTACCAGGGCTCACCTCTTAGTCACTGTACTGCTGTGAAATTGATTTGTAATTGTCTTCATTGGCCTAACCAGCCAAGGACTAAATTAAACTGTCATCAGAATTATGAATGGCAGTATTCTTTCAAGTAGGCTAAAGACAAGAGCATCTAAGAGGAGGATAGGAGGCATTCATCTCTCTAGTCCTTAGATCTCTTATCTGTAATATATGGGGTTTGGACCGAGGAAACACCTACCTTTACAGCCCTAAGTTTCTAGGAATCCGCATATCTACAAAACTAGACAGTATACTATGTATTACTATAGGATATAATAGGGTAATAGAACAAGCCATCTCTTTCAAGAGGTCTCTTATAACCTAAAAGGTGAGAACACCTCCTAAGATGACTGAAAGAAAGGCAGCTACCTAAGAGACCTATGGGACACTTGAATCTCTCTCTTGCAATGTGAAGCAGCAAACATGGGAACTCAGAAGGGTTAACCCTGATGTCCCTTTTCTTCTGTGTTGGATTTACAATGACATAATGAATTTCTCAAAGCTGAGTACTTCTTGGTTATCACTTCTGCTCGTCAGAGTCAAACGCTTACTCTTTCCAAAAGGCAAGTTTGACAGTAATACTTTTCTGAACTTGGCACCAACTCAGGGTGACAGGCAGGTTCCCAGTCATGTGTTTCTCTGAGGAGCTTAACAGATAGACTGTTCTCCCCTATTGTTTGACCTAAGGATTTATAGTCTGGAAAATTCACCTATTCCCTCCACTGCCTCAGTGCCCATGGACTTTAAAGGACTTTAGCAGCTCTACTAGGCAAGAAATTTCTTAGAAGTCACTGAACCTTGCTCACATCGGTGACTCGGCAACAGCTCAGATAGAGCTGGGTAGCGATGTGGTATGGGGTACTTTTAACAGAAACCACACAAAAATATGAAACACAGAGAGAAAAGACAAGGTGCTAAATGGACTGAGGATATTTAGTCTCAAGAGGAGAAAGTCAAGCAATAACTTATTGGGCCCTTAATAGAGGAACAGCCTCTAGAGACAATTGTTCTTGTTAAAGAGCTTTTCAGTACTGTCAGACTCTTTCTGACCTCATTTGGGTTTTGTATTTTTTTGACAATGATCCTGAACTAGTTTGCCATTTCCTTCCTAGCTTATTTTACAAATGAGGAAATTGAGGCAAACAGGGTTAAGTGACTTATTCAGGGTCACACAGCTAGTTTCTGAGACCAGCTTTGAACTCAGGTCCTCTGGACTCCAGGTCCAATGCTCTCTCCAGTGTACCACCTAACTGCTACACAGTAAAGAGGTACTCTCCCCAATTTCCCCAACTTGGAGAATCTCTTATAAAGAGATGCCATTAGCCTGGTGATCAGCCTTTTGAAACTCAATATCCACTAGACACTGGGAGTTGGGGGATGTCACATAATTGAGATCCTCTCAGTCCCAGATACTTCATCTGTAAAATGGGGATAATAATAAATTGAATAATTACCACAGACAGTTGTTATAGGGATCAAATGAAATAATGAATGAAAATCTATTTCTTAAGAGCTTGCCATATGGCAAGCACTGTACTAGCAATATTGACACAAAGGTAAAAACAGACCCTGCCCCTGAAGCTTACTTTCTAATGGGGAAGCTGAAAAGCATGGGGTGGCATAGTCTTTTGATCTGGAAAGTTAGAGGGAAGTTGAGAAGACGCATAAGAGAACAAAGATACACATATTCTTTCTAGGAGAAATGGATATTTCATTGATATTTCATCTATCTCATTTATGGTTACAGATAGAACTGGAAAGAGGAGTGGTGAGGGGGGAACTCCTGAATAACAGCAAGTCAGATGGAAAGGAGATGGCTGGGGAGTAAAGGAAAGTAAGACTGGAGTCAGCCTGACCCGATATAACAAACCATAGGAAACATTCACCACTCAGGACCCAGGATCCATGATGTGAGTTCTAGAGATGAAAGGATCAAGTCAAGTCTTCCAGGCTGTGGTCTCTGGTCCAGGCTACAAGAGGGCTAGTAAAAAGAGGATGGAAACCAAGAAATAATGTGTGCATCTCAAATAAGAAAATGTATGTAAGATACTTTGCAACCTTTAAAGCACTATGTCGATAGCAATCATAATCAACATTACAACAATAAAAATAAAATGTGGTACCAAGGGGATCATTCTGGACACTTGGATTAGACTTGGATTAGGGCTGGAGGGGAGTGAAGGCAGATCAGCTTGGGACCCTTCACAAGATGGCCCCTCCAACAGGAGTCTGAAGGAGGAAAACGTCTTGTGGAGGGGTGATCCCTGGTAATCAAGTCACAAGATGTTCCAAGGTAAAGCAGTCCCAAGTGCTAAGGGAAGTTCTAGAATGAGGCATGACTTTTTAAATCCAAAGGTCAGGAACAAAGCCAGGAAGGAAATTATTATCCTCATTATTGGTGAGATTCTGTGATTCTTTGATTACTTCTTTCCTTTTTAATGTGAACATCGTCATAGTCCTAAATGCCTATGTGACCTTGAGCAAGTCACTTAACTTGTCTGCCTCAGTTTCCTCATCTGCAAAATGAGGGTGATAACAACAGCACCTACCTCACAGGGTTGTTGTGAGGATCAAATGAGATATTTGTAAAGTGCTTAGCACAACACCTAGAAGAGAGTAAATCCTTAACAAATGTTTATTCCATTCACTAAGCATTATAGACTAAATAGTCTGAAGTCTGTAGAAAGATTGCTGACCTTGGAATCAGATAACTTGGGTCCATACCTTGCCTCGGATACTTAATTACCTGTGCGACCTTGGACACATCTGTTAGCCATGTAGACCTAATTTTCTTCACATGGAATGAGATAGGATTGAGCTAAATATCCCCTAAGATCCAGCCCACTGGGTCAATAATGCTAAGTAAGTATCTCCTCTAAGGCAAGGAGCTGTGCTAAACCTCCCAGAGGACACACTGAAGTAGAATATATTGTCCTTGCTCCCCAGGCAGCTTGCATCCTAATCCTGTCTCCTCTCTCCCATCTCATTCAGGCTAGAAGATGAAGGAAATCCATAACTCAAATACTGTGTCACAGCACCTCTCTGCTCATGGAGTCAGATAGGTGATACAGTAGATAGAACATCAGGGCTTGAGTTAGAGAGAACTGAGTTCAAATTCAGTTTCAGGCACTTATTAGCTGTGTGACCCTGGACAAGTCCCTTAGCAGTTCTGTGTGCCTCATCCGTCAAATGGGGATAATAACAGCACCTACATTCCAGAGTTGTTGTAAGGATCAAGTAAGATAATTGTTAAGTGTTTAGCACAGTATCTGGCACATAGTAAGGACCACATAAATATTGGATATTGTCATTATTATTATTGATGATAATACTGATTAAACAAAAGCACTGAAATGGAGTGGCATTAACTATAGGAAGAGATGAAACCATCCGAAGCTGCAGAACTATAGTATAACATAATCATGCTGTAAGGTTAAAATTCAATTGTTTTTTTTAATGCAGCATAGAAGGTGAGTCAATGAACAGAGGGAATATATCCTTTGGCAGACAGCCTGGATCCTTGGTTAAGCACCATCACCATCCTGACATCCATCCTCCATTTGTTTTCCCCATTCCTTCATGGGAATATTCATTTCCAGATGGACAAATGAAGGTTTCTAGGCAATAGGTACAACCATTACTTCTCACTCCAAAACAGTTATTTCAGCAGTGGGGATCCCAGCACCTATCCCACAGGGGCAGTGTCAACAGTCTGACACCAGCCCCAGCTGCTTCTCTGAGAGCAAGCTGTCTCTGTCTGCTCACGCTGTCTCTCTCCTCTTTACGATGGAAACTTCCCACTTACCCGACATGGGTGATAATGGCAACCTGCATTTATTGAAATAGACACCTTCCTCTGAAACGTCAAAATGATTTCATGTTTCTTACTTCATTTTGTTTTAACGCCTCTCTGCAGTGACATTTCCTTTTGCTAAGTAGGGAGATAGTGAAAGCACAGTAAAGTGATGTAAGATGACACACCTAAAGGTGTCATGTTAGTGATAGAGTCAATCATCATCATCTTCATCATCATCATCATTGTTATTATTATTCCAACAACTTAACCTTTATAAACTGCTTTACCATATACAAACTGCTTTCCTCACATCAACCCTATGAGGTGAGTGCAAATGTTATTATTTTTAGTTTTACAAATGAGGAAACTGAGACTCAGGTCGAATTATTTTACCCAAAGAGGTAATAAAATCGATTTTATATGCTTTAAAGTTCACAAAACACTACACACATTTTCTCTTTTAAGAACAGCTCTTTGAGAACAGGTATTAAGAAACCCATTTTTTTTTTTAAATTGGGGAATTGAAGTTCAGAGCACTAGTGGTTTGCCCACTGTATCATGCTAACCAGGGTCAGGGGTAAGATTTGAGTTCACGTCTTCCTGACTCCAGGTTCTGCATATCCTGCATTAAGTCATACTTCATCTAATAAATCAAGCCAAATTAACAAGGATTTAAGTGTCTGCTAAGCCCTGGGAATACAAAGAAAGGTAAAACTAGTCCCTCCCAGAGGAGCTTACAATCAAAGCAGGGTAGGGAAACAGCATGCAAACAATTACATACACTCTCTCTCACTCTCTCTCCTCCTCCCTCCCTCCCCCCTTTCCACATACATATACATACATACACACACACATATACAAGATAAATTGGAAATGATCATCAAAGGGGAGGCACAAGCATTAAGGGGGATCAGGAAAACCTGAATATTGATCTCTGGATTTTATCAGCTGATTTCACTAACGCGGGATCCTAGTAAAAGATAGCTCCCCCTTTTGGAGAGAGAGAGAAAAAAAAGAATGGATGAAAAGGGTGAGATTTTAAAAGGATCAGTCAACATAAAGAATGAAAGATATTTTTGGAAAGCTTAACTACTGAAATCTTCCAATTCCTCCAAAGGGGTCAGGATTTTCTCCCATAGATATACACAGATGTCATACTCTGGGATAGGAAGAAGAAAAGGGATGACCACCAAGATGAAGCCACGAAGCAACTCTGGGTGACATGAACAGAAGGCTATGGACTGCCATATCCCTTTTTTCCCACATCATAACCCTAATACAGTCACTACCTGAAGTTGTAGAAGCTATCCACCACCCTTGGTTTATAGTTGGGAGAGTCCCTGGTCTCAATAAACCTGAGAGAGATTTGTTATTGGTGTCCTGAGTTGAGACTCAGAATATATTTTGCCACAAAATGCTACTAAATGTGACCACCATGATATATAATACATATACAATACTCTATATTTCAAGCATTATCAAATAGAAGGATCTTCAGACTGGAACAGCTAACATAAAAATGATTACGGGGGAGAAGGGGCTTGAAATTCAAGATAACATTGGAGAGGAAGAGAAAATATTTGACTTCATTGATTTAAAAAATCCCTAATTCTTGACCTGTGAATTCTTCAACGAGAGTACTTTCCCTGCTAGTGAAGATCACAGATGGAAATCCATTCATAACTTAGTAGATGATTTCATCAGTTACTGCGATAAAAACATTTTTATCACAAGGTGCCCAACTTCTGGTGATGAGCCTCTCCACACTTAGACTAGTTCAGAAACCTCAGACTTCTAACTAGTAAAAGTCTTTACAGTTTAGTAGAGGACACTAGCAGAACCTTAAAACATTCAATTTCATCTCTATGATATGATGACGTATTAGAATAGAACTTTCATAGAGGCATTTTTTGAAAATTGTATTTCATCAATCTTGATTCCTTATATGACATTCTGTTGCCCATCCTCATGTTTTTGCCTATACTCATGCCTGGAATTTCCTTTTTGCATCTATACTTCTTAGAATCTCTGATTTCCTTCTAAACTCAACTCAGATGTGACCTTCTACACAAAATCTTTCTGGATCCACCCCTACCAGTTCCTACTCCCTAATTAATTAGCACATATTTTATCATTATGTTTTATTTACATTTATATGTACATATTACAGGAGCTGGGATGTAAACTTGAAATTGACTTCTGTCTCATTTTTGTCATTGTATTCCCAGCACCTACCACAATTACTGATATATAGTAGACTCTAATATAAAGTTATTGAATCATTGATTGAGTGACTAATAAAAGAGTTCAGGTTCAATTTGGTTGCCCAAAGAAGTTCATCAGCGTTGTGCATCAATTTCATGATGGCATGTTTGCCCGAGTTCTGGATAGTGGACAATTCTGTCATGCCTTCCCAGTCACCAATGGAGTGAAATGGGGTTTTGTGCTTGCTCCCATGCTTTTTGCATGATGTTTTCAGCCATGCTGTCAAATGCTTTCAGTGCATCAAAGTGAAGTACCATACTGGTGGTAAGCTCTTCAATATGAAAATGCTATAAGTCAAGACCAAAGTGGAGGGAATGTTGGTACATGAATTTCTGTTTTCAGATGATTGTGCACTCAGTGCAACCTCTGAAGCTGAGATACAACAAAATCTGGACCAATTTTCTACTGCCTGGGCTAATTTTGGCTTAATAATCAATATCAAGAAAACACAGGTACTCCATCAGCCACCACCACACCATCCATACATGGAAACATCAGTTACAACAAATGAAAAAGTTTTGAATGCTGTGGATAAGTTCATTTACCTTGGTAGTGTACTGTACAGGGATGTACACATTGACAATGAGGTTGACACAAGCCTTGCCAGAGCTAGCTCAGTGTTTGGGAGGCTCTGAAGAAAAGTATGGGAGAGAAGAGGTATTAGATTGACCACCAAACTGAAAGTCTACAGAGCCATTGTGCTGACCTCATTGTTGTATGCCGGGGAAACATGGACAGTCTACCAGCACCATGCTGGAAACTAAATCACTTTCATTTGAACTATCTTAGGAAGATTTTGAAGATCACCTGGCAGGACTAGGTACCAGACATGAGGCCCTTTCTCAAACTGCACTGCCAAGTATTTAAATTATGCTTCAGGGAGTGCAACTCCAATGGACTGGCCACATTGTTTGAATGCAAAATGTATGCTTGCCAAAAAGACTATTTTATGGAGAACTCACAAGGGGCAGATGATCAAATGATGGTCAGAAGAAGTGATTTAGGACACTCTCAAGATCTCTCTCAAGAACTTTGGATCTGATTGTGGGACATGGGAGATACTGACACAGGACCACTCAGCATGGCGTGTCCACATCAGAAAAGGCGCTGTGCTCTATGTGCAAAGCAGAATTGAGACAGCATAAAAGAAACATAGGATGCACAGATTTGAAGTAACCATGTTCACGTGGCTATCTGTGGTAGAGCATTTTGAGCTTGTATTGGTCTGATCAGCCAGTCACATACATTGAAACCTCACTTTATCACGGTGATGTCATTTTGATCCTCTTCAAGAATGAAGGACAGCAACTAACAACTGAGTGACTAATAAAAGAGTTCAAGTCCTCCATCCCTGATGGACTGAATGCAAGTGTACTTAAAGAGCTTTCACAGGTTGCCATAGAACTGAAACTGGCCTGATCTTTATGGAATTAAACAGAGCTCAATTCATCATATATTGTTAAGGCTCCCACCACAACCAAAGTACTTGGAAGAATCATGAAGAATTGGAAAAGCATGACAGAAAGATAAGGTATATACATTGAAAAAAAGGTATTTTAACATGTTTCTTCAGGGAAATGCAAACTGAATGTTCTAGCGATGTGATAGAGCAAACAAAGTTATTTATTAATCATTATAATAATTATCATTATAACTAGATCAAACTTGGGCTGAACGAATAGAATTTTAATATTCAGAATTAAGCCAGTGATAGTGCTCCAAAATCACTCAACAATTATCAAAATTTTGTATTCATTGTCCAAAGGACATTAACAAAATGGAATGTGAATGGAGCAGAATTATGAGGAGATGTGAAACTATGTATCATACAAACCCTAACTCTGCCATTGACTGGGTGGTCTTTGACTAATTGCTTCACCTCTCTGGGACTCAGTTTCCTCATCTGTAAAATGAGGAAGTTGGTCTAAATGGCTTCCAAGTTTGCCTCTGGCTCTAACTCTTAATCCCATCACTCATCCTAAGGATCAATGGAAGGAACTAGAGATGTTTGTCCCAGAGAAGAGAAGTCATAAAAAGAGCATGTTGACTCCCTCAAGTATTGGCATGCCAGAAAGGGATTATATTCTTCGTGTTTGGCCCAAGGGTCTAGAAGTGGGCACAATGGGTTTGAGGTAATGAGGGGATAGAATTCAGATGATAATAAGAAAAATAATCACTAAATTAGAATCATCCACAAGTTAAATTGACTCCACTAGGAGGTAGGAAGTACACCATCCCCAGAAAGGATTAATTAATTTATTCAAGGAGATTATTGTGGGAGAGAGGCGGTTTGTGCTTTAGGCAGGGGCTGGACTATATGACTTTTGAAGTCCCTTCCAACTCTGAAACTCTATGAATTCTATCACTTAAATAGTTTTTGCTTCCTTTCGTTTTTTTCCAGTTGACTCTAAAGCCTAACCATCACAAGTATCATTATTTCTACAGGAAAAGTTGGTGTGAATTCCCAACAACTGCCTTAAAGAGAAACTTACGACTCAGGCTGTTTGTAGCTGAGCACTCTCTTAATTTAATTCTCCATCCTTGCTCATTGCCAACAGGCTGGCAGCGGGAGAAAAAGGAGGTAGAAGCCAGCATAAGTCAAACATGGAGGGAGAGACAGCCTTTGAATAACTGTGAATTGGATGTACATCAGCATTCCCCCAAACAGAACAGAATAGCTGCATTCTAATAGCTGGCATCTCAATCATGCTTTAAGGTTTGCAAAACATTATGTATATGTTATCACATTTGATTTTACAACAATCTTGTGAGGTAAGTGCTATTATTATCCCCATTTCACAGATGAAAAAACTGAGGCAAACAGAGATAGTGACTGGTCCAGAGTGACACATGTAAAGGAAAAATCTGAATTAAAGTGAAGAACTCCAAATCTAGAATTCTAGCCACTGCAGCATTTCTCTGTGCAAAACAGAAATCTTTTGAGGGCTTAGATAAACTCTTTGTTTGTTATGTTGGTATCGTAGTGAGTACTATACCCCGAAATCTCAGCCATTCCAAATATACTTCTTGCCAGTCATGGAAGGGGAGCTGATGGCAGTGTTCTTTATTCTTTGATGTCCTTCCAAAAAGTAGAACCAGGCTGCTTGAATTGGAAAGGCTTATCCTTGGCCCTAAGAAATTTTGGAAAGGAAAGTGAAAATGGATGTTACAAAGATCCATGAGCTAATTGTTTCAGGATCATTATAATCAATATCAATTGCCCCAAGCCAGACTTCTGATGTGTTTGTTCTCAGTCACTAAGCTAGGTGATCTAAAGCAATAATGCACTGATTTTCACCCCATGGTGTTCAGTCTTATCTTTGGATGACAACAAAAGAATACATGTTTCCTACTCCAAAAATATTTTTGTTTTACTGAGACATAACAAGAGAGAGGGAGGAGGAGAAGGACAAAGGAATGAGGGAAGGAGGGAAGGAAAAAAGAAAGGAAGGAAGGAAGGATCAAGGGAGAGAAGAAACACTAGACAATTTTGAAATAATTTATTCCTGTAAGAGGTATAAAAATAAATTGCCTTTGGAAACAAAGATATAAAACAGTGTATTATTTTATGATTCATAATGGTTAACCATACAATATTGGATAAAAAGAGAAATTGAAGTAAATGTCAACAAGTAATGTACACATCACTAAACTAGAACTGACATGTACTTGATGCCAAAAGGTATCGACTGGTAGGAGATCAGGAAAGGAAAGGAGATATGAAAACTAGGTGACACACTCTGAAATAAGACCAAGTGGAGAAGGAATATTTATCTTGTTGAGGCCTATGTTCCTCCTTATTCTTTGCTTCATTTTGGCCTGAAGATCAAAATATTCGATGAACTGATCAATTTAAGTGTCAGTGTGGCATGGTGAAAAAAGCACTGGACTTGAAGTCAGAAGATCTGAGTTTGAATTCTGGTTCTGTTATTTATTGCTATAGGGTCTTTGTCAACTCACTTAACATCTCAGGGCCTCAGTGTTCTTATTAGAAAAAAGAGGAGCTTGACCTAGATGATTTTTCAGAGACCCTTCTTGCTCTGACGTGCTGTGATGTCACCTAATATTACTGACAGGTATCACATGCTTGGGACTGACTTTCCCAGGTGGAATGGGCAGATGGAAGCAATTTGTTCCAATGGACATGAGAGCAGCTGAAGCAGGCTCCGTGGGGTGCTTAGAGCTTGGTCAGACATCAAAGATGCCAAGGTCATCCACTGCATTCTGGGCCATCACCAATCATCCTGATTTTTGTCTTGCCACTGGACTTGGATGACTCTGGAAGAGAGAATGAGACTGACAACTTTATATAACTCTGCCTCATTTATATCCAATTTGCACACAAGTGAAGAATCATCCCCATGATGTCACTGGTCCTCTTTGAAAACAAAGGACAAACAACAACATTGACAGGTTATCCATATGTATTGGTTGAATACTTCTCCTGGATTACTGCCTTAATGGTAGCCACTGGATTGGAAAAGATTAATTTATGCCCCACTCCTAAAGAAGGGCAATGCCAAAGAATGTTCAAATTACTGAACAATTACACTCATTTCATGTCAGCATGATTCTGCTTATGATTCTGCAAGCAAGACTTCAGAAATATGAACCAAGGGTTACCAGAAGAACTGGCTACTTTTCAAACAGGCTGAGGGACTAAAGAACCAAATGCCAACATTCTCTGGATTATGGATAAAGCAAGGGAGTTCCAGAAAAATATCTTCTGCTTTATGACCACACTAAAGCCTATGACTGTGTGGATCACAACAAAATGTGGCAAGTCCACAAAAAAATGGGAGTACCAGATCATCTCACTTATCTCCCGAGGAACCTGTATGCAAGCCAAGAAGCAACAGTTAGAACCAAATGTGGAACTACTGAATGGTTTAAGATTGGAAAAAGAGTATGATAAAGCTGTATAGTCACCTTATTCAACTTGTGCAGAATATAGCACATGACATCCCAGGCTGGATAAATCAAAAGCCAGAACTCAGGTGGCTGGGAGAAATATTAACAGTCTCAGATATGCAGATGATACCACTCAAATGGCTGAAAGTAAAGAATTAAGAAACCTCGGTGTAAGTGAAGGAGGAGAGTATAAAAGGCTGCTTGAAGCTTACCATTAAAAAAACTAAGATCATGGCAAC
Source organism: Bettongia penicillata ogilbyi (assembly GCA_023548195.1). NCBI lineage: Eukaryota > Metazoa > Chordata > Mammalia > Diprotodontia > Potoroidae > Bettongia > Bettongia penicillata. The sequence continues at coordinate 3,126,390 of JAJHZJ010000526.1, read as the reverse complement.
TGGTCTCATTATCTCCTGGCAAATAGAGGGAGAAGAAATGGAAGCAATGCCAGATTTTATATTCTTGGCCTCAAAGATCACTGCAGATGGTGACTACAGCCATGAAATTAAAAGACACTTGCTCCTTGAAAGGAAAGCTATGGCAAATCTGGGCAGCATACTAAAAAAGCAGAGACCATCTCCTTGCTAACAAAGGCCTGTACAGTCAAATCTATGGTTTTTCCAGTAGCAATGTATGAGCTGTAAGAGTTAGACTATAAGGAAAGCTGAGCCCTGTAGAATTGAGGCTTTCTAACTATGGCCCTGGAGAAGACATTTGAGAATCCCTTGGATAGCCAGGAGATCAAATCAATGAATACTTAAAGAAATTAATTCAGACTATTCATTGGAAGGTCAAATGCTGAAGGTGAAGTTTAAACACTGTAGCCACTAACGAGAACACAGGACACACTGGAAAAAATCCTGTTGTGTGGGAAAGATTGAAGTCAACAAGAATAGGGGAGTGCAGAGGATGGGATGGATAGATAGTATCATGGAAGCAATGAGCATGAGTTACGACTGATCACCAGACATAGTGGAAGATATAAGGACCTTGTAGACTACGGTCAATGGGGTCACAGAGATGGACATGACTGAATGACTGAGCAATAATGACAAATTTGTTAAATGTTAGCAGTTTCCCAACTCAAAAAATTTTAAGATAAAATAAAAAAAAATTAGCTTGATATTCAACACTTCACAACCTTGCCAAACTTTATCCACATTACTCTCCTCTATTCATTCTGTGTTTTAGTCTTCCCAGAACCCAGAACTCTACTTTTTTCAGAAGTTGTCCCTCATCACTGGAATCACTCCCTCCTTACCTCAGATTCCTACCATCCTTAGCTTCCTTCAGGTTCAACTCAAACCTTAATATATATTTGAAATCTTTACTAATCCACACTTCCCGTATTTCCTTTTCAAATTATCTTCTGTTTACTTATCTATGTAAAAGTAGCAGTCCACCCATGGAAGGGAAACTCTTTGAGGACAAGAACTTTTTTTGTATTCCCACACTTAGCAGACTCTTGAACCTAGTAAACTCTTAATAAATAGTTTTTAAATGGATATATCAGAAAAAAACATTGATACTATTGGCTTCTTCCACTAAGATCATCTTCCAGTGCCTTATAATGGTAAAGAGACAAGTTTGCATTGACCATATAAGCAAAGTACAACTTCTGTCAAATCCTACTAACATGTCAAGCCTTTGAGTATGGCCCAGTTAACAACTGTGTTTCTGGCATTCAAAAAGCCAGCATTGCTACATTCAGAAAATTTTTATCACTAAGAGATATCTTTTTAAAACTTATAGAAATTCGTGAAAAATTTACTGCTACTACTATCACTAGTATTTAGAGGGTTCATAATGACTAAAAGTCCCTAAAATGAAGCCCTAAAAGTGTTTATTGCTGCTTAGTTATGTCAGTCATGAAAGACTTTGTGACCCCATACAGGGTTTTCTTGGCAAAGATACTGAAGTGGTTTGCCATTTCCTTATCCAGTTCAATTTACAGATAAGGAAACTGAGGAAAATAGGGGTTAAATGACTTGCCCAGGGTAACACTGCTGTTCAGTATTGGAGGCCAGATTTGAACTCATCTTCTTTATTTCAGACCCGGCACTCTATCAATACATAGTCCCCCAAAAGAGTCTATGCAAAAGGATAGATAGACAGATAGAAAAAACAGAAAGACAGATTGATAGATTGATAAATAAGGAAAAGGAGAAAGAAGGAGGAGGAGGAAGAAGAAGAAAAGGAGAAGAACCATATAAAATGATTTAAGGTTTGCAAAGGACTTTACAGATGTTATCAGATTTTATTCTTACAACAACCCTTCAGGATAAGTGTTATTATCCCCATTTGACAGATAAAGGAGACTATAACTGAGAGGTACTAAGTGACTTTCTTAAGGTCACATAAGCAGTAAGTACATGAAGAAGGATCTCAATTCAGATTTTCCTGACTCCAAATCCAACACTTTATTCACTGCACTGCTTAGCTGTCTCATAACAAATATAACACTAGTTAAGATTTATGTTAGCTAGTTTTATATTCCCAGTTCACAAAGCACTTTCCTCCCAACAATCCTATAATGGATAATGTCAAGTGTCATCCCCATTTTAGGAAAATATCTTAGAACAGCTTAGTGATTTCCAATCAATCAATCAATATACAATTACAAGGCTGCTACTATTATCAGGCACTATGCTAGGTGTTGGGGCTATAAAGACAAAAATGAAACAGTCCCTTCATTCAAGGAGAAATGGGAAACAACATGTACAGGCATAAAAATGTACCAAATATGTACAATTAAAGAATTCCACTGCCTTACCTCAACTAACAAGGTGCTCTATGCCACGATACCTTTATCAGGTGAGAATACTTCTTTGAGTTAGAGAATAATCAGTTAAGGAACCCTAGTATATAAATGAGATCCTCTAAGCCCTGAGGTGTAAGCATCTTTAATTGGATTAGGGAGGGGGGAAAGGTATGATTGGTTAATCAAGCTAACCAGCTCTGGTAGCAGCAAACAGTAGAAGAATTTTATCAGTTCAGATACAGCGAGGTGGGCAGGTAGGTGGCACAGGTGATAGAGTGCTGGGCCTGGAATCAAGAAGACATCTTCCTGAGTTCAAATCTACGTAAAAGCTGTGTGATCAGGGCAATTCACTTAACCCTGTTTGCCACAGGTTCCTCATCTGTAAAATGAGCTAGAGAAGGCAATGGCAAACCAATTGAGTATCTCTGCCAAGGAAACCTCAAAAAAGATCACACGGAGTTGGACATGACTGAAAACAACGAAGTAACGTCATGGATTCAGTAGAAGCACCAAGCTTTAGAGTTCAGCAGAGACTGGCACAAAAGGGAAACTTCATGAGGACTCTATAAGGGAAAAAATTAATTCCAGAAACCAGGAGCCATGAAATGTCCTTTTTCCCATATATGTTCCTCATGCTTGTGTTCACTGCCATTGTTATTTTGTCCATGGGGAAGGTACCTAGTTGTAGGGGTGGGGGAAGAATGGGGAGTGGAGGAAATACTGGTACCAACTGTTCTTATTATACAATCATAGTAAATGAATACCCTTTTTATAAAGTTATTTAAGGCTATTAGTTAATAATCAATAAGAAATATACCAGTAGGGGTTCATGAGCAGCAGTACTAAAAACTCATTCACCAAAGTTATCCATAGAACTCTATGAGTAATAATCAACTGACCTATAGAGACCCAATTTGTTACAGTTAAGGAAGTAAGTACTTCCTTGAGGAGGAGCGCTAAAAAGAAAAAAAAATGGAAATTAATTTTGCAAAAAGAAAACAGCATCTGGCAGATCATGTAGAAAGTATCATTTCTACTTTGAATGAAATTGGGGGTTCTTACATGTAGAGGTAAGAGAATGCATTGCAGATATCTGGAACATTCTGAGCAAAGGCACAGACTCAGGAGATGAAGTATAATTTATGAGAAACAGGAAAAAGGCAAGTTTGTTTAGGTAAAACAGTGGGTGAAGAGAAGTGATATGTAATAAGCTTGGAAAAGCAAGTTGAAGCCAAATTGTGGAGAGATTTAAATGACAAAGAGAGAAGTTTCCTTTTTTTAGGGGGTTAAGTGATTTGCCCAAGGTCACAAAGTTAATCAGTATCAAGAATCTGAGGCTGGATTTGATCAACTCAGGTCTCCCTGACTCCAGGTGCTCTATTCACTGCACCAACTAGCTGCCCCTTTCCTTTTAATCCTAGAAGTAATAGGGAGCCATTGAAGTTTCCTGAACAAGGGAGTTATACAGCCAAACCTGTACTTTAGGACTATCATTTTATCAGCTGTATACCATGGAGAGGGAAGAAACTTAAGGATTATATCCTTAATTGAATGGGCATCATAAAGTAGGAACACAGAATCTAAAACTAGAAGAGGAACCTAGGGACCCACAGGATCATTGATCTAAAGCTAGAAAGAACCTCAGAGACCATTTACTCCAACTCTTCATTTTATGGATAAGGAAACAGAGGCTCAGGTTATGTGACCTGTCCAAGGCCACCAAGAAGATCATGTAGTTCATACCTCTTTTATACAAATGAGAAAATTGAAGTTTAAAAAGTTTACATGACTTGTTCAAGTTTTACCCAGTTGTTATGTATTAAAGTCAAAATGGGAAACCCATTCTTTCTGACCCTATGTCCAGGACTTTTTTTGTTTCACATTAGGGAAAACATGTAACACTGGTGCCCATGGAATTTGGCCCCTATATTGGAAAAGGTTTTAGGACTAGGTGTTCACTAAAATAGATCATTTCTCAGGCTGCTACTGTATATCTCAACCCCTGAGGAGTTAGAAAGTGAAAATAATGGTGGAATCAGTGATTTGGTGATGGCTACTAAGCTCAAAAGGAGCAGCTAGGTGATGCAATCAATAGAATTCCAATCGAAATCAGGAAGACTCCTCCTCCTGAGTTCAAATCTGACCTCAGATGCTTACAACCTGTGCGACCCTGAGCAAGTCACTTAATTCTTTTTGTCTCAGTTTCCTCATATGTAATATGAACTGGAGAAAGAAATGACAAACGACTCCAGGATTTTGGCCAAGAAAATCCCAAGTAGGGTTGTGTCACAGAGTTGGACACAACTAAAATGATGAACAACAATAGCTAAGATCAAAATGTTTCATTTTTACCTTCACAAATTTGAATTCCACCTCCTCTCTCTCATCTCCTCCAAAAAGCAGATGTAGCTCTCCTAAGAATTTGCCTTTATTTTTTCTTGTCTCTTCCTCCAGGTTCCCGGTCTTGCTCCCTAATTTGTTGAATAGGGGAGTGTTGAGAGTGGTGGGTATGGAAGAAACTGATTGAGAAGTGGGAAATTTAAATCACTTTGTGATTTAAATAGGGATAGGAAAGGGAACAGGTAAATATAGCACTTTAACTAAGGATTTATGGTTAAGTATCCCTGAAATGGTGGGCTAATTGGCTCAGCAGATAGCGTACACAACCATGAAGTCAGGAAGACTCATCTTTCTGAGTTCAAATCTGACCTCAGACACTTAATTAGCTGTAAGTCATTGTCACTAGCTGAGCAAGTCACTTAACCTTATTTGCCTCAGTTTCCTCATCTGTAAAATAAGCTGGAGAAGGAAAGGGCAAACCACTCCAGTATCTTTGTCAAGAAAACCCCAAATGGGGTCACAAAGAGTTGAACAAGACTGAACAAAAACCAAAACAAACAAACAAAAACAGACATCTCTGAGTGGACTTCAATTTTCTCAACCTTGACAAAGGCCAAGGAGATTAGGCTACTAAAAACTGTTTTGAGCAGGTAAAGGAGTCCCACTACCCCCAAACATGCTCACATACTCAAAACTGTTCATTTTCTCCTTAATTAATGTTCATTGCTCTCATGGAAATAGACTTCAAAATCATTCAGTCATTGACTTAAACTATGATGTTTAAATCAATGATGACTCCATTGAAACAAGAGATATATTTTTCCTTGATCTATGCCTAGATGCACAAACTGAAACTGATAATTCAGGTAATTATTCTTTAAGAAATATCAGGTGATGAAATGTTTCTCTAAGTCCTTATTAGACAGTCTCAGGATGAGGTGGAAGCATTGGACCAACATTTTGGTGATTATCCTCAAATGAACTAAGTTATTCTCCCACTTCCATTAACAACCTAGAATATTTTTCATGCTGGACCTGAGGGATACAACAAAATTGCAGTTGCCTAGAGGATGTTTGCAGTAAGCAAAAGTAGAGCAGCATGGCTTTAGGGGAGATCACAGCAGGTTAGCACTCAGGAAGACAGGCAGGAAAACAAGAGTCAAGGTAGATAGCAGCTCTGAAATTTGGTCTGAGGAAATTCAAGAATCAATCATAATAAGTATACAATTATATAATGCTTTATAATTTACAAATCATTTTCCTCACCAAGGCACTGTTGGTAGAGTTGTGAATTGACCCAACCATTCTGTAGAGCAATTTGGAAATATGCCCCATAAGGTTATAAAACTGTGCATACTTTTTGAGCCAGCAATAGCATTACTCGGCCTATATCACAAAGAGATCAAAGAAAATGGAAAGGACCTATATGTACAAAAAATTCATAAAACAGCTCTTTAATAGTGGCAAAATTTGGAAAGGGAAAAAAATGCTCGTCAATTGGGGAATGGCTGAACAAGTCATGGTATATGATTATGATGGAATGCTATTGTGCTATAAGAAATAACAAGCAAGTTGTGGTCAGAAAAACCGTGGAAGACTTATATGAGCTGCTGTAACTGCAATTGTATTATGATCAATTGTGAATGGCTTAGCTTTTCTTATCAATACAATGATCTAAGACAATTCTGAAAGACTCATTATAAAAAGTGCTATCCACCTCCAGAGAAAGAACTAATGGAGTTTGAATGCAGATTGAAACATGCATTTTACTTTATTTTTCTTGGATTTGGTTTTGTCTGTTTTGTTGTGGTCTGTGTTTTCCTTTGCAATGTGACTAATATGGAAATATATTTTATATGACTGCACATACATGATCTATATTAAATTACTTGCCTTCTCAAAGAGGGAAGAGGGAAGAAGAAGAGACAATTTGGAATTCAAAATTTTTTAAATGCTTTTTTTAATTGAGAAAAATAAATATATATTAATATGATATACATATCCTACATAATAAAAAAACTAAAAAAGCATTTTCCTCACTGTGGGGATAGGCAGATATTATAACTCTCATTTTATATATGTATGAAATTAGTATTGTAAGTATAAGATATCGTAAGTATTGCCACCTCCACTTTGAAGATTAAGAAACTGAGGTTCGGGCACAGGCTGTACCAGGGCAGACCCCACTATAGCAAAGCCAAGCAGGAACCCCCAGGCAGTCTGACACCACAGTAGTCCAGCAGAATATCAATCATATCAGCCCAGGACAGGAGTCCAGTGGAACCGAGCGAGAGAAAACCACAGATCCCCAGGTAACTGCAGCAGCCACTCCTGAGACTATCAGCCTGGAGATTGAAAGACTATAAATCATCTACTTGAAATTCTGAAAGCCAAGATGACAGAGTGATCAGTAAATGCTCTAACCCTCCCCTTGTTGACTTTGAAAAACCCAGAGATTACTTTCCCAGAAAAAGTCCTGGAACAGTGAGGCGTAAAGTCCTGGAACAGAAGGCGTAAACAGTCTCTTACTTGTGGAGCTAGGACAATCACAAGGGGGGTGGGGTCTCTCTTGCTATGGCTGAAGGGAATCAGTGCAGGACTGCAGCTGTCCCAGACAGCCCCACCTCAGCAAACCAGAAGGAGATCCTGAGCTCCAGGGGGGTGGAGTCTGCAATTACAAACATCAGAACCCCAGCATGCCTCAGCACTCCAGGGGAATCAGGGAGATACTAGTGCATATGGGGTTCACCAACCACTGAACCTGAATGTGCTCAGGAGAGGAGACCTCCTACTGCCAGACAACCCCTCCCCCACACTCAATGCAGTTAGTTCCAGGGTAACTCCAGGGAAACTCAAAAAGACTTCACCTGGCCTCTGCTTCAGCATAGTAGCTCAGCAACAGGTAAGCTACATCATTCTAGCTTCTAGTTAAAAGAAGCAGAGGTTACAACACAAAGCCTTAAGTTCTCAGCACAAAAAAAAAAACAAAACATAGCCCCATGTGCCCCAGAAGCAGAAATCCACTTTAAAAGCCAGGAAAAGGGTGATCCTCATGAGCAAGAAGCAAACCAGAAAAGAAAACACCATAGAATCTTTCTATGGGGACAAGGACTAAAACACGAATACCAAAGAGGTCATCATTAAGACTGTACTCCCATCTGAAACTTCAGAAGGGAATATGAACTGGTCCCAAGCCTAAAGAGCATTCTTGGAAGAACTCAAGAAGGATTTTGAAAGTCAAATTGGGGAAGTAGAAGAAAAATTGGGTAATGGTTTTAAAAATATGAAAAATAAAATCACAGAAGAATTTAAAAGGAAAATTTCACTGATGGAAAAGGAAGCCCAAAACATAACTGGGAAAATTGGACAAATGGAAAAGGAAGTACAAAAATTGACTGGAGAGAATCACTCCTTAAAAGGAGAAAATGGGCAAATGGAAAAGGAGATGCCAAGTTAACTGAAGAAAACAATTTGATAAAAACTAGAATTGGGCAAATAGAAGCTAATGACTCAATGAGACATCAAGAATCAGTCAAACAAAATCTAAAAAATGAAAAGGTAGAAGAAAATGAAAAATATCTAACTGGAAAAACAACTGACCTGGAAAATAGATCCAGGAGAGAAAAATCTAAGAGTTGTTGGTCTACCAGAAAGCCATGATAAAAAAAAAGAGTCTGGACAATATCTTCCAAGAAATCATTAAGGAGAACTGCTCAGAGGTTCTAGATACAGAGGGCAAAATACTCATTGAAAGAATCCACTGTTCACCTTCTGAAAGGGATCCCAAACTGAAAACACAAAGGAATATTGCTGCCAAATTCCATAATTATCAAGCGAAGGAAAAATACTGCAGGCAGCCAGAAAGAAACAATTCAAATATTGAGGAGTTATAGTCAGGATCAGACAGGACTTTGCAGCTTCTACAATAAAAGATCAGAGGGAATGGAATATGATATTCTGTAAGGCAAAGGAGCTGGGACTACAACAAAGGATCAATTACCCAACAAAGTTGAGCATAACATTTCAGGCAAGGAGATGGACATTTAATGAAATAAGGGATTTCCAGACCTTCTTGATGAAAAGGTCAGAGATCAATAGAAAATTCAATCCTTAAACAGAAGTCTCAAGAGAAGTGTAAAAAGGTAAACGGGGGTGGGGGGGGAAAGCTTGTTATTCAACATGGGCAAACTGTCTACATCCCTATAAGGGAAGATGATACTTGTTAATCTTGAGAATTGTATATTTATTATCATATATAAAAGGATATACGTAGAGAGAGTGGGTATAAATTAAATGATGTGATGATAAAAATGTGATTTAAGGGTGAAATGGGATTATAATAGGAGATGTGAAAAAGAGGAGGCAGAAAAAGGTAAATTATATCACATGAAGAAGCACAAAAACATATTACAGTAGAGGGAAAAATTTGAGGGAGATAAGCATTGTTTGAGATTTAGTTTCAAGGAGAGATTTGTTTCAAGGAGAGAACAACAAACTCAGTTGTGTAGAAATCCAACTAGCTCTATAGGCAGCAGGAGGGGAAGGGAAAAGGAAAGGGAGGGAAGGCTAAAAGGGAGGGAAGAAGTAGGAAGGGGAAAGGGGAGTGAATAGGAGGGGGGATGAAAGAAAGGAGAGAAGACTGAGGGAGGCGGTGATCAAAAATTAAAATTATGGTGGAGGGGAAGGGAGAAGGGACAACTAAAAGCATAAATGGAGGGAAAGAGGAGGGAAGGAAAGACACAGATAATAATCATAACTGTGAGTGTGAATGGGATGAACTCCCCCCATAAAAGAGGTGAATAGGAGAAAGGACTAAAACCTATAATCCAACAATATGTTGTTTATAAGAAACACATTTGAAATGGGGGAGTTACATGCAGGGTAAAAGTAAAAGGTTGGAGGAGACTGTATTGTGCTTCAGCTGATGTGAAAGTATCAGGGCAGCAATCCTAATCTCAGACAAAGCAAAAGCAGAAAACGATCTAATCAAAAGAGATAAGTAAGGAAACTATATCCTGCTAAAGGCACTGTAGACAATGAAGCAATATCATAAATAAATATATATGCTCCAAGTGGTATAGCATCCAAATTCATAGAGGAGAAGTTAAGGGAGTTACAGGAAGAAAAAGACAGCAAAACTGTACTAGTGGGGGACCTCAAACTCTCCTTCTTTGAAATTGATAAGTCTGACCTCAAAATAAACAAGAAAGAAGTTAAGGAAGTGAATAAAATTCTGGATAGATCTTTGGAGAAAATTGAATGGTGATAGAAAGGAATATATCTTTTTCTGAGTAATACATGGCACAAATACATGACCATGTGCTAGGGCATAAAAACCTCACAATCCAGTGCAGAGAGGCAGAGAAAGTCAATGCATCCTTCTCAGATCATAATGCAATACAAATTATATGTAATAAAAGACCATGGAAAAATGAATCAAAAATTAATTGGAAACTAAATAATTTAACCCTAAAGAACGAGTGGATTAAACAACAAACTAAAGAAACAATCAACAACTTCATTCAAGAGAACGACAATAATGAGACAACCTATCAAAACTTATGGGCTACTGCAAAAGCAGTTCCTAGGGTAAGTTTTATATCATTGAATGCCTAAATGAATAAAATAGAGAAAGAGGAGATCAATGAAATAGGCATGCAGCTGAAAAAGCTAGAAAAACAACAAATTGAAAATCTCCAAGTAAATACCAAATTAGAAATACTGAAAACCAAAGGAGAGATTAAGAAAATTGAAATTAAGAAAACTATTGAACTAATAAATAAAACTAAGAGTTGGTTTTATGGGGAAAAAACAATAAAAATGATAAACTTTTGGTCAATTTGACTTAAAAAAAGAAGGAAGAAAACCAAATTACTAATATCATAAATAAAAATGGTGAACTCACTTCCACTGAGGAGGAAATTAAAACAATAATTAGAAATTACTTGGCTCAACTGTATGTCGATAAATTTGACAATCTAAATGAGATGAATGAATATTTTTAAGAATATAAATTACCCAGATTAACAGAAGAGGAAGTTGAATACTTAAATAACCCCATCTCAGAAAAAGAAATTGAAGAAGCCATCAATGAACTCCCTAGGAAAAAATCTCCAGGGTCAGATGGATTTGCAAGTGAATTCTATCAAACATTTAAAGAATACTTAATTCCTACACTATAGAGACTATTTGGGAAAATTGGTGATGAAGAAATCCCACCAAATGCTTTTTTATGAAGCAAATATGGCTCTGATGCCTAAAACAGGAAGAGTCAAAACTGAGAAAGAAAATGATAGACTAATTTCTCTAATTAATATAGATGGAAAAATTTTAAATAAGATATTAGCAAAAAGAATACATCAACTTATCATGAGAATAATACATTATGATCAAGTAAGATTGATACCAGGAATGCAGGGCTGGTTCAATATTTGGAAAACTATGAGCACTATTAATCATATCAACAACAAAACTAACAGAAACCATATGACTATCTAAACACCTTTGACAAAATACAACACCCATTCCTACTGAAAACACTGGAGAGCATAGGAATAAATGGAACCTTCCACAAAATAAAAGCAGTATCTACCTATGATCAGTAAGCATTATATGTAATAGGAAAGAGCTGGCTACATCTCCAAAAAATCAGTGGTGAAACAAGGATGTCCATTATCACCACTCTTATTCAATATGGTATTAGAAATGTTAGCTTTAGCAATAAGAGAAGAAAAAGAAATTGAATAAGAATAGAGAAAGAAACTAAGTTATCACTCTTTTGCAGATGATATAATGATATACTTAGAGAATCTCAGAGAATCAAGTAAAAAACAACTTGAAATAATAAACAACTTTGGCAGAGTTGCAGGTTACAAATAAACCCACATATATCATTTGTATTTTTCTATATTACCAACACAGCCCAACAGCAAGAGATAGAAAGAGAAATCCCATTTAAAGCTATGGTAGACACTATAAAATATCTAGGACAAATCCATAGACTATACTAACACAATTACAAAGCACTTTTTGCATAAATAAAGTCAGATCTACGTAAGTAGAAAACATCAGTTGCTCATGGGTAGGCTGTGCTAATATAATAAAAATGGCAGTTCTACCTAAATGAATTTCCTTTTTCAGTGTCATACCAATCAAACTACCAGATAATTATTTTCTAGAGCTAGAGAAAATAATATCAAAATTTATCTGGAAGAACAAAAGGTCCAGAATATCAAGGCAACTAAGGAAAAGAAATGGTAGGGAAGGTGGCCTAACCCTATCAGATCTCAAATTGTATTATAAAGCAGCAATTATCAAAACCACTTGATACTGGCTAAGAAATGGAGGGGTAAACCAGTGGAGTAGGTTAGGTACTCAAGACACAGTAATCAGTGAATGTAGCAATGTACTCTTGGATAAACCCAAGGATCCCAGCTTCTTGGATAAGAACTCATTGTTTAACAAAAACTGCTGGGAAAACTAGATAATAATGTGGCAGAAAGTGGCCATAGACCAATGCCTGACACCACACGCAAGAATGAAGTCCAAATGAGGATGTGATCTAGGTATAAAGATTGATACTACAAACAAAGTAGGGGAACAAGGAATAGTGTATTTGTCAGATTTATGGAGAATGGAGAAATATTTAACTAAACAAAATACAGAGAACATTATGAAGTGCAAAAAGGATAATATTGATTATATTAAATTGAGAAGCTTTTGCACAAATACCCAAAGACTGGGAGGAAGCAGAAAACTAGGAAAGAATTTTTGCATAAATGTCTTTGATAAAGACCTCATTTCTAAAATGTATAGAGAAATGAGTCAAATGTACAAAAATACAAGTCATTCCCCAATTGATAAATGGTCACAGGATATGAACAGGTAGTTTTCTGAGGAAGAAATTAAAGCTATCTATAGTCATAAGAAATAATGCTCTAAATCACTTCTGATTAGAGAGATGCAAATCAAAACAACTCTTAGATACCACATCACACCTATCAGATAGACTAACATGACAAAACAGGAAGATGATAAATGTTGGACAAGATCTGGTGGAGCTGTGAACTGATTCAAGTATTCTGGAGAGCAATTTGGAACTATGCCCAAAAGGCTACAAAAATGTGCATACTCTTTGACTTAGCAATATCACTACCAGGACTGTATCCCAAAGAGATCTTAAAAATGGTAAAGGGTCTCACATGTGCAAAAATATTTATAGCACCTCTATTTGTGATGTCCAAGAAGTGGAAATCTAGGTGATACCTATCAATTGGGGAATGGCTAAACAAGTAGTGGTATATGAATGTAATGGAATACTATTGTGCTATAAGAAATGATAAACGGGGAGACTTCAGAAAGACCTGGAAGGACTTATATGAACTGAGGATGAGTGAAAGGAGCAGAACCAGGAGAACTTTGTACATAGCAACAACCAAAGTGTGGGAGGAATTTTTCTAGTAGACTTAGACCTTCACAGCAATGGAAGGACCTAAGACATTTCCAAAGGACTTTTTTTTAAATATAAATTTATTTATTTGACTTTTTACATTCATTTTCACAAAATTTTGGGTTCCAATTTTTTTCCCCATTTATCCCCTCCCTCCACCCCAATACACCGAGCATTCTAATTTTCCCTATCACCAATCTGCCCTCTCTTCTGTCATCCCTCCCTTCTCTTCTCCCTATCTTCTCTTTTGTCCTATAGGGCCAGATGACTTTCTATTCCCCACTAACTGTATTTCTTATTTCCTAGTAGCAAGAACAATACTAAATACTTGTTCCTAAAGCTGTGAGTTCCAAATTCTCCCCATCCCTCCTTCCCCACCCATTCCCTTTGGGAAGGCAGGCAATTCAATATAGGCCATATCTGTGTACTTTGCAATGACTTCGATAATAGTCATGTTGTGTAAGACTAACTGTATTTCTCTCCATCCTATCCTGCTCCCCATTGATTCTATTCTGTCTTTTGATCCTGTCCCTACCCAAGAGTGTTGACTTCAAATTGCTCCCTCCTCCCATTACCCTCCCTCCCATCATCTGCCCCCACCCTGCTTATCTCCTTCTCCCCCACTTTCCTGTATTGTAAGATACAAAATGAGTGTGCATTTTATTCCTTTCTTTAGTCGAATGTGATGAGGGTAAACTTCTTGGTTTTTTTTTCTCAGCTCTCCTCTTTTTCCCTCCACTAAAAAGTCTCCTGCTTGCCTCTTGAATGACAGATAATTTACCCCATTCCATTTCACCCTCTCCTCCCACTACATTTCTCTCCCACCATTTACCTTAATTTCTTTTAAAATATGGTCCCATCCTATTCAATTCACTCTGTGCTCTCTGTCTCTGTATGTGCATGCATGTGTGTATGTGTGTGTGCGCATATGCATGTACATGTGTGTGTGTGTGGTCCCACCAACTACCCAGATACTGAAAAGTTTTAAGAGTTACAAATATTGTCTTTCCATGTAGGAATGTAAGCAGTTCACCTTTGGTAAATCCCTTATGACTTCTCTTTGCTGTTTACTTTTTCATACTTCTTCTCATTCTTGTGTTTGAAAGTCAAATTTTCTTTTCAGCTCTGGTCTTCTCATCAAGAATGCTTGAAAGTCCTCTGTTTCATTGAAAGACCATATTTTCCCCTGAAGTATTATACTCAGTTTTGCTGGGTAGGTGATTCTTGGTTTGAGTCCTAGTTCCTTTGACTTCTGGAATATCCTATTCCACGCACTTCAATCCCTTAATGTAGAAGCTGCTAGATCTTGTGTTATCCTGATTTTATTTCCACAATACTGGAATTGTTTCTTTCTAGCTGCTTGCAATATTTTCTCCTTGACCTGGGAGTTCTGGAATTTGGCCACAATGTTCCTAGGAGTTTCTCTTTTTGGATCTCTTTCAGGAGGTGATCGATGGATTCCTTCAATACTTATTTTGCCCTCTGGTTCTAGAATCTCAGGGCAGTTTTCCTTGATAATTTCATGAAAGATGATGTCTAGGCTCTTTTTTTGATCATGGCTTTCAGGTAGTCCCATATTTTTTAAATTGTCTCTCCTGGATCTATTTTCCAGGTCAGTTGTTTTTCCAATGAGATATTGCACATTCTCTTCCATTTTTTCATTCTTTTGGTTTTGTTTTGTGATTTCTTGGTTTCTCAGAAAGTCATCAACCTCCATCTGTTCCATTCTAATTTTGAGAGAACTATTTTCTTCAGTGAGCTTTTGAACCTCTTTTTCCATTTGGCTAATTCTGCTTTTGAAAGCATTCTTCTCCTCATTGGCTTTTTGAACCTCTTTTGCCAATTGAGTGAGCCTATTTTTTAAGGTGTTATTTTCTTCAGCATTTTTTGGGGTCTCCTTTAGCAAGGTATTGACCTGTTTTTCATGCTTTTCTTGCATCTCTCTCATTTCTCTTCCCAGTTTTTCCTCCACCTATCTAACTTGATTTTCAAAATCCTTTCTGAGCTCTTCCGTGGCCTGAGCCCATTGGATATCTATTTCAGATGTTTGGGGTAGAGAGGCCTTGACTTCTCTGTCTTTCCCTGATGGTAAGCATTGTTCCTCCTCATCAGAAATGAAAGGTGAAAACATCTGCTGACCAAGAAATTAACCTTCTATGGTCTTATTTTTCTTCCCTTTTCTGGGCATTTTCCCATCCAGTTACTTGACTTCTGAGATTCCTGTCCACCCCCGCCTAGATCTGCCCAACTAGTCCTTGGGGTCTGAGATTCAAATGCTGCTCCCCAGCCTCAGGGCTTTCAGTGGCAGGCGGGGCTGCTATTCAATCTGAGCTTAAATTCTGGAGCTCTGGTGGGGGCAGGGCCACCTCCCAGGCTCAGTTCCCTCAGGAGGTTTATGCAGAGACCTTTGGTAATAGATCTGAGGTCCTCCCTGCTCCGGGGGTCCTGGGCTGCCACTGCCTCTGCCACTGCCTCCCGAGGGGGCCTGAGTTATGGAGACACTCTGCTCCCCTCTCGGCCTGCCCAGAAGTCTCTCTCACTGACCTGTAGCGCCTGTGGGTGGAGGGACCTCCGTGGCCACTGGAGTTTTCGTCCCTGAAGCCTGCTCTGATCTGCTCCTCTCGGGCCCCATGGCCAGGGCAGGGCAAGGGTTCCACTCCACGTCTGGTGTGCAATGGACCTTTGGTGCCAGTTTTTCAGGGCTCTCTGGAACGGAAATCTCCTCCACTGTGTTGCTGCACGGCTTGCACTGCTCCAGAATCTGTGGGGAGTTCTTTTTACAGAAAATTTATGGGCTGTGGATTCGGAGCTAGCATACGTGAGTCCTTCTACTCCGCCATCTTGGCTCCTCCCCCTCCAATGGACTTTTGAGGTAAAATGCCTTCCACATCCAGAGAAAGAACTATGGAATTGGATCGCAGAATGAAGCAGACCATTTTCTATTGTGTTATATTTTGTTTTGTTTTCATGGTTTCTCCCATTCATTTTAATTCTTCTATGTAACATGACTAAGGTGAAAATGTATTTAATAAGAATGTACGTGTAGAACTTATATATGATTGCATACCATCTCAGAGAGGGAGGGGGGAAAATTCAAGATATATGGAAGTCATTGTAGAAAACTGAAAACAAATAAATTAATTAAAAAAAAGAAACTGAGGTTCAGAGAATTTAAGTAGTTAGTCAGTTGGCAAAGAACTGGTAAATTTTAGAGCTGAAACTCAAACCCAGTTCATCTAATTACACATCTAGTCTTCTTTCTACTACTCAACAGTGCCATTCAAAATAGTCTAGCTATGAGAGGCAGAGCCAAGAAGATGGAGTAGAAACAGAGACCTGCTTGAATTCTCCCCCAAAACCTTCAGTAAACATGAACGATGATTCTAAACAAGTTCTAGAGCAGTAAAAGCCACAAAATGAACTCAAGACAATCTGGTAGGTCCACATGAAGGGTCTATCACATACGGCTGGAAGTGGAACACAGTCCCACGTGGATCATGCTGGTACAGACAGGGCTGGAGAAAGCCTTAGGGGACTCAATTACTGGTAGCTGCATTGGTTTCCAGACTTCTCAACCCACAAACTCCAAAGACAGCTTTGAAGGTCAGGGGCAAAGGTCTCTCACCTGGGTGAGAAGGGAGCATGGTCCAGTCCAAGCCCCAGCCCCAACCCTAGCCCCAGTCCTAGGGCAGCTGCAACCACTGTCATAGTGGTGGCTGCTTCTTGAGCCCTCCACTTAACAAAGAGCCCAAAAGTCAAGGAATTGCCTGGTAAAATGAGCAAATGGGGGAAAAATCAGACTATAGAATCTCACTTTCTTGGTAAAAAGGTATTTTGTTAGGTCCTTGGTGACAATGAAGATCAAAACATATAACCAGAAGAGCATAACAAAGCCAAAACTCTTACATCTAGCATCTCCAAGAAAAATATGAATTAGTCTCAGGACATGGAAGAGTTCAAAAAAGATTTTGAAAATCAAGTAAGAGAAATAGAGGAAACATTGGGAAGAGAAATGAAAGTGATGCAAGGAAATCATGGAAAATCAGTCAATAGCTTGCTAGAAGAGACTCAAAAAAATGCTGAAGAAAATAACACCTTTAAATTAGACTAATGCAAATGGCAAAAGAGGTTCAAAAGTCAGTGAGGAGTAGAATGCCTTGCAGGATTGGCCAAATGGAGGCCCAAAAGCTCAGTAAAGAAAACAATTCCCTCAAAATTAGAAAGGAGCAAATGGAAGCTAATGACTTTATAAGAAATCAAGAAACGATAAAACAAAACCAACAGAATGAAAAAATAGAAGACAATATAAAACATCTCATTGGAAAAACCATTGACCTGGAAAATGGATCCAAGAAAGATAATTTAAAAATTATTGGATTTCCTGAAAGCCATGATCAAAGAAGAGCCTGGACATCATCTTTCAAGAAATTATCAAGGAAAACTGCCCTGAAATTCTAGAACCAGAGGGTAAAATAGAAAGGAAAAGAATCCACTGATCACCTCTTGAAAGAGATCCCAAAAGGAAAACTCCTAGGAATATTGTAGCCAAATTTCAGAGTTTCCAGGTCAAGGAGAAAATGTTGCAAGCAGCTAGAAAAAAACAATTCAAGTGTTGTCAAAACATAATCAGAATAACACAAGATTTAACAACTCCTATATGAAGGGATCAGAGGAGTCAAAGGAGATAGGATTAAAACCAAGAATCACCTATTCAGCAAAGCTGAGTATAATCCTTTGGGGGGAAAGCTGGACAGTCAATGAAATAGAGGACTTCCAAGCATTCTTGATGAAAAGACCAGAGCTGAATAGAAAATCTGACTTTCAAATACAAGAATCAAGAGAAGCATCAAAAAGTCACATGGTTAAAATCTATTATAGGTAGAATTTATGTGGTGATATATGTATGGTGATATATACGGGCTTTTTGAGGGAAGAGGATGGTTCACTTTTGTGTTTGTGTGCCCACTCCCTAGCATGTAGTAGACATTTAATAAATGCTTGCTGATTTGTTAATGATCTGCACAGCCTACGGATTCAAATGTGAAGGAATCAGTGTTTAAAAAAGAAAATTTGGAACCTATGGTGATGGATCAAGTCTGTCTCTGGTCACTGCCATGTCTAGATTCTCTTAGGAACAGTGATTTCCATAAAAGCTAAATAAAAATGGATTCAAGCCTGCATCTTGCCCATAATTAATCTTGCTGCCTGGTTTAGTCTAAGGCCGCCAGATCTGGCAATTTTCAGATGCTAGGCATGCTCTTACTTTCATGGTTGAAATCATTAATTTGGATCCAAAATCTGGTGCCTAAATGGTCTTCCCACCCTAAGTATTCTCTGGCAAAACAAACTTCAATCACTTAATTACAGGCAGAGAGGAAAATAAGTCACAAGTCACAAATTTGCCTCTCAGAACAATGAGTGTGGCAGGTGCAACCACTTTGCCCAGGATGAATACCAGAGAGAACATAGTTAGAGGCTAAATAGTCCCTCAGGAAAACATTGAACAACAATCTAAGGGACCTTATACTGCTTTTATTTCATGATGTTTTGGTTTAATAATTACTTGTCTTGGTCCCTTTGGGTCTTAATCAAGCACGAGCTTCTTTAGCAAAATCTTGAATTGAAACGTCTTTCAGGACAGAGCACCAGGAGATATAAATCATAGCAGAGAGAGTATTCATACTCCCAAATTAACAATATGCAGGAAGTTGGGACACGAGGGCCCTGCCTTGGACAGACTCCAGAAAGCAAATTAAGTTTCCACAAGCTATGTAAGCATTACCTTGTGCCTCAGGGGCAGAAAAACCTGTAGGTTTAAACTGCTTGTAATTCTTAGTAATAGAAAGAAACAAGATGGAGAGACACCATGCACTGAATGAGAGGAATGAGGGCAAGAACACTGGACTAGGTGTTAGACATCCTATTCTGCCACCTATGTGTAGGATCTTGGACAAATTACATTCATCTCTAAGGGCCACAAATTTCTTGTTTGTTCCCTTAGATTGCCTGATGGTGATATTTCCTTATTAACTTTTGTAAATGAGAAAATTAGACTCGGTGACATTATGTAAGTAGGCCAAAGTAATAGAGCTGGGTAACAGCAGAGTTGGAATTAGAGCTCAGATTCCCTGGTTCTTAATTCAATCTTATTTCTATCCATCAAAAATGGGGAAAGGAAAAGGAGTTGATGGTAGATGGACTGACAGATAGTGCTTGGCACTACAGAGACACAGAAACTCAAAGTTGGAAGGGACCTTAGAGGCCAGTTAATACAACCTGTGCCAGAATGGGGGTCCTTTCTACTGTATCCCCAACAAGTGGTTATCTAGTCTCTCCTTGAAGATCTCCATTGATGAGGATCTCACTGCAGTTTTTTGGTTTTTTTTTTTTGACAAATCTCTCTTGGACAGAAGATTATCTTTAGGAGATGGGGGAAAGAAATCTTCAATTTCATTGTTTCTCCTTGTATTTCTTTTGATTCTTCAGGTCTTTCTCCTAAGGTACTGTTACATACCCATCTAGGACATTGTACCAATCATTAAACACAAGGAAATGGGGGAAAAACTTCCCAGACTCACAACTCTAAAATGGAAAAGGGTATTAGAGATCATCTGGTTCAACCATTTCATTGTATACAGATGAAGAAATTGAGTCTCAAAGAGATTAAGTATCTTGTCAAGGGTTACACAAATAATGGAGTCAGAGGCATGATCCTCTGACTCAAAGTCCAATGCTCTTTCCATTGAATTACACACCCATTCTTCCTTATAATTGAAAACTGAAAATTGGAACATGGTCTCCATTTCCCAAAGGCCTGGGTTCAATTCCTGACTCCTGCACATACTGGCTTTGTAACTCTGGGCAAATTATTTAACCTGTAAGTACCCTAGGGCAGCGCTAACACTTGAAGTTTCAGACAGGTCACTTATCTGTATCAGTGGATAGAATTCTCAAGAGGAGTAATAGCAGTTACTCACAATGATGAAATTATAGATCTAGCACCTCTCTCTCTCTCTCTCTCTCACACACACACATACACACGTGTTATTGTTAAGAGTAGACATTAAGCTTTTTAAATTATATATAGGTCAACAACAAATGTAGCTGAGCCATGTAGAACAAAAATAAGCACACACCAAATAGTATCAATATTTTCTGGTTTAATTCTTTGGGTACCAGAACCACATCACTAGGCTCTCCAGATGTGTACCATATTTCAAATTATAAAGCTTTAGAAATGGAGTTGAACTTCAAGGTTATCAAGCCCAACAGAAGAAAACACTGAGACTCAGAGGTTAAAAGACTTGCCCAAGGTCACACAGTGAGTAAGTTGTGAAACTGAGACTGAAAAAGAGATTGTCTGATTCTGAGTTCAGTGCTCTTTCCATGACACCATAAAGTGATGAGTAATAAAGGTAGATTTTTTTCAAATAGAGTCAGTAACACAATGTAGCATGGAAAGGAAGATCTAGGAAGTCCATGTATTGAGACACTGGGGAGAAATTAAGTACAAATCTCTGGAAAACACATAGATTGAAAGGTCAAGCATAAACCAAGATGACTCAAATAATGTTAAAGTCATCTCCAACCCTGTACATGCCCCAACTTTGCTCCCTCTCCCTTTATCTCTGTTTCCCCACTCTACTCCACCATGTACATATTTTGGGGTTGTGGAAAGAAAGAAGAGGGTGAAATTAAGGTTTTATATCTAGAGGTAGAGCATAGTTAAGACTACCCAATTAACTGAGGTCCTTCTAATTCATCCTTAAATTCAGAAGGCATAGAATCTAAATTCAGAATTATGGAAGTTAGAGCTAGGAGGCACATTAAAAGTCATTCGGTCCAAATCATTCATTTTACAGATGAAGAAGATAAGGCCCAGAGAGAGAAATGACTTCCTTGACCAAGGTCATAGCAATAAGTAGCAGAATTAGGTTTCTCTGACTCAAAAACCAGTATATCTTCCACTGCAGCCTACAGTATTATAAGTGAACAAGTCCTTTATGCCTGGATTTAAATGAGGCACTTGGGGAAGGTACATTCAGTCTTTTTTTTGGTCAAGGTATAATTTTATCCTCTGAAAAAGCAATTCCCTAAACAGAAACCTCATGGCCTGAATGAGTCCTTGCACTTCAGTCGTGGGGAATAGCAGTCTCACCTGGAAGGATCTCACACATTATACCACTGCCATAATGACAATAATGGCATCCCCTCTGAGAATTATCCTTATTGATTTGTCATCCAAAGTGGTTTCCAGCAGTGAACAACAAAAAGCTCTGTGTGCATCAGTGATGGCTCTGTTGGCCCAAGACAATAACGAAAAAGAACAAAAATTATCAGTAGGCTCATGCAGCCTGTTGAATGCTCTGTTCACTGAAATTAGAGCCATTCCTATCATAATCAAGTCAAGGTTTCATGCAGCATAGCCAGAAGGAAGAAAGAAGGATCGTATTTCCTAAGTTGCTCGTTCCTCTAGAGCTCCTGAGCAAAATGGCCAAGCAGGAGAAGGGCTAACTGGGACTTTCACTTATCTTTTGTTGATGTCTATTCAGCCCTATATTCATACCCTCACAAAATCCATCTAGTTCTGTGGTTTAAACTAAAATGCTTATGTTGATAACAGTCACGCAATCACCTAATGCTTCATCTAGAAGTCAGTTGAGACATCATCTAATCTAACATTCTCATTTTGCATAGGAAAACTGTAGCCCAAAGAGAAGCAAAAATTCATAAATTTCCTTAATGATCATTTTATCCTTCAAAAGGTGAAAGGAGTGACTAAAGGAACTACTATTCTGAATTTGGTTCTGAGCAGTAACAAAGATTCATTCATTCTCTAAGTATTTATTGAGTGCCTACTAGTTACTGGCTGCACAAAGAGAAAGCCAATAATTCTATACTATTGTATAGTATGTTGTAAGGTCCAAAATTTCCTGGCTGGGGAACCCTGTACCTCTCATATAACTGTGGGGTGTTCTTTTCATATCAAAGGAAAAGGCTAAGGAACTCAAGACTGATTATAGGTAGCAGTTTAATCAATTGTTATGAATACTTACAAACGGGGCAATCTTTGGTTTGGTGCATCAGCCAGACAGTTTTGCAGATTCCCACTAAAGAGCTCCCCAAATCCTCATGGTCATTGTAGAAAAGCAGGAGGAACTAGAAAGTGTATCACTATTAATTGGTGGATATTATTGGTTTTCTGCTCACACCTTACACAAAGACGACACACCTACTTTTTTGGGTAATGAAAGCTCAAAATTAGACAAGAGTACGGTATAACAACCAAAAGCATATTTAATGTTACACAAGGCTGTGCTAAAAGATAGAGTGTCAAAAATGAAAGAAGGGATAGCTCTATTTTACTCTTTCTGGATCAGGTCACACTCAAAGCACTGTATTCAGGTCTTGCAAAAGAACCTACTTTTGCTTGTCATACAAAAAGACTTCTTGGAGCTGTCCAAAAGTGGGATAGGCTACCTTGGAAAGCAGTGGGTTTCCCCACCACTGGCAGTCTTTAAAACAATAAAATAGACATATTAAGTGCCTACTATATGCCAGGCAGTAGGATAACCAATGGTGATACAAAGAGAGGCCAAAGTTAATCCCTGCCCTCAAGGAGGTCACAATCTAATTAAGAAACTCACCACAAAGGTTTCTGAGACTTGTCATGTAAGTGTCATTTTTCGTCTAATAGTGAAAAATCAGAGGGTTAGGACTGGAATCCAACTTAAGTAAACTATGTCTTTGTCAAACTGTTGTTTTAGATAAGCAGATAAAAAAGAATTAGCAGTGATGTCTGCACTAAACTATATATAGGCCTAATCAAGGAGAATGAGGTCAATTTTAAGTGAGAAACAGCACAAATTTTACCTTTTATGATAGAATAAAAAAAGAGCATACAATCAGGATCAAGGTGAAATCAAATGGAAACTGTCCAGGCTCATTTTTCTGGCAAGACTGGTTTCATTAAATGCATAGATTTGATGCAATAGATCTAACTATTAACCACCCACCCACTGCATCACAGAATTCTCTCATCCATTTACTTTCACAGTCCTGAAATTTCCTGCCAACTTTGCTACCTCTCTAAGCTGATCCTTTTTTCAATTAAATTTAATAAATAATTATTGGTGTCAGACCACTGTATTGGGCACTTGGAAAGTTAAGAGAGTTTCACTAAGGTGAAAAGGACAAAGAACAAATACTCATAAAGCATATACTATGCACCAAGCACTGTGACAAGCACTTTACCAATATTATCTTATTTCATCCTCACAACAATCCTGGGAGTTACTCTCTTTTTACAATCAGCCACTTACATAGTTTCTTTCCTTCTTTCTTTCTTTGTCTTCCTTTTTCTTTCTTTTTTACTTCTCTTTCTTTCTTTCCTTCTTTCTTTGTCTCTTTTTCTTTTTTTATTTTTCTTTCTTCCTTCCTTTCTTTCTTTCTTTCCTTCTTTCTTTCCTTAAACATTAAGTCTAGAGACTCCCTCTTCTTCTTTTCCTCTTCAAATCTTACCCAGGCTTCCAAGACCCATGCCAAAACTCACCCTAGTCCATGAAACCTTCTACAACAGATAGGCAGTGTGATATATCAGAAAGAGGGCTGAGTTGGAAGCAAAAATCTTGGATTAAGGTATCAAATGTGATTCTTGATATACAAAAGCTGTAGAGGGTACTGTGGAGGCATGCTGTGCTGTTTGTTTTGCTCAAATAGGTTATGTATTATGGGACTGTCTAGATGGGGCTCACAGGAAGACAGGTATAAATATCAACAGTCTCCTCTCCTCCCCTTTCTCTAAGAGAGACTGATTCCTGCAAGGAGAGGAGTAGGATATTGAAGACAGCAGCCAATTACTCTACTCTCCTAAAAGATGGGGTGCCAGGCTAGAGTCACATCTATCAGCTTCATTAAATATTGTTAGTCTAGAGGAAGAAATTGCTTTAGATTCAAGCTACATCCCTGATCACTCTCCCTTAATGATGAAGGAAAGATCCAAGCTATATGTCTAAAGACTGACTCCCTTCCCACCAAATATCAGTTTTATAAAGAACGCATGTAGTTCTTTAATAGAACTATTAAATTTTTATAAAATTTATTTTTATTTTATTAAATATTTATAAATAGTGAATAAATCCATTTATCCTAGCTGATAGCAAGCAGAAATCAATGAAAGTATAGAGATGAGAATATATACTGGTGTGTGTGTGTGTGTGTGTGTGTGTAGAGAGAGAGAGATTTATATATATAAATTATATATGTAAAGATAGACAATACACAGAGGGGATTGAACTCTCCCAATGGAAACAAGAAAATTCAGCTCTGTCAAGAGAGTCTCAAGTCTCATCCAAGAGTAAATTCCTCAGCTTCAAGGGTGGCAGACTGGGATTACAGACATGATCAAAGTGCTGGCTTCTCTTTCTGTTGGCATCTTCCCAAAGTCTTCCTCTCCCCTCAGATACCTGAAGAGAGTATGGAATCTCATATCTTTCCTCTCAAATCTAGAAGACAGAAGATGAGCCTCCATATCCTCTCAAGCTTTCACTGATTCCACCCTTCATGTAGGCATGGAGCACTGAATAACCAATTTCCACCAAAGAGGAGAGTCAAAAATTGCCTTTGAACCTCCTATTATGTAACCTTAGACAAGTCATTTCATTTATTTGGAAATCTATTTCATAAATTATGAAATGAGAGGTGGGAGGGGCTTCAACAGGGATTGACTTGATGACCTTTAAGTTCCTTTCCAAGTCTTAAATCCTAAGACTCCTGACACTTCATTTCAAATTAGTGCTGAATGGTTCTCATATTTGCTAGTCTTGTCTCTTCATTTTGATTGCAAAATCTTTAAGGTCAAGAAATAGATCATAAATTTTTCTTAAAAATTTCTCTCAGTGCCTATTACATTGGTGGATACATAATAGAAAATAAGAGCCTGTTTATCAATTGGCAAATATTCCAAATCTAAAAACAACCACTTTTCTTCTATATGCAACCTCTGTGCCTGTTTTACTAGAGATAAAACATGTGTAAATGTGTGTGTGAGTGAGTGCATTTGTAGACCTGTGATTTCTTTGGCATAGGAAACAGGGTTATATTGGAATCCAATCAGAAAATATTCATAAAGATTTTTCCAGTCTTAAAAGTACTATGTCAATGTAAGCTATCATTACTGGCATTAATATATATGAGCGGCTAGGCTGTACAGTGGATAGAATGCTGGGCCTAAATTCAGGAAGACAAGTCCTCCTGAGTCTAAATCTGACTTCAGACACTTCCTAGCCATTTGACCCTGAGCAAGTCACTTAACTCCATTTGCCTCAGGTTCCTCATATGTAAAATGACTCTATTATCTTTGCCAAGAAAATTCTAAATGGGGTCAAAAAGAGTCAGAAACAACTGAAAAATGACTTAACAACAAAATTAATATACTTAGTCTTTCTTTCAATGAAGATCAGATAGTAAATATTTCTGTAACAAGCCTACATTGTGATTATTGTATCAACTACTTTTTTATAATTGAGTAAAATATTGGGATATAAGCTCATCTTCTAAAAGTTCACAGAATGCATCTTCTGGGCAATTTCAGTAGACAACAGGATTATGGGGATGATCTATACTGCATCTTCTCCCCACATGGTTTGGATTTTTCCACTAAGTCTCTATACTATGAAAACTATACTTGTAGCTTAGGGATTACAAGTAACTGATATCTATTTAAAATGTTCTAAAATTTCTATGGATCAATAGTCTGCCAAAGAGATTTGGAGAAATGGTTTTGACTGTTTATTTGATGGATTTGAGAGCTATATTTATACTACAAGAATTTGTGCCATCTAATTCTTCTCTTTTCCAGGCAAAATAGCCCCAACCCCTTCATTCACTCCTCATGTAGCACAATCTCAAGGCCCCTCACCATCTTAGTGATCTCCTCAGGATGCTCTCCAGCTTAGCAGTGTCTTTCCTGAAATACAGCACTGGGGACTGAATATAGTACTCTAGTCAACGTCTGACTAGAGAAGAAATATAGCAGCAGGACCCTCCCTAGTCCTGGCTGCTATGCCACCCTTGAACCTTCTTAAGACAGTGTCACTTTTTCTTGCTGCCAAGTCATACTTTTATCCTGAATTGTTCTTATGGTCCACTAAAGCATCTGGATTTTATTTTTCAGGAAAAATGCTTTCCAGTCACACCCCTACCAGCTAGTATTTGTTTTTAATAAATAGAGTTATTTCTGCTAAAGTTTACAATGGAACAAAATAGAAGTCTAGAAACCAGTTTTCTACCTCCTGGCTCTATTTGTCTTCCCTATCTCCAAAACCCACAATGTTCAAAATTTATAACCTCTGCCCTGGGTCCTTCCCCAACCATTTTCTGTCCCAGGTCCTCTTTCCTAATTCCTTCCTGAACCCTGTTCCTGTTGGTCCTATGATAAAGGCTCACATGTAAAATATAGAAACATACCAGTTGTTTCTCCTACCCCAACAGGGCCAGTAATGGCAGTGTCTTTTATGAAATTTGTGTACATTACTCTGGAGTTAATCTAGTAAAGCAACCAGAGAGCTAGGTGAGTTGTCAAGAATTTTAAAAACAAAATTCGATAAGATAATTCTATTATATATTCAAAAGGAATAATAAGTTGTACATAATAGATTTGCAATTTCATATGCAATTATCTATGTTATGGAAATGCTTGTTTTATTCCATAAATTAAAAATAAAATAAATAATTTTTTAAAAAAGAATAAATCAGGAAGCAAAGGACTTCTTTCACCCTTAGTTCTACCAAGGAGTCCAAGCAAAGTCAATGGCAGAAAAGAAGTGGGAAGAGGAAAAGGTAATTGATCAACAAGCAGTTATTAAGCATCTATTTTGTGTCATGTATTTTGCTAGACACTGAGGAGACTGACAAAAATGAAAGGAATGGCAGAACAGAAGAGGAAGGAAGTAGAGAAAGAGGAAAAAACAAATAAAGTTTATGGGGACAGAGGATAAGATTACAAAGTCATAGATTCATGGAGGAGGATTTCAGGGAGCATTTTATCCAGCTTCTCAGCCAGGGTCCTCAACCACATCTATAACATATACTTATTCAGGCATTGCTTTCATTGATAGGAAGACCTAGTGTCTCAGAATGCAATCCATTCTATTTAAGAAAAGGCTTTGCTTATTAGAAAGTGTATCTTATGAAGGTGGACATTAAGGTTGTCCCCCTGATCAGCTTGACAAGTTAATCAAGATGTAAGCCCATGGGTGAAAAGGTTTGGTGTAAATAGTTCAAGAGAATTCCTTAATTATCTTGATAAGTTACTGGGTAGTGAACCACTAAACCTGTGTTTGTGACTTTGATTAGAGGTAGCAATTATAAGAGAGTTAGCTTTGGATCTAAACAAGCCCTAGGTTCAAATCTCACCTCTAGCACATATTAACTGTGATCATGGGCAAATAAACTTCCTTTCTCAGTGCCTCAGGCAACTAAAATCATAAATTATAGAAAAGATAATTTACTCACTGGAAATCCCCTATCATTGTTGTCTGTCCTGCATTTTCTTCTTTTGTGTGTATGACCTCTTTTTTTAATTAAACTGATTTATTTATTGATTTTTAATTTTCAATATTCATTTTTATAAGATTTTGAGCTCTAAATTTCCCCTCTCTCTTCTTTTCCCTGTCCCCAATATGGCATGGAATCTGAATTAGGATATATATATATATATATGTATGTATATACATATATATATACACACACACACACACACACACAATCATATTAAACCTATTCCTCTTTTAATTGTGAAAGATGAATCAGAAAAAAAGGAAAAAATCATGAGAAAAGAAAAAAGAGAGAAAATAACATGCTTTCGTCTACATTCAGACTCTACAGACTCTATAGTTCTTTCTCTAGATGAAGATAGCATTTTCCATCATGAGTCTTTTGAGATTGTCTCAGATCATTGTATTGCTGAGAAGAAAAACGTCTATCAGAGTTGATCATTGCACAATGTTGCCGTTACCGTGTATAATGTTCTCTTGGTTCTTCTCACTTCACTCAGCATCAGTCCAAGTAAGTCTTTCCAGGTTTTTCTGAAAAATTCCTGTTCATTGTTTCTTATAGAATGATAGTATTCCATTACATTCATATGCCATAACTTCTTCAGTTATTTCTCAATTGATGGGCATGCTCTCAATTTCTAATTCTTTGCCACAACAGAGCTGTTATAAAAACTTTTATACATGTGGGTCCTTTTCTCCTTTTTATTATCTCTTTAGGGTATAGACCTAGTAGTAGTATTACTGGGTCAAAGGGTATGCACAGTTTTATAAACCTTTGGGGTTCCAAATTGCTCTCCAGAATGGTTGGATCAGTTCACAACTCCACCAATAATGCTCTAGTGTTCCAATTTTCCCACATCTTCTCCAGCATTTATCATTTTCTTTTTTTGGCATATTAGCCCATCTGATTAGGTGTGAGGTGGCACCTCAGAGTTGATTTAATTTGCATTTTTCTAATCAATAGTTATTTAGAGCATTTTTTCATATGACTATCATTTGGGAATATTCATTTATCAATGGAGGAATTACTTGTATTCTTATAAATTTGACTCAGTTCTCTATGTATTTTAGAAATGAGGCTTTTGTCAGAGACACTGGCTGTAAAAATTGTTTCATAGCTTTCTGTTTCTCTTCTAATCTTGGTTGTGTTGGCTTTGTCTGTGCAAAAGCTTTTTAATTTAATGTAATCAAAATTATTCATATTACATTTCACTATGTTCTCTATCTCCTGCTTGGTGATAAATTTTTTCCTTCTCCATAGATGTCAGGTAAACTATTCTTTATTCTCTTAATTTGCTTATGGTATTACCCTTTATGTTTAAATTATATACCCATTTTGATGCTATCTTGGTATAATGGTGTAAGATGTTGGTCAATGGATAGTTTTTGCCATGCTATTTTTCAGTTTTCCCAACAGTTTTTATCAAATAATGAGTTGTTATCCCAAAGGCTGGAGTTTTGGGCTTTTATCGAAGAGAAGGTTATTGCAGTCATTGACTACTGTGTCTTACATGTTCCACTGATCCATCACTCTATTTCTTAACCAGGACCAGGTAGTTTCAATGACTGCTGCTTTATAGTATAGTTTTAAATTTAGTACAGCTAGGCCACCTTCTCTTGCATTTATTTTCACTAATCCCTTTGATATTCTGGACATTTTGCTCTTCCAGATGAATTTTGTTATTATTTTTTCTTGCTCTATAAAATAATTGTGGTACTTCGATTGTTATGGAACTGAATAAGTTAATTAGAGTTGTCGTTTTCACTACATTAGCTCAGCCTACCCATGAGCAACTGATATTTTTCCAATTATTTAGATTTGACTTTATTTGTGTGAAAAGTGTTTTGTAATTGTGTTCCTGTAGTTCCTGAGTATATCTTGGCAGGTAGACTCCCAAATATTTTATATTGTCTACATTTATTTTAAATGGAATTTCGCTATCTCTTGCTGCTGAGATTTGTTGGTAATATAGAGATATGTCAAAGATTTATGTGGGCTTATTTTATATCCTGCAACTTTTCTAAATACTTTTATTATTTCAAGTAGATTTTTTTACTTGATTGTCTAGGATTCTCTAAGCACACCATCATATCATCTGCAAAGAGTGATAGCTTTGTTTCTTCTTTACCTTGTGCCTTCTTTGCCTTCAATTTCTTTTTCTTCTCTTATTGCTAAAGCTAATATTTCTATTAAAATATTAAACAACAGTGGTGATAATGGACATTTGTGTTTCACCCATGATTTTACTGGGAAAGCTTTTACTTTATCCCTATTATATGTAATGCTTGCGGATGGTTTTAGATAGATGCCACTTATCATGTTCAGGAAAATTCCATTTCTTCCTATGCGCTCTAGTGTTTTGGTTTTTTTTTTTACCAGGAATGGGTACTGTATTTTGTCAAAAGCTTTTTCTGCATCTACTGAGATTTTAGGATTTCACTTTGAGAAATCATACAATTTCTTCTAATTTTATTATTGATATGGACAATTATGCTGATAGTTTTCTTCATTCTGAACCTGAATTGTGAATTCCTGACATAAATCCCACCTGGTCATAGTATAATATTCTCATAATAAGTTGTTGTAATCTCTTTGCTAGTGTTTATTTAAAATTTTGGTGTCAATATTCATTAGGAAAATTGATCTATGATTTTCTTTCTCTGTTTTGGCTCTTGCTGATTCAGATAGCACCATATTTGTATCATAAAAATAATTTGGCAGGACACTTTCTTTACATATTTTCCGAAATAGTTTATATAGTACTAGAATTAATTGTTTTTAAAATGTTTAGTAGCATTCACTTGTAAATCCATCTGACTCTGGAGATTTTTCCTTAGGGAGTTCATTGATGTCTTTTTCTATTTCTTTTTCTGAAATGAGGTTATTTAAGTATTTTGTTTCCTCTTCTGTCAATCCGGTAATTTATATTTTTTTGTAAATATTCATCCACTTCACTTAGATTGTCAGATTTGTTAGCATAGAGTTGGACAAAATAGCTCCAAACTATTATTTTAATTTCCTTTTCATCAGTGGTGAATTTATTGTCTTCATTTTTGATACTGTTAGTTTAGTTTTCTTCTTTCTTTTTTTAATCAAATTAACCAAAGATTTATCTATTTTATTGTTTTTTACAAAACCAGCCCTTAGTTTTATTTATTAGCTCAATAGTTTTCTTAATTTCAATTTTATTAATCCATTCCTTGATTTTTAGAATTTATGGTTTGCTGTTTAATTGAGGATTTTTAATTTGTTCTTTTTCTAGTTTTTTTAGTTGTATGTCCAATTCATTAATCTCCTCTTTCTCTGTTTTATTCATGTAAGCATTTAGAGACACAAAATTTCCTCCAAGAATGTCTTGGCTGTATCCCATAAGTTTTGGTATGTTGTCTCATTATTGTCATTCTCTTGAATGAAGTTATTCATTGTTTCTATGATTTATTTTTTGACTCATTCTTCAGGATTAGATTATCTGGTTTCCAATTTATTTTTAGTCTATCTTTCCAGATAGACTAGCCCTTTCCAGATAGACTGGCCCTTTATTGCATGTAATTTTTATTGCATTATTATCTGAAAAGTATACATTAATATTCTGCCTTTCTGCATTAGATTGTGAGATTTTTATGACCTAGTACACAGTCAGTTTTTTTGTAGGTGCCATGTATTGCTGAGAAAAAGGTATATTCTTTTCTATCCATATTCACTTTTCTCCAGAGGTCTACCATGTCTAAATTTTCTAAAACTCTATTTACCTCCTCAAGTTCTTTCTTGTTTATTTTTTGGTTAGATTTATTGAGTTCTGAGAGGGAGAAGTTGAGGTCCCCAACTAGTAACATTTTTCTGTCTGCCTCTTCCTGTAACTCACTTAACTTCTCCTCTAAGAATTTGGATGCTATATCACTTGGTGCATATGATTCTCCTTCATTTTCAAAGAAGATCAATGACATCCCAGTTGATATCTTGACTCATGTTAATTGGATTTAAGTGGGGCAGAACTACAGAAAGTCAGTAGCTTCACTTTCTCTTCCAGTAATCTGTAACAGTAAGCACTCCAACATACATGGGGGTGGAGGGGCTGCTATCACAAGTTCTTAGATCTACATTCATAAAAAGAAAGCAACTGGCTCACCCACCAACATGAATTCTAGGTTCAAATGGTTGGGAGGATACTCAGGTCTTTTTAAAGAAGCCATCCCTTTATTCCAGACTTTTCCCTGAGGCCTTGGGTTGGGGGTGGGGACAGGGATTGCCCTTTCAATTTTTTCCTCCTTTCTTCTAGAGAGATCTAAGAGCACAGCAGTTGGTGATGGCGATCCACATGGGTTATGAAAAGTGCATCTAATTGAGTCTACAAGAGAGTCAGTTGCTGAATGTCATTTGCCTTTCTTTTTTCCCTTCCTGAGAATAGCTCACAGACAAGAAGTCTGAGAATGGACTCTCTGGGCACAAGAAGTGGCAGCAGAGTCAGAGAAGTTGCAGATTTTCCAAGAAAAGTACACAAGAGTAACTTGTGCCCACCCATCCAGACAGAGAAGAAAGCACATGGCTAATGCTACTACTGAGCTTGTGAGGCAGCCCTTCACACCCCCCATCCCCCAGGGAAAAAAAAAACATGCTAAGAAATTGTGAAGCACTTTAGTAATGGGAAATAGTACAGTGGCTAAATGATAGGCAGCATGACCCAGGTGAAAAAACAGTGGACTTTATGTCAGAGGATCTAGACAGGGGAAGATAACCAACCAGTCTTGAGGTCACATGTGACTCTCTAGGTCCTCAAATTCAGTCCTATGTCTGAATCCAAACTTCACAGAATAAATCCCCTTAAAAGGATTTGTTCTGTAAAACTTGAACTCAGTCAAAAGGTCGCACCCTAGTACCTGGAAGACCACAAGTTCGCCACCCCTGCACTCTTCTCTTGTCACTTACTGTCAATACAACTTTGATCACCTGTTCTCCTACAGGCCTGTTTCCTTATTTGTAAAATGAAAGTGTTAGACTAGATTACTTCTGAGGCCACTTTTAGTTCTAAGTCTGTGACGCCGTCAGCCAAGAGAGGAGCAATAATTCTGTTTCTCTCAACATGGACTTGGAGGGCTCCTTCCAAGTAAATAGTTTCTATTAACAAGATCTCATATATTCATATAGCACATTTAGCTTTATAAAACTCTTCACAGCTACCACATGATGTGGAAAGTAGTATGAGTACTATGATGCCCATTTTACATATAAGGAATTGAGGCTTAGAGAGTTTTAGCAGTTTTCTCAAGGTTATATAGTTCAGAAGCAGAAGAGTTCAGAGTGGACCCAGACACTTTGACTCGAATTTTGATGCTCTTACTTCTATACCAAGTCTTCTATCACACAATTAAGAAGCCTAGAGACCTTTGGTTTCATTGTCAACCAAAATACACTACAGCACTGATTTCCTTTTTCAGATAATAGAATGGCAAGTGCAAGGAATAAACAGCTGCTTGAGAAATTTAGGTGGTTACCAAGAAAAACAAACATGTCCTCTCCTGTGGGTCACATCAGACCATTCCTAAATGAGAGTGAGAAAGTGATTCATCGGCATGAATCATCCATGACATG
Source organism: Bettongia penicillata ogilbyi (assembly GCA_023548195.1). Lineage (NCBI taxonomy): Eukaryota > Metazoa > Chordata > Mammalia > Diprotodontia > Potoroidae > Bettongia > Bettongia penicillata. The sequence continues at coordinate 3,093,096 of JAJHZJ010000526.1, read as the reverse complement.
TGTCATGTTGGTTCTGTGAAAGCTGATGTGGACACGTACACTTAGGCTGACTTTGCCTTTTATGCCCTTGTATTTATCATGATGTCTTTGTGCATTTAGAAGTCAGGACTTTTTAATCTGAAGTATTTCAGGAGAGGGAAAATATCCAAGGCAAAATCAGAAGTTCAGATTAAGTTCTTCCTTTTATCTTTATGCATTGATTGGGGGGGAGGGGGGATTTGATCTCCCCATCCCAAAGATTCAGTTCACATAATTACAGAAAGGTGTAGGTACACACGGAGATATTAATGTGATGAAATGAAAAGATGAATTGATGCCCTAATATCCCTTTCCAAAACATAAAGGAGTTCTCCTAGCTGGAATTGGAGGGCAAATTAGCTGCCCAAAGATTGACCAATAACCAAGCATCTATTAAGAATTTACTATGTGCCAGGCATGATGCTAAACTTTGGAGATATAAAGCAAAGCAAAAAACAAACAAACATTGTCCCTAACCTCAAGGAACTCAATGGAAGGGGAAAGACATGATAAAAATTTCTCTCTATCCATCCATCTAATTATATATATATATATCTGTAAAAAGATAAAAAGAGTAGATAGAAGAGTAAGTGCTGAGTAGAATGTCAGAGGGAAGTCATGACAGGGAGAGGAAATAAAGGCCTCTCTTGCAGAAGGTGGAATTTGACCTGAGTCTTGAAAGAAGCTAGAGAAGTTAAGTAGAGATATAGATGAAGAGAACTCCAAGCATGGTGGTAGGGGACAAAATGCGTAAAGAATGGAGTTGGGAATGCGTTCTCCCTTTCAACGCTAATTTTCTACTGTTTTATAGTTGTCAGTCCCTTGCCTCTGTAACTACTAAACAAAACTGTCTTGATCTTTGTACTCAAACTATTCTAGAATTATCAAAAAATCTCAGTCTTCTACAACCAAAAAATAACTGTCATAACATATTTGCAACTTGTTAATCTAATACTCAAAAATATGGAGATTCCTCTGTCTGATAGATAGGAGTAATTAGGCTTTTATGCTTGACCCCAAAGGTCAGAACCATCAGTAATGGGATGAAATTTCATGGAGATAAATTTAGGCTTGCCATCAATAAGAGCATTCTAACAATCAGAATTACTCCAAAGTAGAGCAGTCTGCCTCTAGAGGCGAGGGGTCCTCTTGGACCTGGAGATCTTCAAGAAAAGGCTGAGTGATTACTTGTCAGTGTGTTATAGTGGGAACACATTTGTGTATAGGCTGGACAAAATTGTCACTGAGATCCCTTCTTATCTCTAATTCTGTGACTGTGCAAATAGTTTACAAAGGAATCCTAAGACTGAGAGAAGATACCTCCATTTCTATAGCACTTTATAATTAGAAAGTATTCAATTCACATTTTATCATTGGTACTCAAAAGTGCAATTTTAAATCTCTATTTTACAAATGGACAGATAGGTGGTATAGTAGATAGAGCCCAGCGTTTGAAATCAAGAAGACTCATTTTTCTGAGTTCAAATTTGGCCTCAGAAACCTACTAGCTTTGTGACCCTGGGCAAGTTACTTAACCCTGTTTGCCTCAGTTTCCTCATCTGTAAAATGAGCTAGAGAAGGAAATGGCAACCCATCTAGTACCTTTGTCAAGAAACAAAATAAATGAGGTCATGAAGAGTTGGAGATAATTGAACAGAAACATTTTACAAATGAGGAAACTGAGACTCATAAATGTAAAGTGACCTGCCCAGGGTGAAGTCAGGCTTCAAACCCAGGTTTGGTTCATTGCTTTTTCCATTATATCATGTTCCCTCTCAGGTTAGAAAGCACTATTTTTAAGAGCCATTTTTAAGTTTTCTTTTTTGTTACAAGCTTAAAGAAATCAACAAATATGAACAGACAGAAAAAGATTATATAAGATACTATGAGCCTCTGTTATGTGCAGTTTTATGGGCTTGTTAAATATAGCATAATAAGAATAAAAGTTTTCTGCTTATCTGAGTTTCATTAACACTCATTTCTTTCTTTCATTGCATCACTTTCAGTTCCAACCAGCTCCCTCTTGACTTGAACTAGCTAAAGAGAAGCCCTCTCACCTTGTAACAAATACACAGTCAAGCAAAACAAGTCATTTCATTATGTCTTAAAGGCATGCTTCACCTCCAGTCCATCACCTCAGCTTCTCCCCAAACCCTCTCAGGAAAACCTCAGTTGTGCTTTACCATATACCCTCCTTTCCTGCTACCTCCTTACATCTTCCAAAGCCAATTGGCCATTGTTGCCCTTCACTGTGCCCTTACAATTCTGGAACCATTAGCAAAGACCAAATTAATCCTGCCATTGCTTCTGAACAGCATGTCAATCTACTCCCCCTCACCACTTTCTACCTTTGTTTCCTTCATTAGAGGATAAACTCTTTGAGAGCAGGGACTTTTGTATTTTCATCACCAGGGCTAGCACAGTGCCTGGCACATACTAGGCACTTAAGAAATGTTTTTCATTCAGTCAAGATGTGGGAAGCATGCATTGCCATTTGTTTTCTGGAATTATGATTGGTCATTGTATAGACCAGCATTCTTGAGTCTTTCAAAGCTGTTTTCTTTTGCATAATTGTAGTCATTGTATAAATTGTTCTTATGGTCCTGCTCAGTTTATTCTGCTTCAAATCAAAGCCATTCCTGATTTCACTGAATCCATCCCTTTTATTCTTGCATATAATTGCAATAATATTCCATAATAGTCATATGCCATAATTTGTTCATTTCCCAATTGATCCAACTTATTTCCAGTTCTTGAATATTGAAAAAATGCTATTACAAATATTTTTATATAAGCGTATTTTCCCTCTATCTTTGAAGTATATGCTTAGTAGCAGTATTTCTGGGCAAAAAGTCTACTAATTGACCAAAGAGTTATGAAAAGTTTTGACTAGAAGGACGTCAACTCCTATTCTGTGGGAGGAATCTAGAAGGAGCCTAAGAGGCCATTTTTAGAGCACACTTTGTTGTTCAGTTGTTTCAGTCATGTCTGACTCTTTCTGACCCCATTTTAGGGTTTTCCTCTCAAAGATACTGGAATTGATAGAGGTCTTGGTGCTCCGTGTTGCCTTGAGGTCTTTCTTCCTTTCATTGCCTGCGCCTTAACCCACCTTGTCCTCTTGGTTCAGTCAGCTTGCCTGCCACAGTCCCTGGGGATCCAGAATCATGCTTTCAATTAAGTTGCAGAGTTTGGATAGAGAGATATTTGAAGTTGATGTTGAAATTGCAAAAGTCTGTAACTATCAAGATCATGTTGAAAGACCTGGGAATGGACAATAAAGGGGATGATGATTGAGTTCCTCTATCAAATGTTAATGTAGTGTTATTAAAAAAAGGTAATTCAATGGTGCACCCACTGCAGGGATGATCCTCCTCCTCCTCAGGTTGATGAGAGCAAAGAGAAGCAAACAGATGATATTCCTGTTTGGGATCAAGAATTCTTGCTAGTTGACCAAGGAACCCTTTTTGAACTTATTCTGGCTGCAAATTACTTAGACATTGCACAACATCACATGCAAGACTGTTGCAAACATGATCAAGGGAAAAACTCCAGAAGAGATTCACAAAACATTCAATATCAAGAATGACTTTACTGGGCGGAGGAGCCAAGATGGTGGAGTAGAAAGACTCACATATGCTATCTCCAAACACGCAGCCCATAAATTTCCTGTAAAAAGAACTCCCCACAAATTCTGGAGCAGTGCAAGCCACGCAGCAATGCAGTGGAGGAGATTTCTGTTTCAGAGAGCCCTGAAAAACTGCCACCAAAGGTCCATCGCACACTAGACAGTGGAGCCCAGCCCTGACCTGGCCACGCGGCCTCAAGAGGAGCAGATCTGGGCAGGCTTCAGGAATGGAATCTCCAGTGGCCATGAAGGTCCCTCCACCCACAGGCATTACAGGTCAGTGAGAGAGACTTCTGGGCTGGCCGAGAGGGGAGCGGGGTGTCTCCGTGACTTGGGCACCCTTGGGAGGCAGAGGCAGAGGCAGCTGCGGCCGAGGACTCCCAGAGCAGACAGGAGCTCCACTCCATTACTGAAGGTCTCTGCATAAAACCCCTGAGGGAACTGAGCCTGGGAGGTAGCCCTGCCCCACCAAAGCACCAGAACTTAAGCTCACATTGAATAGCAGCCCCGCCTGCCACTAAAAACCCTGAGGCTGGGGAGCAGCATTTGAATCTCAGACCCCAAGCACTAGCTAGGCAGATCTAGGCGGGGGTGGACAGGAATCTCAGAAGTCAAGTAACTGGATGGGAAAATGCCCAGAAAAGGGAAGAAAAATAAGACCATAGAAGGTTACTTTCTTAGTCAGCAGATGTTTTCACCTTTCATTTCTGATGAGGAGGAACAATGCTTACCATCAGGGAAAGACAGAGAAGTCAAGGCCTCTCTACCCCAAACATCCGAAATAGATATCCAATGGGCTCAGGCCACGGAAGAGCTCAGAAAGGATTTTGAAAATCAAGTTAGACAGGTGGAGGAAAAACTGGGAAGAGAAATGAGAGAGATGCAAGAAAAGCATGAAAAACAGGTCAATACCCTGCTAAAGGAGACCCCAAAAAATGCTGAAGAAAATAACACCTTGAAATATAGGCTCACTCAATTGGCAAAAGAGGTTCAAAAAGCCAATGAGGAGAAGAATGCTTTCGAAAGCAGAATGAGCCAAATGGAAAAAGAGGTTCAAAAGCTCACTGAAGAAAATAGTTCTCTCAAAATTAGAATGAAACAGATGGAGGCTAATGACTTTCTGAGAAACCAAGAAATCATAAAACTAAACCAATAGAATGAAAAAATGGAAGAGAATGTGAAATATCTCATGGGAAAAACAACTGACCTGGAAAATAGATCCAGGAGAGACAATTTAAAAATTATGGGACTACCTGAAAGCCATGATCAAAAAAAGAGCCTAGACATCATCTTTCATGAAATTATCAAGGAAAACTGCCCTGATATTCTACAACCAGAGGGCAAAATAAGTATTCAAGGAATCCACCGATCACCTGCTGAAAGAGATCCAAAAAGAGAAACTCCTAGGAACATTGTGGCCAAATTCCAGAATTCCCAGGTCAAGGAGAAAATCTTGCAAGCAGCTAGAAAGAAACAATTTCAGTATTGTGGAAATACAATCAGGATAACACAAGATCTAGCAGTTTCTACATTAAGGGATCGAAGGGCATGGAATATGATATTCCAGAAGTCAAAGGAACTAGGACTCAAACCAAGAATCACCTACCCAGCAAAACTGAGTATAATACTTCAGGGGAAAATATGGTCTTTCAATGAAATAGGGGACTTTCAAGCATTCTTGATGAAAAGACCAGAATTGAAAAGAAAATTTGATTTTCAAACACAAGAATGAGAAGAAGCATGAAAAAGTGAACAGCAAAGAGAAGTCATAAGGGACTTACCAAAGGTGAACTGCTTACATTCCTACATGGAAAGACAATATTTGTAACTCTTAAAACTTTTCAGTATCTTGGTAGTGGGTGGGACCACACACACACACACACGTACACATGTGCACGCACACACATACACACATGCATGCACATACAGAGACAGAGAGTACAGAGTGAATTGAATAGGATGGGACCATATCTTAAAAGAAATTAAGGTAAATGGTGAGAGAAAAGTAGTGGAGGAGAGAGGGTGAAATGGAATGGGGTAAATTATCTGTCATTCAAGAGGCAAGCAGGAGACTTTTTAGTGGAGGGAAAAAGAGGAGAGCTGAGAAAAAAACATGAAGTTTACTCTCATCACATTTGACTAAAGGAAGGAATAAAATGCACACTCATTTTGGTATGAAAACCTATCTTACAATACAGGAAAGTGGGGGAGAAGGAGATAAGCAGGGTGCGGATGATGATGGAACGGAGGGCAATGAGAGGAGGGAGCAATTTGAAGTCAACACTCAGAGAGGGATAGGATCAAAAGACAGAATAGAAACAATGCGGGGCAGGACAGAATGGAGGAAAATACAGTTAGTCTTACACAACATGATTATTATCGAAGTCATTTGCAAAACTACACAGATATGGCCTATATTGAATTGCCTGCCTTCCCAAAGGGAACGGGTGGGGAGGGATGGATGGGGAGAATTTGGAACTCAAAGTTTTAGGAACAACTGAGAAAACTGAGATAGAAGCACCAAAATTGGCATCAAGAGATAGAGACTTGGATGAAGAGGAAGAAAATTATTAGGAGTTATCATCACACATACACACAACACACACTCACACACACCTACTTGAAACCCTTGGTTCAGCACTACAGGAATAACAAAATGTACTTTACAAAGGACCCAATTTTAGCTAAGGTTGGTCCAGTCATTTCAGTGAATTTCCCAAACCAGGAATTCAGGTTCTAGAGCATTCACCAAAAAGTTTATTCAAAGATTCCTTTAGCAATTAACCAATAATAGTGAAGCCACCATTTTGTATGGGAAAAAAACTGATGGTTAGACAGTGAAGTCAATGTGAGACAGTAGTGTGCTATCACTAAATTTTTGTTGTTCAGTCATTTCAGTTGTGTTCAACTCTTTATGACCTCATTTTAGGTTTTCTTGGGAAAGATACTGGAGCAGTTTGTGATTTCCTTCTCCAGCTCATTCTACAAATGAGAAACTGAGGCAAACAGGCTTAAGTACTTTCCTTGATACTCAGTAGACACTGCCTGAATCAGAGGACATCTGGGAGATTGCATTCAATTCTGAATATTGCATTTAGGAAAAATGTAAAAAAGAAAACATCTGGAATAGAGCAACCAAGATGGTAAAAGGACTTGACACCATGTCATATGAGGATCTGTTAAAGAAAATATGGATATTTTAGTCCAGAGAAAAGAAAAGATTCATGAGATGGGAAGGTAGGGAGAGGGAGGAGATAAGATAGTTACCTTCAAGTTTTTATGGGAGAGGAAGTAGACTATCTGTCTATCCTTGGAGGTCTTCAATTGACATCTAGATAACATATAGACCACTTGATAAGGATATTATAGAACAGATGTTCTTTAATAGAGGTTCAATCTACTGGTGTCTGAGATCCTTTTTCCCCTCTGAGCTGGGATATTGTGAAGAAAGTAAGGATAAGGTAAGCAGTAAATGAGGGAGGCATACTTCACTAAATATTCAGTGATCCGGATAAGAATTCAGGTACTAGGGGTTTCTAAAAGGAGGAAATGAAGGGGAAACATGAATACCTGGGCTCTTCAGCTGCTACCAGTTTATTATCATAGAATAACTATGATATAGCACAAACTTGTTAAAAACTAGAAAATCAAATCAACTAAAAGAAAGTTTTTCTGCCATGTGGGAAACACATTTAGCAGAGGGAATATGAATGATTATGTCAAAGTTGCTGATGTGGTCTATTATTTCCTCCCCCCATTTAGAGTTCATTTTCACTCCTTTGTTTCCCTCCTCCTCTTCCTTTGGAACTCAAGTCCCAATGTCCATTAGTATGGGACTGTCTTCCCTCTTCTGTAAATTAATGTCTTGCACCTGCATGAAGGCTGGGGTAGAGCTGGCAAGAGTCGATCCCTGCAGTCACTTCAGGTACTACTGACTTTCAATTTCAAGAGAGAAGATAGACTATGCCAACCTCACTTCAGGCTGCTGAAGGGAGAAAAAGACTCTGGGCAGAAGGGGTGCTAAAATGAAATCACATTCTCCATCATGTATCTGGCCTAGCTTGCTGCACTAGAGACTTTGGAGAATTCCCTCTTTAGGGTTGAGGAGAATTATTTCACTCCCAATTGGAAAGCTCTTTCACTCTGTATTGTCTGGCTCTGGCTAATATTCTCCTGTGTGTGTACTTTCTCTGATTTCCATTTAGCCATCAACATGGATAAATGAATTTCTTTGCTGCTTCTTATGTGTCTTCATTGTGGAATTTGCAACTAGTGGGAAAGGGGTCAAGCCTTGGATATAGGGTTTGGGTCCTTCTTTCCCTATTCATGAATAGCAATCAAAACTTTAGCTTGAACCTAAAATCTACATCCCCTAGAGTAACAAAAATGTTTAAGGGAGTAGATAGATATAATTCTAACCGGGTCCCAATTTTTTTTTTTCTGGAAAGAGTAGAGTAGCCAAGCTTCTGACACTAACCTACTGCTTCTCCTGGCAAGAATGAAAATCTCTTTTGGAGAAAGGTGGGGTGAAAAGAGGCTAAAGATGTCTATTCTGCCTCCCCTCACGTCATACAATGACACCCCATGCTATACGTAGGGGACATATGTCCATATATATGTATGTATGTATGTATACATATATATATATATATATATATAAAATAAAGATTTATAAAAGAAAAAGAAACAAACCCCTCCTGTCTTATTCCCACTGCACTTATCAATGTTAGCTGACCAAATCAATTGATTGTTTTAGCAATTCAAGGGGAACATTAGAGGAGACCCTGAGGGCTCTCTCTTCTTCATTCCCTAGATAGTAAATGTGAATTTTAAAGCAGGAAATAAACTTCTCCTCTTTGTCACCTCCATTCTCTCCATCCATTTTTGACAAATCAGTGACATCACCAGACAGAAATCTGACATCAGGTAGGTGGATAATGAATTATCATGAGCACTAGAGCTAGAGATGCTTTTGGATAGAGCAGCCATCTTTGTATTCCTGAAATCACACTTATTCTTTCTCGTATAAGACCTACCTAGTTACTGCCTTTCCTTTCTTTCTTTTTTTAGATTCAGACTTGTAATCCCATCAGTATAGTGGACTCCTGGTGGGGAAATTTCTCCCCTTCCCATGCAAATGAGTAACTACTCTGTAACTTCAAATGATAGAGAAGTCCTTGGAGCATAGACTGAGAAATTGAGTTACCCATAATCAAATAGCTAGTATGGATGTTACTTAGGAATTTAACCTAGGTGTTCCTGATCCCAAGGATGATCCTCTGTCCACTATGTCATTCTGCCCCTTTCAATTAACCTTTCCACAGAGACAGAAATAGGGAACCTGCAACCTTGAGAACACATATGGCCCAGTAGGGCCACAAGTGTGGCTCTTTGACTGAATCCAAACAAATTCATTCTGTGAAGTTTGGGTTCATTTAAAGGGCCATAGTTGAGGACCTAGAGGGCCACATGTAGCCTCAAGGCCACAGGTTCCCCACCCCTGCTACAGACTATTAGATTATAAATTCCTTAAAAGCAGGTATAATTTTTCATCTTGTTGCTTGTAGCATGTAGCCCAGCATATGGAATATAGGAGGTCCTTTGAAAACGTTGTATTTTTTTGAGATGAATTGATTTGATTCCAGAGCTAAAGAAATTACTGGCATCAATTTATGATAATCTGTATGTTTTTCCCTCTGCTATTCATTTTTAGTGAATTAACTTATTGTTAATTCATCTGAAACTTTAAAAAAATGGAGTAGCATTTGCCATGCATATGAACTTTCCAGTCCCCACATTTAAGAAAGAAAAGTTTGTAGAATGAGTATCTGACATCAAGGCACTGCCTCTTGGACAAGCTAAACCACTAAACATTTGTCACTTTTAACATCTGTCCCTTCATAAATTCTTATGTTATTCTTCTTCAGAGGTGACAAGGTAATAAGTCTAGAAGGGGAATGTTTCTTTCCAGGTTTATTTTTTTCCCAGTAGATCTCTGAGTCTTTAGTTATTTGGTCAACGGTACAATATAAATGTGCCAGGTCCTGGTGACTGACAGCAACTCTTTCTTTTCCTGTTCATTTTTCCACCAGAATCCTTGCTCCACCCCTCTTGGCTTCATAGAAAAGGGAGGCAAAAACTTTGGAACTTTAAAAAAAAAATCAACTTACGTTAACTCTATTACCTTACCTTCTTTTACTCATATCTTTCAGCCTGGAATGCTGAAGTTCATCCCAAGGGGCATATTTTTCCCTTATAAGGTATGTGGAGGGAGACCAAACCCTTTTGCCAAAAGGGAGTGTGGCCTAATGGTTTGAGTGACTGAGGCAGGGAATGTGGGGTCTATTTAAAACTGTGCTTCTGACTCACTGAGGGATCCCAAGGGAATAGCTTCACTTTTTCTAAGCTCTGGATCCTCACTGAGTAAAATTGGGACCAGCATCATCTCCCTGCCATCAGGGGTCTTCTGAGGACACAGGAAGGAGTGTTTGACTAACAGAGATGGAGTACAATGTGTTCATCACCAAATAGGGGGACTAAAGAGGTGCTTTCTCTCTTTTCACTTTTTCAGAATCACTTGACAGCTACCAAATAGAAAGCTATTCACCAGATCAAGACCAAAGCCTAAGAAGTCTGAAAGAGCTAAGGTTTGGAAAGATCCAAAGACAGATACTAACCCCCAAACCCTCCCCTTGGCTCCACATACATGCCTGCTTGCTCTTGGTTGTGGATGTTTTGGTGATTTTCATAAAGTAGAAAAGTGAAGCATGAGGAGAATAAATCCTAAGTCCCTACAAGGCCTGACTAGAGACTTGGGGACCTTGACTCAGTCTAATTAAGGAGCTACGCCTCCTTCTTTCTTAAATTACTCTTAAAGTTATAAATCCTTTGGTCCTTTCTCCTTGTTTTCTGTTTCTTGCACACTACTATTCCTCCTCTGGTTCATCTTTAAATTGTAAGACTCCTGAAGACGGTTTTGAACAATCTAAGAGGTGCACTAGACGTATGAAAATATTCTCAAACTAGAGAAGAAATTCTCAAATTATCCTGGGTCCCTCCTAACAATTCTTTCTTGTCTATGTAACCTAGGGGCCCCAAGAGGCAATAGTATGAGAATGAGAGTAGAAATAGCTGGCTCCCTCTTGCACAGCTGCCCTGCCCCAGAGCCAGGATCCACTAAGTATGGGTACCAGAAGAGGGGCTGCCAGTCACTTAGGACTCGGGGTTAGGAGAGGGACTCAGAGTTAGGAGAGATACACAGGTCTACTGACACACATGAAAGACCCATGACTTATTAGCTGGTAAATGGTAGAGACTTTTACACAGAAGCAGTTCACTTCCTCTTCCCTCTTAGAATACCTCTACTCTAACCACACTAGCCTTCTTGCTTTTCTTTACATATCACCCCATCTTTTGCAACTTTGTTCAACTAGCTGTCCCATGGGCCTGGTATGCCCTCTTTCCTTACTGCCAGTAATTCAAATCCCTTGTTTCCTTCAAAGTTTAGCTAAAATACCACCTTTCTCTATAAGACCTTTCCTGATCCCCCTTTCCCCCAGTTTCTAGTGCCTCCTCCATGACCTTGTAATATGTGTGTGAGTACATGTGGATGGATGGATGGATGGATGGATGGATGGATGGATGGATGGATGGATAGATGGATGAATTCCCCTAACAAAACAAATGCTCCTTGAGAAAAGGGATTGATTTACAATAATAAGTCATTATATCCCCAGCTCCTAGTACAGTATCTGGTGCTGGGCACTCAATACTTGTTGAGATTGATTGATTTGAAAAAATTTAAATATAAATTAAAATGTTAAAATATCTTACGAACAAAAAAAATAAGCCTATTATTTTAAAGTGCTATAATTTTTAAGTTTTCCTTTATGATACCATAGCCTTGGGGTGGGAGGAGGAGGAACTTAGATATATTTCTTAATTTTAAATTCAAAGGGAAGTTCTTAAAGTTCTAGTACCTAAGAGGTCACCTTTACATGACTCTAGTCACAAAGAAATCTCATATTTTTGTGCTTTTAGAGTTATCCAGGTACTTTTGTCACAACAACCTTGTATAGTGAGAGTGCAAATAATACTACGCACATTTTTCAGAAAATAAAACTGAGGCTCAGAGAAGTGAATTAATTTGCCCAAGAGTTCAAGACTAATCCAGGACCAGAAAATTAACTGATCATATGCTGGGAAGAGATTATGAGATAACTAAAACCTTGATGGCTATTGTCAGCCAAGCTAACAGATGATCCTAGGGCTTACATTGTAGCTATACACACATGCACACACACACCCACACACACAGATAGATAATTGTACATTGTTAACAAGTAAAAATACCCCCACAGGTAGAGGTACTTTCCTAAGTGGATTTTTTTAAGGGATACAAAGCAATTTTATTTCTACATTGTTAAACTTTGTGCAAACATATATATTTCTTTTTTATATTAATTTTATTTATTTTTAGTATTCTACAATTGCTACCATATAACTTAGATTTTTTTTCCCCTACCTCCTCCCTGCCTCCCCAAGATAGCATACAATTTTATATAGGATCTAAACATACATTTCTATTAAATACATTTTCACTATAATCATGCTGTGTACAAGAATAATAATGAATGAGAGAAATCATATAACAAACCAAAATGTAATACACAAAAAAGATGATCTGCTATATTCTGCGATTGAATTCCATAGCTCTTTCTCTGGATGTGGAAGGCATTTTGCCTTAGGAGACCACTGGGAATTTTTTTTTTAAGTCCTTGCATTGCTCTGAAGTTCCAGGTCTACCAGAAAAAACTCTCACACACTGTGGTTATTGCGGCACACAAAGTTCTCCTTTTGCTCAGCATCAGATCATATAAGACTTTCCAGGCCTCTCTGAAGTCTTATTGTTCATCATTTCTTATAGCACAATAATATTTCATTATATTCATATACTATAATTTATTCAGTCATTCTCCAATTGATAGGCATCCTCTTGATTTCTAGTTTTTGGCCACCACAAAGAGTGCTGCTGTAAATATTTTTGTACATTTGGGACCCTTTCCCATTTTTATGATCTCTTGGGGATACAGTGCTAGAAGCAATATTGCTGGGTCAAAGGGTATGCATATTTTTGTAGCCCTTTGGACACAGTTCCAAATTGCTCTCCAGAATGGGTGGATCAGCCCTCAGCTCCACCAGCAATGTATTAGTGTTTCAACTCTCCCACATCCTCTCCAACATTTATCATCTTCCTGCTCTGTCATGTTAGCCAGTCATGATAGCCAGTCAGAGTTGTTTTTGATGTGAATCTCTCTAATCAAAGTGATTTAGAGCATTTTTTCATATGATTATAGATATCTTTAATTTCTTCCTCTGAAAATTGCCTGTTCATATCCTTTGACCATTTATCAACTGGGGAATGGCTTGTATTTTTGTACATTTGACTCAGTTCTCTATATATTCTAGAAATGAGGTCCCTTTACCCCTGACATTAGCTGTAAAAATTCTTTCCCAATTTTCTACATCCCTCTGAATTTTGGTTTCATTGGGTTTGGTTGTGCAAAAACTTTTCAGTTTAATGTAATCAAAATTATCCTTCATGCACTTCATAATGCTTTCTATCTCTTCTTTATTCAAAAATTCTTCCCTTCTCTATAAATCTGATAAATACAGTATTCCTTGCTCCTCCAATTTGTCTGTAGTATCAATCTTTATACCTAGATTGTATGCACATTTAGACCTTATTCTTGTGTACAATATCAGGCATTGGTCTATGCCTGGTTTCCACCACACTATTATCCAGTTTTCCCAGCAATCTTTGTTGAACAGTGAGTTCTTATCCCAGAAGCTGGGGTCCTTGGGTTTATCAAACAGTAGATTGCTATATTCATTGCCTTCTATGTCTTGAGTACCTAGCATATTCCACTTGTCTACCCTTCAGGTTCTCAGTCAGTACCAAGTGGTTTTGATAATTGCTGCTTTATAATACAATTGGAGATCTGGTAGCGCTATGTCACCTTCCCTAGTATTTCTTTTCATTAGTCCCTTTGATATTCTGAACCTTTTATTCTTCCAGATGAATTTTGATATTATTTTATCTAGCTCTAGAAAATAATTACCTGATAGTTTAATTGGTATGGCACTAAATAAGTGAATTGATTTAGGTAGAGTTGTCATTTTTATTATATTGGCTCAACTTACCTATGAGCAACTGATGTTTTTCCACTTACTTAGATCTGACTTTATCTGTGTGAAAAGTGTCTTGTAACTGTGCTCATAGAGTTCCTGGGTTTGTTTTGGCATATAAACTCTCAAAATTTTTATAATGTCTACCCTAGCTTTAAATGGGATTTCTTTTGCTATCTCTTGCTGTTGGACTTTGTTACTAATATATAGGAAAGCAGAAGATTTGTGAGGGTAACATATATATGTCTTAAACTGTAATACATTGTTTCTTTTTTGTATCAATTTACTTTAAACTTCTAAAAACTTAAATACCCAATAAAAAAAGAAAAAAGAAGTATATTATAAACTTAAATACAAAATAAGGGTAAAAAAGCATTGCCATGTGCAATTCAGAACTTAAGAGAGGATTCAAAATACATAGCAACAAATTTCCATTTCAAGAAAGCTTATATAATAAATATTATGTGTTGTATTCAGAGCTGACTATCTTTTCTCTGCTTCCTTGTTAGTTTTATTTTGTTCTTTGTCTCCTCCTTATCTAAGTTGATAGTCCAAGTCAGAGGCTATGAGAGCCTGAACTGAGTAGTGATCACATGAGTGGAGAGAAGAGGATAGATATGAGAAATGTTATGGAAGCTTAATTGGAGGGTAGGATGGGAGACACAGTTTCATCTTAAACCTTTTTAGTTTCATATCTCTATGAAACTAAAGGTAGAGCTACCCAATGGGCAGCTGGTGACAGAATTGGAGCTCAGGAAAATTAAGAGCTAGATATAGATTGGGGAGTTATCTACCATAGATTAAAACCCTGAGATCAATAAGAAAGATGGTACCCTTTAACAATTGTCTTCAACTGTCTTACACACATACATACACACACACATACACATACACACACACACACACACACACACAAAACCTTCACCCTAATGGACCCTCATCATAAGCCAAAACCTGTGGTTCTGAGCATGAAAGTGGGCACTTAATTCAGCAATCTCACCAGAAGATGATGGGTGGAAGGGAAGAGAAGAGCCACCAAATGTACTGTCAAAGCTATGTTGAATCATTGTTATACAGAATGCCTCAAAAGTTTTCACTGTAGTTTTAAGCTATTAAAGCTTACAAGGTATCCCAGGTTGTAAGTATCTATAGATTTCCTACTATTGTTAGTTCAGTTCAACATTTTGGTTCATTATACATTCAGTAGACTCTGGGACCTAATTGGCTGACCTGGGAACCTAATTACCATATATAGTACTATTTCACTTATAAGTCATAAGTTGGTGATGATTGCTCCACTCCTTAGTTAGGCATTTGTGACAACATGGTAGAATGGGGCCTTTCATAATTGCCTAAGACTTAATATTATTCTAGCTTAAAATCAGTGCTGTCTTAGACCCATAGCATCCAATGTATCTATGAACTGTTTTTTAAGAGTGGGGGAAAGGGGGGTTTCTTCTATAAAAGTCCACTAACTACTGGTTGAAATATATGGAGAATATTTTTGGTTGTAAAATGAACATAGAATTGAGAAGTATCTCAAAGTGTTGTAAAGAATTTCAGAATTTCAACAGTTTGTTAACATTTATAACATTTATTTATTAACATTTATTAAATGCCTACTATGTGTCAGGCACTGTGTTAAATGCTAGGAATAAAAAGGACCCAACAATTTACTTGACCTACATGGAAAAGTTTGTCAGACATTTTCTGAATTTCTTAGGAGAATGTTCAGAAATTTAACAATGAGCTTTTGTTTAAATCATCAGTTATTGAGAAGCATTTAGCAAGTACCTACTATGTGTCAGATATGTGTTAGATGTTTGGGATCTGATGACAAAAATATACTAGTCCTCAAGGAGCTTACCCTCCACTGAGTTATAATAATTTCTTGCCTTGTAACAAAATCAGTTTCTTTTAGATACTTTATAAATACTCTCCTTGAACAGTCTTGGTGTATTACCTTCATGTGGACAAATGTATTTGCTAATTTTAAAATGCTATTCACCAGAATCAATAAAACTGATAGCATCCCATGCTCTTTTTTCTCTACTCAGTATTTCAATGTGGCTATACCCAAGATACCCACTGTTTAAGCGATTCACGTCATTTTGGATTTGAGAGGAATATTGTGGCCAAACTATGTTTAAGCCCTGCTCAAGGGGGCCACCTACTGAGTCCTTTTTACATTGAAAGTGTCCATTTTAGGAAAGGTGTTGTGTTTTGTTTTGTTTTTTATCACCATTTTTTAGAAATATTCGTCACTTCCTTTAAATTCATGGAAAATTAAAAATAGGCTATTACCATAAACAAAAATCTTACTGTTAACATTAATGTGTATCAATGGTACATAGAATCCAAAGAGATAGCATCTATAGGATTTGGTACTTAGCATACTGTCTGCTTAACCATCATTGGAAATACCATGATTGTTTATTGACACTTTTTTTTTACATGAGGAAAAGGAGCAGAGGGACATAACATATAGATATTCCACTGAGCTTCTTCCAGAACATTAAACCTCTGGAAAAGCATCCAAGCAATAAAATATATGATGAGGGTAAAGAACAGATGACTTTCTATTGCACATAGGGCTGGACCTTCTTGTGTCAAAGCTGACTCACTCCTTACAAAATAGCAGTCTTTCTCTTCCTCTTAATGACCGTAAGACCCAAAGCTTAGAACATGGAAGAAGAAATGTTGCTTCCAACTCTCAGGGATAGATCATAGGTCATAGATCATCTAGGAAAGGGAAAAGTAATGCTTCAAGACCTAACTAGAAGGGAAGAAATGGGAAAGACATAAGAAAAAAACACAGTAAAATTCTCTTTCTTTTGAAATTTCCTTCTTCTGGTGACCATGTTAGAAGAAATAAAGCTTCTTCTCTCCCCTCTCCTCTCTTCCCCAATCTTCTCCTCTCCTCTCCTCTCTGCTCCTCTCTTTACTCTCTCCTTTCTTCTCTTCACATCTCCAACCTAGCAGGCAGAACATTAGGCAGTAATTGTCTTTTTCTCCCTGGGGTCTGAGTAGTTTCATGACAGTAGAATCTACTTCATCTACTTAAAAAGAATGTTCACATGCCTACGTTTTTATAGTTATATTTAAGAATATTCTCTACCCAAAACAATTGAAAATGAATATTGTAACATGAAAAAGAGCAAGCTTGGCCCTAAATAAGATGAGATGAAAGCACCTCCAAACCATTTGCAGAGGTGAGGGATCCATTGGCATGGGACATTGTACATATCGTCAGATTTCTTTTTAAAGTGGTGATCAGTTTTGAGGACTTTTTTCTCTTTCTCCTTTATTCTTTAAAATTTTTTCTTTCTGACATATGAGATGGATTTCTGAGGGGGTTAGGAGATAAGATACACAGGTAAAATTTAGGTGGCATAAAATAAAAGTTATCAACAATTAACTTTAAAAAAAGAATTCTATCCTCAAGTTACAGAAGTTCTTTTTAGAAATTTGCCTATTTGTAGTAAGCTGGAAATTTTCCCCAGAGTCCATGGGCTTGCAAGTCTTCATTAAAGAATTCTACCTATCCCTCTTAAGCTAAATTATTTCTATGTGTTACGTGCCGTTCAGTCTTTCACATACTTCCTTGAAAAGGTCCATAAAGTTGCTCAATGATAAAATCAGCCAATTAAGATGCAATACTTAGGTCTCAGTTTCCTTATCTGTATTAGAAAGGAACTGGGCAATATGTCTTCTTTGGGCCCTTCTGGCTCTAAAGTTATGATTCTCTTAAATTCCCTCTTGGAACAATGTTTTAAATTTTTTCGTGGAAAATATGGAGTTTTAAAAGATGTCTATGTCCTTAACAATTCATCCTAAATGGGTTATAGATTTTAAAAATCCACTTAGATGGGGAAAAAAAGAAAAAAATTCTTTATAGCAGAGAACGAAAGAAAATTAACAAGGAAGCAAAGAAAAGATGGACAGTTCTCAATACAACACATAGTTATTTGTTATACAGACTTTATTGAAATGGAAATTTATTGCTGTATATTTTGAATCTTCTCTTAAGTTCTACTGTGCAAATGACAATTTTTTCCTTCTTATTTTGTATTTAGGTATATAATATATTTCTTTTTCTTTTCTTGTGTATTTAAGTTTTTGTATTTAAGTGTAAAATATATTAATATTAAAAAGGAACAATGTATTACAGTTTAAGAAATATATATGTTTATATAAAATTTAACAGGGTAGAAATAAAATTGCTCTGTATCTCTTAAAAAATCCACTTAGAAAAGAATCTCCACCTGTGGGGGTAGCCTCACATGTAAGACAGAGTGTATATGTTAGGAATCTCTGAAATGCAGGGCTAACTCCAGTATCAGGGAATTGTAGTCCTAGTTGGGCTACTTGGGAAAGGAGGAATAACCAGGATGGTGGTTGAAGTGGGGAGGGAAGAATTTAGATGAAAACAGAATGAATCTACCATAAACCTAGATCCTTCTGCTGACACCATGAATATCTGCAGCATGCAGACCATCCATACCAAGGAGGCACCATTGCATTAGATGAGGATGGATGATGGGTCATTGCAGTGAAAGGTTTGTGTATGTAGAATATGGCAGCCTGCCAGGAATTGGAGCAGGATGTACTTTCTCTCCCCCTGTCTTTGGTGAGGAGGAAACATGTCAGCCCATTATATCATTACCCTATGAGAGAATAGGAACTCAATGCTACCACTATGAGGTAAGACCCCAGTTTTTGACCAGTGATTCCAGCTCTGCCTCTAGTGACCAGTCAAAGAAACCAAGGTTATGTAATCTGTAGAAGGGAAGACTGAGAGGAGATATGGTAGTTGTTTATAAGTCTTTGAAGATCTGTCCATTAAAGAAGAACTTAAACTACTTGACTTGCTTGATGACAAGAAAGAACATGTCACAATCACGGATATGCCTATAGGGTGTGCCAGATATAATCAGGGATACCTTAATGTCACAAATAAATGGTATTTTGTATCTTTTAAAGCATTTCATATATTTAAAGTTCAGTAATTTTTTAAAATTAAATTTTGCCAAAAAGTTTCCATTTTTTATTTAATGAATAAAAATATTGCTCATGGTTGGATGTTCAACAAATAAAGGAAAACTCCCAGTTGCCCAACCTAAAAAAATTTTTGTGTATACCTTTGGTGACAACTAGAAGAACCTCCAGCAAACATCGTGTAACCATTTGTTAGCCATATGATATAAAGGGTTGCTAATCAGAAACACTGTTGGACCAGAGGACTCTGAGGTCCAACTTCAAATTGTGAGGTTCTACAGTAGGGGGAGGATGAGAATCAGTCACTTTTGTCAAAAGGAGCATATTTTAAAGGGAAGGGCTGTTACGGCCAGAGCCCTTTAGCTCCCCTCTGGAGAGCAGCAGATGCAAGGCACTGAGCATGTCCTAATGAAAAGAAATGGAGTGCAAACACAGACCTCCCAATGTGAGTATTATTCCACTTGAACTCTCCAGGGGAGAGAGAGAGAAAGAGAAAAAGAGAGAGAGAGACAGAGGGAGAGAGAGAGAGAGAGAGAGAGAGAGAGAGAGAGAGAGAGAGAGACAGAGACAGAGACAGAAACAGAGAGAGACAGAGAGAGAAGGAAGGAAAGAAAGAAGGAAGAAAGGAAGGAAGGAAGGAAGGAAGGAAGGAAGGAAGGAAGGAAGGAAGGAAGGAAGGAAGGAAGGAAGGAAGGAAGGAAGGAAGGAAGGAAGGAAGGAAGGAAGGAAGGAAGGAAGGAAGGAAGGAAGGAAAGGAAGGAGGGATAGAGAGGGAAAGAAGGAAAGATTAGCTAAAATATCACCTTCCGTAAGTCCTTTATCGTTGTCATGAACGTACTAGTATATTTCTTTCCAAAGATCAGTGTGAATTAAAGAGAACAACGCATTCCAAACCACATTGTACTTTTTAGCCTAAATGGAGGGATAAACAAGGACAGGGAAGTAAGTTCATTAAAGCTACATGGAGATGGCATTAGACAAGTGCTCTATATCTCACATGGAGGAATTTTACATACTGACTGCACAGTGTCTCCTTTAAATCCATCCTCTATGCCTGCTACTGTCTCTTTTCATCTCTAGAATTCTAAATTCATCCTGACAAAGCTGTGAAAACCCACTAGAGCTTCTTGGGCTCCTCAGCGTATAAGGCTGAAGTAAGACGTTCATATAGTATGACTGGTTCATAGTCGTGAAGTAACTTATAATGCTGTATTGAATGTTTTCCACTTTGGACAATCCATGTAAAAGCCTCACTACTTTTTTCTCATTTGAATTTGACCTAGGGCCACTCTCCTTTTTAAATTTTTTTTTAATAAATGTATGTGTGTTTTTTGTATCATATTAATTTTCAGTGATGGCACTACTCTTCCTGCACCCTTTAGACTATCCATTGAAGCAAAAAAAAAAAGGGTAAAAACTTTTTAGCAAAATAAATCAACTTGACAAAAAATAAGTTTAACAGTATATTCAATGTTCCACATCAATAGTGTCCCATTCCTGCAAAGAAAGAAGATGAGACGTATTTTCCAATCTCTTCCCAAGGACCCAGCTTGGTCATTTTATTTATGTGTTTATGTGTTTTATTTATGTGTGTGTGTGTGTGTGTGTATATATATATATATATATATATATATATGTACATATAAATGTATACACATATATTTACCTATAAATATATATATATATATGTGTGTGTATGTGTAAATATTTGTGTGTATATATTTCAGTTTCAGAGTTTTTTTTTCCTTGCATTTGCATCATTGGATAGTTATTATTTATTTTATTTCCTTGAGTCTGCTTACATCTCTCTGCATCAGTTCATGTAAGTCTTCCCATGCTTTTCTGAATTCCTTGCACTCATTTCTTATAGAATAATAATATCCATTATCCCCATGTAATATCATCATTACAATTTGTTTGGCCATTCCCAAATGGATAGCTGGTCATTCACTTTCACAAAGCTTTGCAAAAGGGAAAAGTTATTCAGCTATCCTTTGTGTTTCATTTTTAAATAACAATGACAGCTCACATTTGTATAGTGTATCAGTTGTTTCATTTGATCCTCACAATAACACTATGAAATAGGTATCATTTCACCTATAAGAAAACTGAGGATAAAAGAGTTTAAATAACTTGCCCCAGGGCACATAGCTAGTAAACTGCCTGGAAGTGCTTATTATTTGGAGGGAATATCACAGAGCTGGGATTTCAGAGGCCATTGAATACTACTCATAGTGAACAAGAATCACTTCTATAATATAGCCAGAAAAAATGCTGTTTTTTTCTCAAAGGTTTCTATTGAGAGTACTTCTGTAACCTCTAATCTAAAGAATCTATTGCATTTTGGTACAGTTTTAAATGTTAAGAAAATCTTCCCTAAATCAAGTCTAAATCTGCCCTTTTTATAACTTCTGACCATTACTCCTAGTAGGATCCTCTGGGATCAAGCAGAAGCCTTACCCTCTTTTGTGTAACATCTCTTCACATATAATTACACTATTCCTCTTGGTGCAGAGATTCTTAACATGGTGAAGTCTGTGAACTTTTCTTTTCAAATATATTTTATAAACATATTTTGATATAATTGGTTTTCTTTATAATCTTATTTACTTTATTTCATACTTCTAAAAGCATTCTGAATAGATTTGACCAAACCACCAATGGGGCCCATGCCAAATAGAAAAACTCTTGTCATCAGGAAACCAAAATAAGAAGTTAAATTGATTATATTAAAAGGGAAGAGAAGAAGCAAGAAAGAAACCTCATGAAAACCCAAAGAGGAAAAAGTATCCAGGCAGATAGTAGCAACTTATCTTATGTCTTTCTGTTTCCTTTCATTTCGACCAAGGATTAAAGAGTGAGCTTCTAATTTGGACAGGCTTTGATACTATAAAATTAAGAATGGGACTTTGAATCAATTAGTTGAAAAGGAGTCTGGAACACAGGGAATCAGTCATGAACTTCCTGTGATCCTGAAGAATTCCCTAAAGAAGAAGAGGTGTTTCTTTCAAGAGGATAACAAGAAATCTGTTATCTATGGGACTGCAGGCCAAAAGATGCTTACATTCTAGACAACAGAGAGAGCTTCTGCCCTCAGGATTTGCTATCCAGCTGGTTTATGCTGGAAATCTCATCCCAGGTTACAGTACTACGAAGAACATGGGTTGTTTGCCAAGTCCCTAATGATCCTCTGCTGCTTCCATGACCCAGGTTCCTTAGTAGAATAATAAAAAAAAAAATGGATCATCAGTCCTGTAGCTGGAATGCATGAGTAGAATGTGGGGCCGTCATTGGTCCTGCTATCAGCTCAGATCATACTAACCTGGTGGATGAGCATCTGAGGCAAATGGAGACCAACAGGTAGACTTGTTATTAAAATTTGACAGGCTAACTTCCTCAAGGAAAAAGAAAAGGATCAGGAAATACTCTAATATTTAGAAAGTAGGAAGCCCACTTTAGAAATGCCCTAGGTTCCACTTCATGCACCTATGTGAGTAAACTAACCTGGGTTCCTCCCAAAAGATTGATTCATGTTCCTAGATTCTTAAATATGCATGAACAGACACCAACATATGAATATATGTATACAGGTAACTCTACTACATCCAAGAGAATGTGACAAAAACAATATTGACTGCTCCTCTCTCTCCCCACCCCCACCCACATATGGGTACACATGTACCCATATGTACCACAATGAAAATAGATAGACCCAGATTTTATAATTTATATATATATAGTATATATATAATATGTATATATAGATACATATATATGTGGCTTTGAAATGCAAAGACACGCTCTGTGTCTGTCTCTGTCTCTCTATATCTCTGTCTCTTTTTCTACGCATCTTATTTCTCTTCCCTTTTCCCAATTCACATGCATAAATATACACCAGTAAAAATGAATATCCCCCAATACAAATGCTTGCTGCTATGACAAACATTTCTAGAACTACATCTAATAGTACTGATAATTAACCAACATTCTTGCTTTACCCATAATCTTACTGGAAAGGCCTCTAGTTCATCCCTATTATATATAATACTAGTTTATAATTTGAGATATCATATTAAGGAAAAATCTAGTTACTCTCATGCTTTTTAGTTTGTTTTTTTTAAAAACAGGAAAGGGTGTTGAATCATGTCAAAAGATTCTTTATCTACTGATATAATTTATCCAGTTCAATAAGCATTTATTAAGCACCCACCATGTACCAGAAAAATGTGCTAAGCTGTGACAATACAATTAATAAAAAAGACAGTCTCTGCCTTTAAGGAGCTTACAATCTAAAGAGAGAGAGCATGCAAAAGGGGAGGGAAGAGAAAGGGATAGGCCGTCAGAGGGTATATGGCATACAACCTTTAACTTAAAGTGAAAAGTCAAGATATAGGCTGAAAGTGTGCGAACAACAGCAAAAGAACCTGACCAAGGAAAGTTATTGTGCTGACATGGGAGATCAAAGTGCAAACTCAGAAGACAATAATGTCAAAACATCTATATGCAAAGCCTCAAAGAAAAATGTGAATTAGTATCAGGCCCCCAAAACAATTTCTGGAAAAATGCAAAAAGGATTTTAAAACTCAAATATGAGAGGCAGAAGAAAAATTGGGAAAAGGAATGAGAATGATACAAAAAAATTTTAAAAGTCAAGGAGATAAAGGAGACACAAAATACTGAAGAAAAAAGCACCTTAAAAATAGAACAGGTAAAAGAGGTAAAACTAAGGCACACACAAAAAAAAATGTACTGAAGAGAAGAACTCCTCAAAAAGCAGAATTGGACAAACAGAAAAAAGATGTACAAAAATCCACTGAAGAAAATAATTCCTTAAAAATTATAATTTGGCAAGTGGAAATTAATGACTACAAGAGACATCAAGAAACAATAAGACAAAATTTTAAAAAAGAAAAAATAGAAGAAAATGTGAACTATCTCATTGGAAAAACAATAGGCCTGAAAAATAGATTGAGGAAAGGCCATTTAGGAATTATTGGACTACCTAAAAGTCATAATAACAAAAGAGACTAGACATCATACTTCAAGAAATTATCCAGGAAAATTGCCCTGATATCCTAGAACCAGAAGGTCAAATGGAAATTTAATTAATCCACTAATCATCTCTTGAAAAAGATCCCAAAATAAAAACTCCCAGGAATATTATAGCCAAATTCCAGAGCACCCAGGTCAAGAAGAAAATATTGCAAGCAGTCAGAAAGAAAATTCAAATCTCATAGAGCCACAGTTAGGATAACACAAGAATCAGCAGCTTCTATATTTAAGGATCAGAGGGCTTGGGATATGATATTCCAGAGGGCAAAGGAGCTAAGATTACAACCAAGAATTACCTACCCAGCAAAATTAAGTATAATCCTTCAGAGGGGGGAAATGGATAGTTAATGAAATAGAGGACTTTTAAGTATTCCTGATGAAAAGATCAGAGTTGAATAAAAAATTTGACTTTCAAATACAAGACTCAGAAGAAGCATAAAAAGGCAAATAGAAAAGAGAAATAATAAATCAATAAGGTTAAACTGTTTACATTCCTACATGGAAAGATGATACTTGTAACACCTAAGAACTTTATCATTATTAGAGCAATTAGAAGAAGTATTCATAGAGGGCATGGGTAAGTTGACTATGATAGAATGATAATCAAAAAATAAAATTAAGGGATGAGAAATACACTGGGAGAAGGGGAAAGGTATAGATAGATTGGGGTTAATTATGTCATATAAAAGAGATGTGAAAGAACTTTTATAGTGGAAAGGGAAGACTGGATGAGGGTGGAAATCTTTGAATTTAACTCTCATCAGAATTAGCACAAAGGGGGAATAACATACACACTCAGGTGGGTATTTAAATCTATCTGACCTTACAGGGAAGGAGGAAGGGAAAGGGATAAGAAAAGATAGGGATGATAGAAGTGATAGCAGATTGAAGGAGGTGGTGGTCAGAAGCAAAACACTTTTGGGAGAAACAGGATGAAAGGAGAGAGAGAAGAATAAATGGGGTTGGAGGGAATAAAACAAAAACTTTTGGGAAAACTAGAAAGTAGTTTGGCAGAAAGTAGGTATAGACCAATCTCACACCTATACCAAGACATAGTCAAAATGGGTACATGATTTAGACATAAAGGGTGATATCATAAGCAAATTAGGGGAGTATAGAATATCTATCTATATATTCTGTATATATATATATATATATTCTATATATAGTCAAATCTATGGGGAATGAATTTATGACAAACAGGAGATAAAGAATATTACAGGATATAAAATGGATAGTTTTGATTATATCAAATTAAAAAAGGCATTGAATAAATAAAATCAATGCAGCCAAGATTAGAAGGAAAGAAGAAAACTGGGAGGAAAATTTTACAGTAAGTGCCTCTTATAAAGACCTTATTTACAGAAAAAATGAGATTATATAAAATATGTAGAAAACTGAGTTAAAATTAAAAGAATACAAGTGATTCTCCAAATGGTCAAAGGATATGAACAGGCAGTTTTCAGATAAAGAAATAAAAGCTATCTACAGGCACATGAAAGAATGCTCTAAATCACTATAGATTAGAGAAATGCAAATTGAAACAACTCTTAACTACCACCTCACATCTATTATCTTGCCTAATATGACAGAAAAGGAAAATGAAAAATATTGATGGAGACATGGGAAAACTGGGACATTAATGCATTGTTGGTTGAGTTGTGAACTTATCCAGCTATTCTGGAGAACAAAACTATACCCAATAGGCTATAACAATGCACACACATATCCTTTCTTTGACCCAGAAATATCACTACTAGGTTTATATCCCAAAGAGATTTTTTTTAAAAAGGAAAAAGACCTATATGTACAAAAGTATTCATAGCAGCTCTTTTTGTGGTGGCAAAGAATTGGAAATTGAGGGGATGCACATCAATTGGGGAATGACTGAACAAGTTGTGGTATATGACTGTGTTGGACACAGTACCTGTCCTCAAAGAGCTTATATCTAATGAAGGAGATAATGTGAAAATTACAATGTATATATAATTGAGAGGGGGATGAAACAAGGCTACCCTGGAACCATCTCCAAAATGGAGGCTCTGGAAAGAGCTCACCAATGGGAGAGGGGGGAAAACACGGCAGAGAAATGACTGAGGGTGAGAAGGTCCCAAGCACTGAGAAGAGCTTCAAGGTGAGAAAGGCACCTGTGTTAATAATGAAGTCTGTTAACAAAAAACAAAAAAGCACAGCAGAGATGGGGACAAATCATGGCCCATCTATGACAATTCTCAAAATAGCAGCAGAGAGAGAGAATCTGTATGAGAGAAGAACAAACCTTCCCAGGAAGCAGATCACCTTTCTAGGGTTTCTTAAACTTTTTCCAATTTGCAACCCCCTCTTAGCATTTGTTGGTGTTGCATGGCCTGAAGGCACATACAGTGCAAAGTGCACATGCTTTGTGTTCAGAACCAAGGCTGCGGTGAAGTTTTGTGGTGCAACATGGGCAAGTCCTGCCATAAACATCTCAAATTCATTATGCGTTTGATTTTTAATTAATTATTGTGTGTTCAGAAATCTTTTATTTCTGTCAATTTTTCTGTGACTCC